>CP139503.1:310073765-310647733 GCA_021014915.2 Artemisia tridentata subsp. tridentata | reverse complement strand
GAAAGTAAACTAACTTGTGCACGAGAGTAGTGAAACGATCAAAGTGAATATCAAAAATCAATTATATTTATTAAATTAAATGTGTCGTATTAACAAAAGCTAATGCGCCGTATTTTCGTTACGTTTCAAAATATAAGATTTTTGATTTAGTAGATGCGTCGTATCGATAAAGATCGATGCGTCGCTTCTGTTTAATAATTCGAAAAACTGTTTTTAATTTAAATAGAAAATACGTCGTATCTGTTAAAACAGATGCGTCGTATGGCGTTAGGGTTTAGAAAAATTTCTTATTAAAAACAGAATACGCCGTATCTTGGGGAAAGATGCGTCGTACTCGAATTTATTAACCGCGTTGTATTTTATAAAAATTAAACGCAATACGCCGTATCTATGAAAACAGACGCGCCGTATCGTTTGTATCAGCACAATACAACGATAGCAGAATGCTAAAAAATACAGAAAAGAAAAACAAAAATAAAATCAAACAAAAACACACAAAAACAGAAAATATGCAAATTATACAATGAATGCAATCTATCTAATATATAACAGGGTTAGCGGTTAGAATCTAAAAAAAAAAAAAAAAAAAAAAAAAAAAAAAAAAAAAAAAAAAAAACCTAATTAAAATACTAAATCAAATTAACAGATAATAACAATTCACTCCCCGGCAACGGCGCCAAAAAACTTGATGGAGCGTTATGTGTCGTTGCGGTTTAGCAGTATTAATGCCTACTCAAGTTTTAAATTTATATTTAGCCGACTTATCAATAACACACACACTTAACGAGCAGTGTACCCGGTCAGTATGAATATAATGGTAAGTAGAGTGTCGATCACTAAGAGTGGAACGTATTATCTAGTTATTCTAATCAGTATTTTAATATCCTAAGTTAGCTATACAACCTAATCTAACGAAAGAGGGTTCAGCCTGAGAGACTGGCACGGTTTGGTTATAATTAAGTGGAAAACTAAACTAATGAGCACGAATCAGCGATTAGCACACACGTACACAAATAGATACTCGAGACAATAAGAATACCTGTCTTGATAATTAAGTAGCTTGTCACTTGTTTTATTGCTAGTTTTATATGAAGTGTATATAATTAAACCTTTCTCGTTGGCTCTAATCTTATCGGCGAGTAAACCCTTAATGATTACTTATGTCTATCCTATTTATTTAAGAGACGCTAAAACAAATAGGCGAGGAAGGGGCATGGCGACCCAAGCAAGACTCAGCTAGACACAGAGGTTATCAATGCACTAATAAAAGTCACCAAAGACATCAACATATAAACTTTAATTAATGGGAAAGCAATATTAAAGGGAGTGCATGATCTTCCGTAGTCACATGACACAAGCCCATCAATCCTGATGAATTAAAGTGTACTAAAACAATAAAACAAAACTACTTAATGAATTGAATACATGCAGGACCTTCTTACAGCTCTTGTATCTTTGTTTGAGGTGTGTCTTGTGGTGCTTGGTCATCTGAATTCGGCTCTAGGGTTATATGGTCTTCGGTCTCTATATGTCTGAGAGAGCTCTCAAATTCGTCTGTCCTTGAGGTATTTATAGTTTCTGTCTCAGGGATAGATGCGGCGCATTGAGTTGATAGATGCGGCGCATTGACTTAACTTCGCGTGGGGTCCAAGATTAATATATTCTGGAATATTCGTACACCGTCTTCAGATGCGGCGTAACTTGGTCTTTGTATGCGGCGCATGTACTTGGATTGTAACTTGTGAAATCTTGATAGTGATACGCCGTATGTTAGAAGTATATTGCGGCGTATCTGGAGTAGAACGAGCTTGATCTTCTTCTTTGACCAAAGTTTCATATGCGGCGCATGACAGAATTGCATGTGGCGCATTCTTCAAAGTCAGGCAATGGTCTTCGAATTCATCTAAGTATGATATTGCGTCGTATCTGTTGAGTGAGATACGGCGCATCTTCTGGATTTCAGTTGACTTTTAACATCTCGCTTGTTTTGCTCCATAATTAGTCCAAAATCGCCAAGTTTCACATAATGCTTGTTTTTACCAGAGAATTACTAAAGTAAACATTAATGTATCGATTCTCATGTATAATATAATAAAACAAGTCAAATAAATAGGATAAATGATGATAATAAAATGTACTTATTTGAGTTCATCAGGCACATTTCGATATTTGATAGTGGATGTGATCTTGTTGAACCATCGAATGTGGTAATTAGGATCATCCCTATCCATTCCGTAGAACTGACTTGCAGTTACTAATTGTAGCAACCCGGTTTTCAGCTCAAAGTTATCGGCCACGATGGGTGGAACAACGATAGCTTCCGCGTAACCTTCAATGGGTGCTCGAAGTAACTCAGACATGGTACGAGTTTCAACCACATCTCCTTCAGCCATAGGTCTACTTTTGGGTGGGATTGTTGAGGTAGCACCTTTGGTTTTACGTTTTCTTGGATTAGGAACAGGATTAAGCAAAGGGCTTCTCGATTTAGAGGAACGAGTGCGCATGCACAAAGAAAAACAATTCAATTAAAACAAGACCGTGGCAAAACAACAAGGAACTTAAACCAATAATCAACAAGTGTACGGTAGCTCTTTAAATGATAAACGCACAAAGGAGCGGTGAGAAGAATGGATCTCAATTCGAGGCGAAGTTCGTTGGATCGCCCCTCCTTATACCTCTCTTATAGTTTGTTTATCAATCAAAGGTGACCCGATATTCGCAAGTGATACAAAGGCAAGTTTTAATCTTTTGTTTGGGAACTTATTATGGTAATACTCCAAGTTGAGGAATATTATATTGAGATTGCTTTTATCTTTTATTTGACACAATAAAACGGAATATTATTTTTGTATTTTTGTTTTTATATGATAATATATATACAAAAGAAAAGAAAAATATTTTTGTTTTTTATATTTCTGTGAAAGCAATAACTTCACGAGGAAGGATCTCAAGTCACTAATCGTTAAAACCTTTAACAATATTGTAGTAACACAACCTCCCCGGCAGCGGCGCCAAAATTTGATCCGTGATAAGTTTACATATAATATCGGACACGCGTGATAAGTGGGGAATGACAAGTCAAACCTTGGGAAAAAGTCAAACTTGCATAACCCGTGAATACGGTGTGAGATACCGGGCAAGTGTTACCCGGGTCGTGTCCCAACGAGGTGTGAATCGAGGATATCGTTTGAGGTTTTGAATTAAAATTCTTGAAGGAAGGAATTTGGATTTTGTTTTTGTTTTTGATTTCTGATTCAATTAAAAAAAAGGGAAACAATAATAGGCTAAGGATACCTTATAACTACGGGGAACATAAATAGGCTAAGGGAAACTTAATAAGCATAAATTACAAGTCTATAAAGTATAAACGCATAAAAACGCAAAACAAATAAGAAACGTAATCTAAACCGGGAAACACGAAACTAAAAACGTCAAATTAATGAAATATAAACCCTACGGGTACCAATTTATTTTTCCTACGTCCTAAATGATAAAAGAAAATTTTACAAATAAGAATTTTATTTTTCTGATTATTATTTAATTAACTACGAATTAAAAACTAAATTAAAAAGAAAAATAGATTAAAAATACCAAATGGAAACTAAAAATTACGGAAAAATTCAGGAAAGTCCTAAGTAATGTGCTGAAACTAGGAAAAATAAGCTATGGGTGCCAGCTTATCCAGATAAGCTGGAATAAGCTAAACTGACTTAATAAGCTAAAATGGGAAAAGGCCTAGTTAAGCAAGAGCTCCAGGGTTCGAATCCTGGTTCAGGTTTAATGCTAACTTTTTCTATTTTTTTTCGATTTTCTATTACAAACTTAATAAGCACTAGCAAATAAGCATTATTTATAAAAGAAACTATTTTTAAAACTACACAATAAGCTCAGAAATAAGCTTGGATCAGATCAGTTGGCTACGACATGAAATAAGCAAAGGATCAATTGTGCAGATTAACAAAGTCCTAAATGGGGGAATTTGAGCTGATCAATAAGCTAGAAAACAGTGAGCTAAAATCTAAAAGGCAAAAAATATGAAAAGATAAGCTGCCAAATTACTAGAATACAAAGTTTCAAACAATTTGGAGCTAAGAATAAGCTCCTAAAGGGGCTGCAACTAAGCTGCAAGACAGCCTAATGGGGACAAAATGGGGCACAAGGGAGTTAGCAGCCTGAGACCAGTTTTTAACACTTAACTAATCAACTAAAAAAGGTGAACTATGAACTTATAACTAGAAAGTTGAACTAACCAATAAGCTGACAACTTGCAAAAGGGAAATCAAACACTAAGATCATCAAAGAGCACCTTAAATGTTGTGAGACATTCTTATGAAGGTTGCAAATGGTGACAGAGCAGACAAGAGCAGCAGTGCACCAACAATCCACCAATCCAACAAGAACTGACCCAACTCTTGATCATCAAATTTAACCACTGCAAGAAACATAAAAAAACACACTACAACAAGGCTGATTAAGATTAAGCTTGTAAAAAGCTTGTTAGAACAGTACAGACACTAAAGTTATTATAACCAACTCAAATTCTATTTAACCTTCAATTTAGCTCAACACTTTCTGATAACAACTTAAACCTACTAACTTAATGAAGATCAAAACTCACCACTGAGCAAATGAACAGTGCTCACTAGTTTTGACCCGTTTTGCAGCCTGACCCAAACAACCTTTTAAGTGAGTCTGCTTTATGAATTAAGCTAGAAAAAAAAGAAACCAAACTAGAATATTGAAAACAGATCATTAACTAATCATATTTAAGCTTGAAAAGCACTAGGCAAACCGGGATAAGCACTGAGATAAGGTAAATAAGCAAAGTTGACTTTGGTTGACTTTTGACTATTTAACACTGAATTTTAATTAAACATGGAAATGAGAACAGAACTTGATCAAATTAGAATCAATAACTTAAAAAGACTTTCATTCAACTGAGAAAATTAAGAAGTACAATTTCTATCACATTAACTACTAATTCGACTAATATTAAAAACTGACTGCCAAATTGGCTTACAAGATGCCCTATTTATTCTAAAATGGTGCTGGGAACTTCTTCTTATCTTCATCTGAACACATTCCCACCGTTGGATTGGCCTCCCTTAATCCCAGCTGTTGAATTCACTTTTGGCGGGAAAATCTATTGTGGCTTTTCCAGGCTTTTTCTTGGGTGAATGGATACGCGTGGGTGATTATGGGAAACATGGGTTTACATACTTGGGGAATGTGGATATACATAGAGAACGGTGTAGGCGTGGAGGGGGGAATGGATGGGGAAGATAAACAGTGATGGTTTATTTTTTTGGTTGGCCGCCTTTTTGTTATCTTGTCTGGTGAGGTTGACTGCTTTGACCGAAGGTTTTAGCTAAAAAGGATGGTTGGGCTTTGGGGTTAATTGGGCTGGAAAGGGCTAGTGAGGTGAGTTGGGTTGTGGGATTTGAGAGTCCAGTTTGTAGTTATACTTAGGATAGGATTAGAATTTAGTTTAGAGACTATTCTTGTACAATCCGAAATTTCAAGGACCATTTGTGCCATTTCTGAAAAATCTCTCCAAGGACCAATCTTGACATTTTGATATTCTTGGAGGTTGACTGTTGACAACTCGAGCATAAATGTGATCCAAACTCGTAAATTCCTTTCCCGGCTTCGTCTTTTGAACTCTTTTCAATCTCGTGCTCGGTTTTGTCCATTTTATGATCGTTTTTGTCCGTTTTTCACATATCCGTACCTGCACATGCATAAACACAAAAACACAATATATTTGGCATATTTGGTTAGTTTTTGGTCTTTTTGGTCCGTTTAATTAGGTAAAAGATATGTGTAATTTAACACATATCAAGCCACGTATGCCCTGACAGCCTCTTGTCGTTTGTTCTGTTGGTGGTGATGGTTGTTGTTACGGTACTGGTTATTGTTGTTGTTGTGGTGATGGTTATGGTGAGGGTGATTGTTGTTGTTGCGGTTGTTGTAGTTGTTGTAGTTGTTGTTCCTCCTGTAGTCCTCCCATTTCCTTTTGCGATCATAGTTGTTACCTTTTTGAACAGTACCATTCTTAACCACATGATCCATTAGTCGTTTAGATATACGGATTGCATCATCCAAAGTCTGAGAGTTGTATGACGTCACGTGCCCTTCAATACTGGCTGGTAGTCCACCAATGAACTTTTCCAGCAACTTCTCATTATCCGGCACCATGTGAGCACATAGGACCTTCAACTCTTGAAATCGTCAAACATAAGTGGCAAGATCAACGCCTTTTACAGTCAAGTAGTAGAACTCAGTGTCCAACTTCCTCATGTCACTACGGGAGCAATACTTCTTCACCATTTCCTTTTTAAATTCTTCCCATGGAATATTATAAGCTCTCTCTAACCCAACATCCTTAGTATATGCATTCCACCAGGATAATGCATGCTCCATCAAGGTTCCTGTTGCATACTTCACTTTGTAGTCTTCAGAGCAGTTACTTCTTAGAAACACTGATTCCATCTTCTCAAACCACTGGGTTAGACCGACGGCCCCTTCAGTTCCTTTGAAGGTAGTAGGTTTGTAGTTCATGAACTCCTTGTAAATGCAGAAACGATTCTCATAGACAGGTTGCACTCTTGCCTGTCCAACATTCTGGTTACTAGCACCTGCTTGCCCGGAAAGCGCCGCAGCTATGCCTTCCTCAATCAGTTTCTGGATCGCGGCTGGGGTCATCTTCTTAAGTGGCATAATTCTATCAATCATTTCAAATGTACAACACTGTAAGTATTTCATTAACGTAATAGAATCATAGCACAAAGTAAACAACACAATGATGCATCATAATATAGCATCCATTCAACATCATGAATAGTACATCACCAAAATACATCATAGATTCGATACTCGCCGTAAGTCTTACAAGATATGCAAAACAGCTACAAGTTTCTTATCAAAATCTACTAACTGAAACTAGTCAGTTTAGTACGTACAAGGTAAACTACTACTACAATACCAAATTACTATAATAAAGATGATCACTAATCTCTACTAACGGTCTCCTCGATATGCATCCAAAACATCAATACTATCATCAAAGTAAAAATGCGCCATCCTATCATAATATGTCTGCCACTGCATGGCATGGATCTCATCCCACATCTACTGAATACTCTGCTGGTAGTAACGACTATCGATATCTGTGAACACAGCTCCAAGATCCAACCTCTCCACAATCCTCTCAACCTCTGTCATCCTCTGCTCTAACGACACTAAACGCTCCCTAATCTCTGCATCAGTTGTCTCTGAAGATCTCACTCTCACTGTGTAACACCCCCAAATTTGGTTTTGTGGCAGCGGAAAAGTAATTTGGGTGTTACGATGAGGATCGAAGTTTAATCTCAGAAAACGGCCCGAGAAGGGCGTCTTGAAAATTATATGTCATTCAAAAATAGTATTTTGATACAAAGGTAAATTATTTGGTTTGAAAATCCCTTAAAAAGATGTAATAATTTGGAGAGAATGACATATTTGATTTTACACCATTAAAGTTATCAGAGTAAAGGATGCCCGCTCTGTGTCTTGTCCTGCTCCGTTAATTACCTGAGATAAACATGCTTAAAACGTCAACACAATGGTTGGTGAGTTCGCGGAGTTTGATAGAAAATATCTTTCTTTAAAAGGTGTATAGTGATAATAGTTCTTCATGAAATAAATAAAGAATTGCGTTGCATAAAATTCACCAGTGAATAATGTATGATCTTCAAAATCATAAGTTTCATATTTTAAATGAAGTTGAGCTACGTTGTTATATGCTCGAAATGGGATGTTGAGTCAGCTTTTAAATGTAATGATATACCAAGCATTTTGAGTTGCCTTGTGTAGAATTCTCAGTTAAATCACATATGATAACAATTAAAGTTCAAGTACGAGATTCATAATCATATCACGTAAATTAATAATAGTCTAAAGTCTGAGATCTATCAGTGAAAAGTGGTGGTCTTCTAATACAGCTGTATCCTATATATATGAAACATTCATATATTCATAAAGTTATATTGCCTTAAGCCTCATGACACGCAAAACGTTAACAGAGTACCGATATAACGGAGTGTTCACCAAATTAATGACGAAAGTTTATGCCCTCGTGTAATAGGTGATTTGCCACTTCCTATTTTTCTCAAATATAGCGCATCGCGACTAATACGACTAGCGATTAAGCATTCCGTCACAGTATTAGTGGGATAGGTTGTCAGTCCTCCAACAGGTTTCGAAGCTGTTGCTATATTCGCGCTCACCGCAGTGATTAATGGCTCATGATAAAGGGACTTTTTGGCAATAAGGGGTGCTTAGGCAATATGGGTCTCAAGGTTCATAAAATACACGTATTCTGATCTTGGCAATTATTTCCAGTGGAATATAGAAATATTATAATAAGTAACAGTTCATTCATTTGTCACATGAATGCATACAGTAATCCTCAGTATCATGTTACATCAAGTAGTTCAGAGATGTTATGTTTCAAGTTCCGTGTTTAAGCTAAACAGACAATTTGCACATATATTGAGCATGTATTCCTTTCAAGTATAATTCAAATAGGTAAAGCATAATTGATAATTTCGAGTAAATCATAAGATATTTCAAGTAGTATAAAGCAGTTAAAGCATGTATCTCCCCCAAAAGAGTTATTAAAAACAAGTGTGAAAAGTAGGGGCCACGACTCACCTTAGCCACAGCAAGCAAAGATCACACTGAAATGACTGGCATCTAGAGCATATTTCAACAGTCTCATACAGCAACGACGGTACACAACCTAATACGTATACAGTTACTTCAAAACACGTCTAGCACAATAATAAAGTCTATAAAAGATAAAGTGTCATAGTTTTCGTGGATTATTCAGTTTTCCAAAACTTATCAAAAGCTTAGTTTAAATGTTTCGTGTGGTGTGGTAAGATAACCTAGACTCGAAGTACAACTCACGCCAAAAAGAATAGACATCAACTAACTCAAGAGGATACTGACGAGAACTCAAACCAAGGAGGACAACTTAGAAGCTAAAAACAAATAAACATCTCAAATCAACTAACTAGTTTGTACGTTTCGGCATTTACCCCGATATCCCCAAATAACTTGTATAAAAATATGCTTAACTAATAATCTAGCTTTTTCTCGAGTCGTTGAGACTTGGCTAACCAAATCTGAAATTACAGAAATTTATATCTCATTATTATTCTCGTAATATTAGTTTAGGTTTTAAAGATTTTGTGTCCAGTCCGAGTTTAATATATGATACCGTCTTGGGTCAAAATGTTTAATAAGTCCGCTGTCTAATATCGCAAGTCCGATAATAATTTCTGATTGTCCGAACGTCCAAATATAATAATCAAATCTGCATTCAAGTCCAAATTCAATTAATATTTCCAAATTCAATTATTAGTCCCCATATATCCGAAACGTACTAATATGTCCCTAATCAATTTTTAAACGAAAGTAGTTGTTATATTTTAGGCTTATTGGGCTTGTGACTTAAATCAAAACCAAATGAAACTTCTTAGCCCCATTGGGCTTCGGCCCGTTTAACAATAAACACCCCAAGTGGGCTTTGGCCCAAGTAAAACCAGTGTACCCATAAGTCCATTTAACATCCTTTACTACACTTGGAAAAATAACCAAGACCCTCAATACACTAAAATTACAAACGCACCCTATCATGCTTACTGGAAATGAGCTAGGACAACACAACCATAAATCGAGACATTACAACCTACTCACACCGAGACCACTTGGCCTCGGCTTCAACCCGGTTACTAACAACAACACGCAACAACAACACTCCCTATGATGTTGCCGAGACCAAAAGAAATACTAGGTACCCTATACGGTTTCACATCAAATTCGAAACCAAACAATAATCAATAAACTCACTCGTTTGTTATTAAATTTACATAAGCCAAAAGCCTTAAAATAAGCCACTCAAAACCCACGACCCACTCGGGTCAACTCGATCCGAGAACAACTCGAAACAACAAACGATTGCCACAGAAACTTCTTACCACACGATTTCAGTTACAAACATATTTATATCTCGTTTTTATTTACGAAGAACTAATAACATTGGTTTAGTTTGCTTTTAAATCCACGAACAAAAATAATAACACAATAAATCGGTAATAATAAAATATAACGACGGGCTTCTCGGTTTTACCATAACGAGGAGAGAGCGAGAGGAAGCGGCGGCTGTGGTGGCTGTGATGGTACTCGAACCAACATACTCCATGAATAACCCGACTGAGAAAAGAGGCGCGTACATGATGGAGACGAATGCTTCATGGCGCGTGTGGTATAGTAGGATGAAGAGGATGTCGCAAGGTTCATGATGATGGTGGCGGTGGGAGGTGGTGATCGGAGGTGGTTGTGGAGAGGGGTGGCCGGTGATGAGGGTGGATGTGGTATCGATCGGTGATGCTAGAGAGAGAAGGGAAGTTTATTGGTTTTGTGGTTTTTGATATAAACAAGAAATTAACACTCATATAAGAAGGGTTGAGTGAAATGGTGTACCCCTTGAGAACCATGTAGGATTGAATGTTATATAATTGTACACATAGGTATATTTTAGTTGTATGAAGAAGAATAGCACACGTATGGTTACAAAATGAGATACGTTAACTATTTGTTAGTTGTTGCTTGATATGGCACAAAACCTGACACGTTCCAATATATATATATATTACACGCTTACTTTTTGCATGGTACTAATATTATCCTTATGACAATTGGTTTATACACGTATGGCAATTTTAAATGAAATACGTATGTCCAATATAAAATGAACACGTATAGCAAATTTGATAGGTAATACGTATGGTTAATTTAAGATGAACACGTATGGTAAATTTTGGAATGAATTACGTATGTCAACTTTTGGAAATAAACAAGTTAGAATGTTTTTAGGACATACTTAAAGAGTTTTAAGATATAGTTTGATCCCGGTAATTACTAACGTTAAGTCCTTAAGTAACGAAACTTAAAATCGGGTAACGTAAAAATATAACGTTTATAAAAATATCAAAGTTTATTAATATATTCCAACTAATTATATTAGACGTGAGATAATTTTAATAGAGAGCGTATACGTTAATAAAATCTAATAGGGTTCAGTATTCGTATTACGTAAAGAGTTTAAAAAAAAATAATAAAGTGGAAAATAGTTCATATAAAATATGTAGGCTTATCTTAATTTTGTGATGGTCGTGAGTATAGTATATTAAAGAAAAATTTAAATTTCCTCGAAAAATTGGGCTTCGTTAGACGGGAAGTCGAGGTTATTATTAATTTACAAAGATTACCATGACGGATTTTTGTGGGATCTTACACACTGCCTGCTCGTACAACTCTACATATAAATCGTCTGTCGCTCTCCTGTCACCCTTAATCTCTTTCTTCAACTCTAAGACCTCTGACTGTCGCGTACTCAATCGTCTGTACATAGACATGTAACGACCCTGGCACCAGGAGATGTCCTGCCTCAAGCGACTCAGCTCGGCTCTGAGCTCGGCAGGGGCAACTCGATGTGCAGCTGAAGACTCGCCCATCTCAAATGTATGTGTCACCTCTGTAGCTAAAGCATGACCTAGGGAATCTGAAGTATCGGACTCGTAGGTGATGTCTGACACTGTTGGTGAGGGCGGCATGGGGAGAGCCTCCTGCTCCTCCTCCATCGACTCCTCATCATCATCATCATCATGGTCATCATCCATCTCATCCTCGTCGTCATCATCCATCCCCTCATCATCATCCATCCCCTCATCATCATCCATCTCCTCATCATCCTGGTGAGGTATATCAATAGGGTGTGGGTCCATATCTGGACTAGGTGGTGCAAAGGGGTGATCAACAGGTGCATCTGGTAACTGACCGGTAGGGACTGATGTAGCCATAATACTCTACATGGAGTATCGGAACAAGTATAAAAATTTCTAGCAAAATTTTTATAAAATAGTTTCATGTGAAATGAAATAGTATTGGAAAGATCCAAACATATGATAGTGCAAAGCATGTATACATAAAAATTTAAGTAAAGCACTTACGAGCGAAGTGGCACAGAGGGCTGATGGCTATCGATTTCGAAAAACATTTTGACTCACACGAAAAATGTTTATAGTCGAGTATGATCTCGTTCACTATAAACGGTGGCTCTAATACCATTCTGTAACACCCCCAACTCGAAATATGGCAGTGGGACTGAGCTTGGTGTGCTACGTGAGGGGTAAGACAGTCACAATCACTGAAAACGATCTCATAACGAGACATTTTTAATAAAACATATCATTCGAATACAAAATTTAATGTTTAGAGTCTAAAAGACTCATATCACAAGTAGCAGCGGAAATAAAGATAGTTTGCAGCGGAAAAGTAAAGATAGTTTGCAGCGGAATAAAAGACACAGTTTAAAAGACATTTTGAATGATAAAAATAGTAAGGGTAAAAAGTATAGCCCAAAGATAGCCATCCTCAACCTTCAGCCACTCCTGGTGCTCACATCATGCATCAATTACCTGAGATAAACAAGCTAAAAAGTCAACACAAAGGTTGAGTGTAATCCATAGGTTTAGTAAATAATAGTTGAGCACAAGATTTTTAGTCTGGAAAATATAAGTAACAAATAAAAATATCGGGTAAGCGTCACATAATTCACTTATTTTGCTAAGCTCATGATACACAAAGCTTTAACCAGCACCAGTAACCCTGGCGTATGTCGACAGTAACCACGGAATTTCATAATCATAATATAGTTGCCCCCAAAACTATGTATTTTGCCAGATACCTAGTTAACTCAATTGTAGTACATCACATGCTGACCGACCTTAGTCAACATGGCGGGATGGTCCTATAGGCCTATAAACTATATTCGCACTTACTCGCAAGTGATTAATGGTTCATGATCGAGGGACTTGCTTTTGACAAGGAAAGTACTTAGCATTTATCGCCTCAGTCAGGAATAGCATACCAATAAACAATTGTGCTCATAAAAATAAGTAAGTAGCATGTATCTCCCCAATGGGTTTATAAATAATTTTAAAAATAAAAGTGAAGCTATGAATCACACCTTAGTAGCAAAGAAATGAGATATCACAATATGATCAAATGGGATAGCATGGCAAGTGAACCTCAGCACAACCTAATACATGAATAATATGTCTTAGCAATAACCTTAAAGTGATTTCTAAATCAATACTCGTATTTGAAATGAAAATGTTTTATTTCAATGGCTTTTTGAGTAAAATAAAGTTTAAGACTCGTGTGGATACGAGATGTTAAAATAATAAAAGTCGGCAAGTACAAACGGATACGAAGAAAGAATAACGAAGAGAAAAGAGGAATTAAAATTAAGAAAAGAATAATAAAGAAAGAAAAACAGAAAACATCAATAGATTGTTTTGGTGTTTTACCCTTTTCCCCAAATAATTGATGAAATATCGATATTTTGGAAGAATTTATATAAGTATCGAAAAGGTTTTTAAGATATTTGAGTAATCATAAATGATTAAATTATAACAGGTTTTATCAAAATTTAGGCATGATGCGCCCGTTTACAAAACATTTCCAAGTCGTTATGACTTTTGAATACAAGTTTTATTATCTCATTTTACAACTTAAATATATCTAGTTGGACACTATTATTTGCGTATATATTAGTTATTAAGTTTATCGATTATTTTGTTTATGTTTTCCAAATTAATAAACCGAAACACCATATTAAATAACAAATAATTAAATAGATAACAAAACAAATAAATAAAAGATATAATGGGCCAAGTGTATTGGGCTTCGGCCCAATACTCAACTCATACTTTTTGGGCATTCATTGGGCTTTCGGGCCCAAGTTATTAACAATTAACCATATTTAGGACTCATCTGAGTCTAAACCGACTCGACACCAACCCGAGGTTTTCAAACCTCGAGTCTTACACGGTCGAGACTCACTTGAGTCTCAACTAGACTCATTCCAACTTGTCGTGGCCCCTTTTGGGTCACGGCTTAACTATATTTGAACTAATTAATCATTAGACCTTGGCCGTGACTCATTGAGTCACGGCTTGAGTCTATTCGAACCAAAGGCTCTGGGTTTTTGCACCAAAACCAATCTAAATCCAAATGTCCATCATAATACACAACCAAGCCGTCAAAGCTATGTCGTGACTCATTCGAGTCACGGCTCGAGTCTTACCCTAGCCAAAGGCTATTGGATCAAGTTTAACAATTCAAAATACAAACCAAGTCCAAATCCTACACGTCAAGAATATCAAGGCTATGCCGTGACTCATTTGAGTCACGGCTCGAGCCAATCCAAGCCAATAGGCTCTCGGATAATCAACAACATAACCACAAATCCAATTCAACTCCAAATTCAATCAGGACACAACCATGAGGCCTTGCCGTGACTCTTATGAGTCACGGTTTGAACCCAACTCGAGCCATAGGCTCTCGGTTTTAATCACAATCAATACAACCAGATCGAAATTCAAAATCTAAAAACAATACAACAAATCCAAATCTAATTTAGTACAACCAAATCGAATAAAAAATAATCACAACCAACTGCCTAATCCTAACCCTAATCCTAACATACGCCGTGACTCAAAGAGTCACGGTCAAAGCATCATACGAGCTATGAGGGGCTCTTGGCTTCAACCTCCAGGACTAAATCGATACAACAACTCCAATCCAATGCTACACAAATAAATAATAAATTAGAATCAAACAAAATAAATAAAAATATAAACGACTCACCCCGAGACAACACGAGTTGACTCGGTGAGTCATCCCAACCTTGACCGAGTTAAGGGTTTCATGGCTGAAATACGTTAGATCCACACGAATTAGGTTTAGATCGAAAGGTTTTAACACGTTTTATTCGATTATTATTCGATTTAAATAAATACAGAAATTTGGGATTCGATTAAAAATAAAAAGGGGAAGAGAGGTGGCGCGTGAGTTACCTATTCGAAGAGAGGAGGAGGTGGGGAAGCCTCAGCAAGGTGGCGGTAGATGACCGTGGTGGCGGTGGTGGTGGCTGTGGTGCTAGATGGCTCGGATTGAGCTCAAACTCTCCAGATCAGACGAGGGGCTCCGAATCTATCGATTGAAGTAGGTTTGGGTTTTCGCCGAAAATTTTTCCGGCGACGGTCATTGCCGGCAGTGACGGTGGTCGCCGGAGTTGTGGCCGGAAGGGGGAGAGAGTGAGAGAGAGAAGTATGTTTGTGAGAGTGAGAATGAATAAAATATAAAAATTTTGGCCTTTTTTACCCAGGCAGGGGTTAAACATGTACAAATCAAAGTTAAGGGGCCACGGGGTAACTCTTTGGGCGGGGGTATAAACTGTCAAGTGAGTGATACTTTGGCCATAAACACCGTGGGACCCATTAGAGGTACCAAACGGACTCGAAAAATTATGAAACTTGAACCATTGTTCCCGAAATAAATTTTCTAATAAAAATGAGTTTAAATATGCATAACTTTCCCGAAATCAATTTATTTGCCAAATTCCATTCGTTTCGCGTTTTCTAGGTTGTGCTGACATAATAAGGGGACTAAGGTTCACATTTCTCAAGATATCTCGCGTTTCTCCAGTTCGAATAAATTCAAAAAATTTTAACTGCTTAGACGATGCAAAAATAAATATTTGGCTAGTAAAAATAGTTTGGAAAATTACCGGGTGTTACACGTAGGGGTTTGTCATGTCCTACTCCAAGCCTGATATCAACTTCTTTACCAACCAAAATGCCCGACATAAAACAGATGTCGACAAGGGTATCGCGTATAACGTTATGCTGATGCTTAATACCAATAATACTAGCACACGATACATACAACATGTTCTCCATAAATATCCCCCATAAATATCAGCAAACTTATTATTATTATTATTATTATTATTATTATTATTATTATTATTATTATTATTATTATTATTATTATTATTATTATTATTATTATTATTATTATTATTATTATTATTATTATTAAATTATTATTATTTTATTGAAACATAATAAACCTACATAAAGTTGGATGGGAGTCTAGACACAAGTTGTGCTCCCACCCCTTTCTGAATACAAAAGCTTATTCTATGAAAGACAAAAACACCACTCTTAGCATTATTTGTGTGGCTAATAGCAATAGACTTAATACGAAAAAGTGTGTCCAAAGCCTCCGTATTGAATTCCCCGAATGTAGAAAAAGCAAATGGTATGAACCTGTATTCGTTGTCCTCACATTTGGACGCATAATTCATCTTTTTTTTATCCATAGCATTGTGCAAAGCTACCTCATGAGCCTATGAAGTCGCCCCAATACCAGCAAATGGAGAGATTCCAGTTAGATCCAAACATGCATCTATACCCTGGAGCTAATTGTATAATAATAAGTCTGCAGGTCGTAGCTCTTTCCCATCCTCCGAAAGGAACCCATTGGAGCTTCCTTACGCACCATGTTCCCAACCTTGGAACATATATCAACAAGAATATCACGCACCATATTATATCTGAACTTCTCACCCACTTCACTAGAATAGTTGATCGCGTGATCTCCCCGTTAGTCCATACGATGCACATTACAACTCAGACGAAGGCTACCTGCAGAGAACATAGGTACAACAAGCCTATAACACAACACAGATCGAAATTGGCGATGGTTCATCCTCTGTCCCAAGCCGTCAATAGGGATGGTGAAAAGAAAATCCTGCGCATGTGGAGCGCGGATGCAAGTGAGAATAGCTGCATGCCTTGGACTAAGTGTGTACTTAGAAACAAGGTCTTTCTTAATGACACCAAGTAACACTTAGCCCAGGTTTTCATCATTCGGGGGGCAGAAGCGCCAGTGGTGACAAAGAGTACATCTATGTAGCAAGTACTTTTGAAATTATAAAGAGTGTGCTGAAAAGAAGAGTACATCTATTATTATTATTATTATTATTATTATTATTATTATTATTATTATTATTATTATTATTATTATTATTATTATTATTATTATTATTATTATTATTATTTATTTATTTATTTATTTATTTATTTATTTATTTATTTATTTATTTATTATTATAAAATATCACTTTATTAGAAAAATATAGGATTTACAAAAAATTAGAGGGGCGCCTAGATACTAACTGGGCTCCCACTCCTCTAGTTATTGAAAAGCTAGTCATACTAAAAATATGAGCAGTGGCTCGCGATCCGATGTCTTGAGTCACTGAGAACTTTCGGATCCGCTTCAGTAAGGCCACTACATCCTTCCCAAGTTCCCCAAAGGAAGAGAACGAGAAGGGAAGAAACCCATATCCAATATCAGCACACTTGGTCTCATATTTGACACGCTTGCGTTGTGCTGCTTCAACCACCGCTCGTCCTGGCACAAAATTGACCATTCCCGATTGCGTCAAAGGAGATGACCCAGTCAAATCGACACAAACATCCTGCCCACCGTCCCAAGAATATAGCAATACATCAGCTGGGCGTAAGCTTTTGTCCCTTTCTCCACAAAGGCCGATGTCAACCTCTTTAAGAGCCGAGATCCCAGACCTAGAACAGATATCAGCGAGAGTGTCGCGTACCACATTGTGCCGGTGCTTAATACCAATAATACCAGCACATGACACTGCATGATCACCTTAAATGTCCCCCGCAAATAACCTAGAACAAGCTGAGCACGGCATCTGGACAAAGAACAGGGGGACACCTAGGCGGTAGCATAAAACACACAGGTAAGTTCTAGCGTTCATAGTCTGCCCTAACCCAGATATCGGGGCCACCCTAAGCCAATCGGAGGTGTAGTCTTCCGGTTGCGATCTCCAAAGCGCCATCTGTCGAGTGGATATGCCAAAAGTGGATTCAACCATTTAGTAACATGTGTGAAATATATATCTGCCAATTTCTTCATAAGTTTGGGGGCAGCGATCTCATTCGGGTTACTTAAAAGGTCGAGCTCCATTTTCGCGTTAAAAGTGCACAGAGCGTCGTTAAAGGAAGATCCATGATTTACTATGCCAGACTGTCGGAGGAGCTTAGCCTGTAAGCTAGCAGATCGTAGTCTAGACGCAAGGAAGGCATAATTCAAGACATCACCTACAGAATATACGCCAAGCCCCCCAAACTCAAACGGAAGCGTGGCCAATCACCATTGCCAATCCCCAAACCCAAGTCCAGAAGCAGTGACAATACATTCCATAGAGGAACGAAGCGCCGCATCAAATGAAGTCTGGGCACCCTCAAAGCCCCGGGGAGAACATGTGCGCATAGAGAAGTATAACTTTGAAATACCGGCACAAGCACGGAGAAGGAGCAACTCACATTGAGGATCATTAAGCTTAGCAACGGCATCCATAAGCTCGATGGTTTTTGCAACCCTTTTCATAGCAAGCCCACTACTAAACTCAAAGTCCACGCTAGCCGGTCCACCCAATAATTTAACACCGTGTAACGGGCGAGCAATATTAGGCGGGAAAACACCCGCGAGCCTGCTTCTAGGATCTTCAGTTGGCCAAAAAATTTCAGTTTTATCCACATTAAGGTGCAAGCCACAACTAGGTCCCTCTGACATAATAAGATCTAAGACCTTCCCCACGACCAGAGTATCACCAATAATAGTGACATCATCCAGATACCACGCTTGGAAGGAAAGATTAAAGCAGTCTCTAATCTTGCGTACTAGGGGGTGTAACACTAGGGCAAAAAGTAGAGGTTCGAGTGGGTCGCCTTGTTGCACCCCTTAGTGTGACCATAAGATGTGTTCCCCATAATAGAATCTAGCTAGGCTGGAGTAGCAGAATTCCACCCAACGTGAAATAGCAGGGCAGCGAAGGCGAACCTCCTGTAACATAACCTCCCGATCCACCAAATTAAAGGCGTTTTTGAAATCCACCAGCAACATCGAAAGACCCACCTTATCCCCACAGTCTTCAAGGAACCGATTCACAGCGTGAAGAATAGCCTCCCCTCCTCCAGACACCCCAACGCCGAACTGTAGATCGTTCAAATAACCATCTAAAGAATGACCAATCAAGGAAGCACCAATCTTGGATACTAAGCGCCTCCAAATGGTCCCCACAGCAATGGGACGGATACCACCTCCTGGCTTGATCAGCGGTGTAAGGGGAGCACTAGCAATGTATTCACCCAACGCCCTGGGGCATTGGCCACCGAGAAACAGATTCACTACTTGGGTGATAGAGGCAATTAACTCATCCGAAACAGCCGCAGCAGCACCACTCAAACAGTCCAAAAGGTGTTGGGCACGCAAACCATCGCGACCGCAAGAGGTACCACGAGGGAAACTCTTAATCATATCAAGAACCACAGCAGGAGATGTAGTGAGGTCATGATGATCAAACGGTATATCCGGCCGAGCAGGAGCAGACTTGAAGGGATGTTTAGCTTTTAAGTCCTCGAGAGTGGTATCATTATAAGGAGCAACACCCGAAGAAGAAAGAACTCTGACAGCCGCAGAATAATGACCATCATAAATCTTCCTCTTACATTGCTTGACATTACGCTCACCCAAATCCAAGGTACCCTCATCAATATTAGACCATGCAGGGGAGGGTTCGGTTAAAACCTCTCTAACAAGCTGCAAACTACCCCCAGACGTACCCCAAGAGCGAATGGCATTAACGATGTATTCTTCTTGGCGTTGACGTTTAGTAGCAGACCTGCACTCCATGTTACTCCTTGGGCAAAAGGTTTTAAGGAGACAGAGAGGCAGGGCTAACAGGCTAACCCAACAAGAAATGTCCTCAGGTGTGCAGATCACCTTATCGAGGGATGGATTTGACCGTGTGCAACCCTTTAGAGAGCAAGGTGTCAAGTAAGTGTAGATCGAAACCATCATGCTCCGCCAAAACAGAATCCTCACCATGAGCAATTTGAACCGAAGAAGGGACTTGTGGTTTGGCAAGATCAAATAGCACAAACCTAAAGACACCATCACCGCAATCAGGGGGTGACACAAAATCAGGTCCATGCCGACATTTCAAACGAAGAGTATGCGTCTTAAAACAATTCCCACATAACCAAAGCCCCATACGTTTCAACGTGACCTCAGCCACCTAAAAAACGGCAAGATTAGTGGCCAAGGAAAGTTTGGTGGCGGCCAGCGCATCCCCACTGAAATGACGATCGCGAAGGTGATTGATTAACGAGGTTTTGGTGAGCCCATTTCCACCACCATCTTGACAACCACTTAAGCCGACAAAAGGACAGTGAAACCGAATGATTGCCATGGAAGCAAGATCGCCAAAACACAAACAAAGCCCACAACCAAAGCTCACTTAAACCGACAAAACGCAAGCCCACAACCAAAGCCCACTTAAACCAACCAAACGCAATGCGAAATTATCAAATCGCAATGTCAAATTATATCAAAACGCAAGGCCCACAACGAGGCCCAAACGCAATGTCAAGTTATCAAAACACAGACCCACAACCAAATTGTCAAATCGCAAGGAGCACAGCCAAAACACAAGGGGGCCCACTGATCAAAAAGATTGGCCAAAACGCAAGACACTTTATTGACAAAAGGGGGGCCCACCAGCTTGTTTTAACCACAGGACAACCCCAGAATGTCAAATCGCAAGGCCCTTCCTGTAAAAGAACCAAACCGCATAGACTTTTTCCTCAAATCGCAAACAAGACCTTTTTTGGAATGGGTGGCCCACCAGCTTGTTTCAACCACAGGACAAAACTGAGGAACGTATAATCCTGATGCTCAAATCGCAAACAAGAAACCCACTAAACCAAAAACGTTGAAATTTATGAAGAACCACAACCAAGAAGAAGGAAGTGAACCAACAGCTTAAAAAAAGAAGGAAAGAAGGGTTTCAAGGACGAAAACCCTATGTGTTTTGGAGAAGTAGAGCGAATGCGGGTTTCGAAACGAAACCCTAAAGAGGAAACTGTGCAAATGGTAGAGAAGGAGCACTAGAAAATCAGAATCAAACCATGATCAGCGCCAAAACATGATCACGTTAATGGGATAGGCTGAATCGCCATAGGTGATAGAATCGCCCGCACATGAAGGTGTATCTTCTTTATTAATTATTATTATTATTATTATTATATAATTATTATATTATATATTATTAATAATTATTAAATTATTTTGATATAAAAAATTATTATTTTTATGAAATATAATAATGTACATAAAGTTGAATGGGAGTTTAGACACAAGTTGCGCTCACACTCCTTTTGAATACAAAGCTAATTATGAAGATAAAAACACCACTCTTAGATTATTTGAGTGCTAATGACAATAGATTTATACGTGAAAGTGTGTCCAAAGCCTCAATATCGAATTCCCCGATGTTGAAAAAGCAATGGTATAAACTTGTATTTGTTGTCCTCAAATTTGGACACATACTTCTTCTTTTCTTCTCCATAACATTGTGTAAGGCTACCCAGGAACCCATGAAGTTGCCCCAATTATTATTATTATTATTATTATTATTATTATTATTATTATTATTATTATTATTATTATTATTATTATTATTATTAACATCACTTTATTAGAAACTTATAGCATTTACAAGAAATTAGTTGAGAGACGAGATACTATCTGTGCCCCCACTCCTCTAGCTATAGCAAAGCTAACCCTAGAAAAATCTCTCGAAATCCATCAAATTCTTGATTAGCTTATATCGACAACGTATTTGGGCCTTGGGCCACGAGCATTTAGACGAGTTTTCGCCCACATTTTGTGAACCCTAAATATTTAAGCGCAACAAATTATAACCGTAAGATCAACTTAATCATTTAATAATAGATATCTTTTTACTATTATAGGCATCACAAAAAAGTACTAAACAAGTATAAAAAGATGATTTTGGCATGTGCATATTCTTCAAAATCTCAAATTATGAGAATGAGTGCGGCGGCAAAAATATTTATCTTATCACAATCTCACTTCGATTTGAAGATATCAGTCTTAGATGAAGTACTATATCTTATCACGATTGTTGTTCATAGGATTTCGATTGTAAGTTTCTTGTTAGGTTAAAACATCTTAGCTTTATTCAAATTTATTTGAATTTTTCACATACAAATCATTATATTACTCTATGTTGTTCTTATCAATTTGGTATCATTTTAATTAATAACTATCTAACACGAGAAGTTGCGGTTTTACCGGATTTACATTGATGAAAAAGGCATGTACGAGGTAGGGTGATGTATGTACAAGCGTTACCACCTGTATCTTCAACCATTCTGCAAACGGTGACCGACAATCATCGTTGTCATTTCAGATCTATAATGTATATTTCGAAAAATAAAATTTAAAATATCACAGTCTAGTCAAATATTCTTATACATCTTCAATTTCATTTTCAAGCTTTTTAATCTCCATTTAAAAACTTAGTCATACAACTCCAAAAGATTCACCATTTTTTGCATTGAAAATAATACTTAGGGGTGATCAACGGTTCAAAACCGGACCGGACCTAGACCGAACTAGCCCAAAACCTTAGACCGAGGACCGGTCCGGGTTGGTACGGTCTAGTTCTTCAGTAAGTCCGGTCCAAAAAGGCATAATAGTCGGGTTATACGTAAGACCGGTCCGGACCGGACGGACCGGTCCGGACCGAGGCCAGACCGCTAGTCATTCGGTTCGGTCAGTCCTCTCGGTCTCGGTCGGTTTTGGGTCTGCGATGCTTAGCCCTAATAATACTTATATCATTTTTACGAAAATATCTTCTGTAATCAAATCTACAAATTAGTGTTATATCCTATTTGATATATCAAGCTTGTTTTAATATAAAAAATTCATATATTTTCTTCATATTGTATGAATAAATTGTAATGATATGGAATTTCCAAAATTATGTATGATATATGGTTGGAAAGCTAAGGATTAGAATTTTTAAATGTAAAAAGCGGTAAATCATTTGGTGTTCTACAAAAATACTTATGCCAATTTTACATCAGCATGTTGAGTGTTTGAAATTACATATTAGTGTTATGTCACATTTGATATATCATATAAACTCCTGTATCGAAAACCTCAAAAAAAAAAAAAATGTTTGTCGAAAGTGTATGTAAGGGCTCATCTATTGAATGATTATTAAATAATTATCAAGCGAGTTTTAAATTAACTCAATTTTTTTCTACCCATTTCTTAATTGGGTAACGTCTCCCAACAATAGTTGAAAAGGGGAAGGGGTGGGAATGGATGTTTATTAATGTATGATTAAATCAATAGATCAAAGTTACATTTACAAGCTGCAAACTTTGTTTTTTTTTTTTTTTTTTGAACGGCGGATTTTATAAACACAAAAAGCAAGGAGCTATAAATTACAAAGAAACAATATGAGGGGTTTTAAGCCAATCATTCCAACTAAATGAAGCTTTACATCTAAAACGACACCAATAAAAAGATCGAGATACCACGTCTTCAAATATCGATATCTTTGACGGATTCTTCAAACCAAAGATTTTTTTGTTGCGAAAAGACCAAAGATGCCACCACATAACATAGCAAACTCCTTCTAGTAACCTTTTGTGTTTGATAGGGAGACGAAGATTCACAATCCAATCTAACCATTCTTCATAAGAGGATACTTCCGTGTAACTAACCTCCCACCAACAAGATATCTTACGAAACATCTCTCTAGCTAAAAGACACGTAAAGAATATATGTCTAGTCGATTCCACCGCATTATCACATATCGGACATGTAATAGAATCAATATCCAAACCTCTACGAGAAATGTTGAATCTAGTAGGTAAGCAATCTAACCTTACCTTCCAAGCAAGAACATTAACTTTGATAGGAACCGCTTTAATCCAACGTGTCTTAGACGAAACTTCCGGAAGCTTTTTATCATCAATTATCTTTCTAACCGAAGCGACAGTGAATTCCCCCGAACCCTCCAAAGACCATATCCACCTATCTCTCATATTAACAAGCGAAACTCCCTCTACCTTTGCCCTCAATTCAGCAAACTGATGTTGCTCCGATCCGTCCCTAGGGGCTCGTCTAAAAGAGAAATCCAAGCTAGATTGCATCAGCTTTGACGCAACATCCACAGTCTTGCATATCTCTAGAGCATACATACGAGGGAACAAAATTTTAAATGGTTTGTCCCCGCACCATATGTCCTCCCAGAAAAACGTATCAGTCCCATTTCCCAGTTTTTTTTTAATGTAATTAGCTACATCAATACCATGGTTTTTCATTACGTCCATCTCCTTCACAATGTCAAGCCATAAAGACGGGTAAGTAGGTTTGGTCTTCTTTCCTATTTTCCCGTCATTTCCATGGATTGATTTGATAACCCTCGCCCATAATGAAGAACTTTGAGCACAGAACCGCCACACCCATTTAAACATAAGAGCTCTATTCAACGCGTATAGACTTGAGACACCAAGGCCACCTTTTTCTTTAGAAGCCAACACTTTTTTCCATTTCACCCATGTCGGTTTTTTACTAACACAATCAGTTCCATTGAAAAAATGACAGCGGATTGATTCCAAACGTTGCAACACCTTCATAGGAACTTTAAAAAGAGACATGTGATAAATTGGCATTGATCCTAAAACCGACTTAAGAAGCGTTAACCTTCCTCCTATAGATAAAGTCTTCATCTTCCATTTAGATAAACGAGCAATCACACGATCAACAATCTCATTCCAAGATTGTATCTGTGACATAAACCCACCCACTTTCGACCCTAAATAAGAGAATGGAGTTTTAAGAATAAGACAACCAATCTTTGATGCTGCACGTTCGACTTTATTCTCATCCACATAAATCCCCATAAGCTTACTTTTACTCATGTTAATTCGCATCCCCGACGCATAATAGAAACAATCCAAAACGTGAACTATGATGTCAATATTTGAATCACTCCACTGTCCCACAAATATAGCATCATCGGCATAAAACATATGAGATATTTGAAGTGAAGGATTTAGATCAATACCTTTAAACATACCTGCATCCACCACTCTTTGAAATGAAATATGCAAACTTTCCATAACTAAAACAAACAAGAAAGGAGATAACGGATCACCCTGTTTAAGGCCCTTATAAAACTGAAATTCCTCCGTAGGGCTACCATTTACCATAATCGAACCTCTAGAAGATCTTAGGCAGCTTTGAATCCAACCGCACCACCTGTCTCCAAAACCAAACTTTTTTAAAACATCGTCCAAAAAATCCCATCTAACCGAATCATACGCCTTTTCAAAATCAACCTTAAATATCAACGATTGTTTCTTCTTCGACTTACACCATTGAAGAAGCTCGTTTAATATAAAAGGACCGTCAAGAATTTGTCTATCCGCAACAAACGCCGATTGGACCTCGTTTACAATATCCCCCAAGACGACCACTAGACGATTAGCCAACATCTTAGCAATGATTTTATACAAGCTCCCGATTAAGCTAATAGGTCTAAAGTCTTTAACCATATTAGCATTCGGGGTTTTCGGAATCAAAGCAATGAAAGACGGATTGCCACCTTTAGGAAAACAACCTTGTTGGAAAAAACACTTCACAGCCTCCACCACGTCCTTTTGGCCAATAGTTAATTAAACTTTTAAAATCATTTTACCAAACTCATTCATTCACACAAAGGTGATTCAACTTTTTTATGAAAGGATAAGTACGTAATTAATACATTTATTACATCTTAGCTTTTACATATAACATCCAAATTAATTTAAGATACTATAGCTAGAATAATGAAAATACGTAATTATTTACCAATAAAATTTAAGCCATTACTATTTTGAGTAAATAAAAAAGCTACATTATTTGATATGGACATAACTAATTGTGTTGTCAGTATCTACATAAAAATCATATATTCCAACATGAGAATTAAGTTAAAGTTTGTCATTATGCATTTAATAAAAAGAAATAAGAAGATACAAAAAGCCCAAAATCCTGCCAACTTAGTGCTACATTCTCATTTCTTTCAACTATATTTCTTGCTTTCTTTCTGTGCCTGAGAGCAACAACGCCACACAACAAACCCAGGTACACAACTTATTTGCATTTTCAGTACACGCTACACGATGAAGATCATTAATCATTTTCATGTTTCATATATTATCTTGGTGTTATTGTTTACATCATTTACTTTATCGGTTTAGGTGTTTCAAACTTGTAATGTTGTGTACATAATATACTTTGATTCTGAAATTAGATAGTCAATGGTTGATAAGTCAGTTGGTTTTTATATCTCGTTGTTTTGTTTGTTGAATGTAGAAATCTATTGATTTGAGCATGCAACGAAAAACTAAGTTTGCTTTTTGTTTTTGTTTTTGGCTTTTTTTTTTTTTTTTTTTTTTTTTTTTATTATTATTATTATTATTATTATTTTTTTATGATTAGCTAACAGCTTTCTGAACTACATGATATGATTTTTATTTATTTTGTTTTTAAACTCTACTAGAACTACTTAAGAATACATCTACATGCTTTGAGATCTAAGAAGTTAAACATTGACGTTAGTGCTATCTATTAGAGATTTTTAAAGATATCTGGAAAAATTTACCGAGAAATGTGTGTTCTTTGATTTGAAGGTTCCAAATTGACAAATTTGAAAAACCAAGTATAGTTTAATGTGAAAGAGTTTTCTTACCTTTTAGAGAACTCTAAACTAATCATATGTTTAATGTGTTCATGGACATGGATATATATATATACTAAACTAGCAAGGGTTTTTTTTGTTGGTATGAAGCGCTCAGTAGTTGCAGTAGAAGATGAACTCTGAATGTTCCTCTATTAATTCACACTTCTCGGAGATCTTTGAAATTATTAATTTTCTATTTCTACACACCTACTTTAAATTAATTTGATGTTTTTCTCTCGGTAGCTCAAAAAGTTGAGGATCGCATTTAGCTCTACTTTTGAATGTTGGTGTCGATCAGTTGTGATAAACAATTCATGGCCATTATTTGGGAACTACTAGTAACAATTACGATTAAAAGTTGAAATGTGTCTTTTTCTTAGTATCTATAGTATGGTATATTTTTGTACGTATGTGTTACTTACGAAGTACACTAAACAATACTTCGTACTCCCATATGAACTTGCCATTTTTAAAACATACTACTTTTCTTAACAATGAATCACAGTTATAAAAATAAAACAGCTCAATGCATCATGTTTCTATTCGGTGATAGTAAAAGATCGAAGACAGAAGTAATTACAGACTAACAGCTCTTTTATGCGCGCATTGTTAGCAGACATATTATTAGGCCCGGTTGTAACATTTATTATTGTGGTTTAGCATTTGTAATTAGGCCCATTAGTGTATTATATATACACAGCATTGTAACACATTAATATTCCTTCAACATTGTAACGCATTCCATTTCAGAGTCAAATGGCTACCTATATTAACTTTTACGTATCCGTGATTAACAAGTATTGGAGGCGGATTTAATAATTATAGAGTATATTAACTTTTACGTATCCGTGATTAACAAAGGAAAGTAAATAATCAGCCACAGCGACAAAATTATCACATGTCGTGTTAACTATTACACACATTAACTTGTAATCAGTTCGTTGACGTGTGGTAATTTCATTCGTGCTACTATAACAAATTTGTTTGCTGAAGTATCAAAAGTTCTGAAACATATCAAATTTTGCTAAAAGATGTTGATCATTTTTGCACTTTTTTGGACTTTTCATGGGCAAGATAAAGTTCCATGTATGTTAGTAGCTCTCATGACATTATATACACTTCTATAATACTAACGTCCATCATTGCAATTATGGTTCTTGTGTATGGTGATTCTTTTGTTACTATCAGTTTTTTAGCATACCTTAATAGTTACAACTTCAACAAATGCAGAATTTGAGCATAATGGCTGGCAGAGATGACAATAACGCGAGGGACACGAAGATGATCAAAGAAATGCTAGAATCAATGGGGGTTAAGGACTATGAACCCTCGGTCATACACCAATTCCAAGAAATGTATTATCTCACTGCAATGGAATTACTCACGGATGCACAAAGATACTCAAGCCATGCTGACAAGGCTACTATTGATAGAGCTGATGTCCAACTCGCTATTGAGTCTGGAAGATACTTAAACGTAACCCAGCCATCTTCACGAAAGGTACGTACCCTACCCACTTTACTAATCGTTGCTAAAAAAAAGAGATAATCTACTTATATTAATTGCTTGTGTTAGGTGTTAGAAGCTGCAATGAAGAAGAATACTACTGCAGTTCCAAGGCCGCCAAGTGAAGGCGTCCCACTCCCTCCAGAGCAGGACATGTTGGTTTCTTCAAAAGATCTGGAAGAGATCCAAAAGAAGCATTTGAATGAAATTGCTGAAAAACAAAAAGAGGATGAGAATGCACAAGCTAGCTAGCTTTCTCAACCCCTCGGCTTGAATGAAATTGCTGAAAAACAAAACATGTTTAGTGTATGCTATGTAAGTGTGTGCACGCGATAGAGAACGATGCATGCAAATTGCAAAGGTGATCCCCTTCAAAGCATAGATATTCAAGTGAAAAACAATAGTAACTCTTTTTACTTGATTTAACTTTCAATACATATGTTCTACTTCTAATGGTAAAAAACCAAACATGATATTCGGAATACTCAGGAAATGCTTGATGTATATAAATGTTAATGTTTATAAAAAAATCGCAGACACTAGTTAAAAATAGTTTTTAGCTCAATATATCGTGCCTTGGAAGGATGATGGAATATGGGCTTTTGAAAACAGGTAATTTAATAGAGCCCAGATTATTTATCATTTTAATTTGAGCTTTTCTAGTTCAGGCATGAGCTATGGTGTGCTTGGATGTGCTTATTGTAAGTTTTAAGCAATTGAAATTTGATTATAATATGGTAGATGAAAATTGCGAACAATGGAGTAACATTACAAGTTTAATTATAGAGCTAAACTTGATTGTTAGAGGACACACATACACTCATGAAAGCTTTAAGTATTTCAGAATGAGATTAGATAGCTGGAAAAATAAATATCAGAAACTGGCTTTAGCAAGTTTGTTATTGCCGAATACTCTCTTTACCACAAAAACACAATATATAGATGACACTCAAGAACAATGTATAGATGAGTATGAAGTGAAGTATGGATCGTATGAGCTTGAGTGGATTATAACCGAATGTCTATTAGCTTGAGAAAGATAACAAACACAATATGAACACACACTTACACACTCTCACCTAGATACACTTTGAGGCACACTTAGGAATGTGAGAGTGTGTGTATTGATATAGCAAACACAGCCAACACCTAGACAATAGGTGCGCTTTACTTGGGCTTGGAGTGGGCTAATGTATGTATCACACTTATACATTTAAACTACAAACTTAACTAATACCACTAGCCCACTATCTTAAACTATTTATTACATTTGACACACAAGATACATTTGCAAATGACCATCACTTTCACATTTAATAAATTAAATGCTAACAATCTCCCCCTAAGGGATGGTCATTTCAATGATGCTCCCGTGATTGGTCTTTTGCCTTCAATGTCTTGAACGTTGTGTGTCGATGTATAATAGTCTTCAATCATTGTTCCTTCATGCACTGTGATCTTCAAAGAATCGTCTTTTGGTCGTTCTTGCCTTGATCTACTTCTTCTATCCAGATGCGTCGTCGTTGTAGAAGATGATGGTTAATGGACTTTCGTCAGTACCTGCATTAAAACAGTTAGCAATAAATCGTCCAGCGCTTATTGGTTCAGATTTCGAGATCGTTAATAGCATAGAGTGAAAACTTTCTCTAATCTTTACCAAGGCCGTTGAGAGCCTCTGAAGTATACCGAAGTATCACTTCAAGACTGTAGACCGTTTGAAGCATGTAACCATCATGACATAAGGCAAGATCCTTAGATCTCATCAAGACTCTTACAACTTGTGTCCTTTATGGTGAACACAAGTGTATTGTAATGAAAGTGTTCTTAAGAGATCTTTGATGAATCTCATGTCTCTAGACTCTATAATGTGCGTTTTGGTTTTTAGTCGTCGGAGGCATGGAGCAGAGTGCCACCTTTTCAATATCAACACATCTCGGAGTGAGAGGTCGATAGATTATGCAGTGTTCTCCGTGAGAAATGAAACAAATATCTTTTAAGAGATATCTGAGTGGCTAGGAGGGGTGGTGCAACGCGTCACTGGGTCCATGACGTCTTGTCTTCAATATCAGTATCACCTTAGTGAATACCGATAGCAGATGTATTGACCCGATTTCTGTCCTAAGTTTTCATGGAGGGCTATTTCTTTTCACCCTTTCATTAAACTTTTCTTTTTAATTCTTCAACCCCTTCTTTCTCCTTTCTCATTTACTCCTTTTTTCAATCTTACCTAAGGACTTCTAATTCTAGTCTATTGGAATTGTACTTGGTTAGATCCCTCCGGCTCTGGCGGATCATTGGACATAACCTAACCATAATCACCTTATTACTCCATGATTATCCTAGATTAACGATCACATGCCATAAAACCATTTATGAAAATCTCTCAAATTGTTTATGAGAAAACACATTTAGATAACACTTAGAGAGTTTTGCATTTTAGAAATATTCCCCCTTCACACGTGCTCATGCATTTTAAGATAAGATGCACATGTTGGGTAGAGTTCGCACATTTGAAATGATCAATTTTCAATGAACATGACCTTCGCGAGACACGCTTACATCACTAATTAGACTAGCTTGAAATTATTACCCGTCCTGGTCATATTCAATGATCATCTCTCGAATTGGTATATTCTACTCAGACAAGTCCTTTACGAGACACGCTTATATCACTGGAAAACCAGTTTGAAATTATTACCCGTCCAGGACAAGTCTTTTCGATAACGGACATTTAGTTTCGTCAATTCGAGGGTTAAAACTGAATCTTGACATTCAATCCACGGTCTTAAATCACATTTTAATCACGTCCTCTCCCCCTTATACCTAATCACCCCCTCAAAAATAGCATGAAGTGATATTTTTGAAATCAAGAGATTAAATGCAAAACATTTTTGGAGATAAAGACGGAGTTTAGCATGAAAATTGGAACATTTTCTTTTGATACTCCCCCTTAAACATAGCATAGGTTTAAACATTTGAGTTTAAAGTCAGTTGAAAAGGGTCTAGAGGGAGTTATCTTGAGCACATAATTTTGAGAAAGAATTTGAAAAATCTTGTTGAGAAATCTTGATCATGTGCTCAAGGATTTGCTTTTTGCCATTAACATTACGAGTTCTGATCGGAAATAATCAGAAGTCATCAATGTAGCGCGGGTTTCGTACTGAAATGTACGAAAGCCGTAATGAGGAAATTTTGATAAACGACATGTTTTAGAAAAAAATTTAAATGAACTCTCGCTCAAGCATCTGTACATGCCCGTATCATTGTTGAATGACATTTCTAGATACGTACAGAATATCGATTATACGAGAGACATGTCGTGAGAAGAATATTTTTGGTTTTTTTTTTTTCTTTTTTTGTTTTTATTTTATTTTATATTGTTTTTGTATTTTTGAAAATTTTCTATTTTTATATTTTGTTTTTCTTGGTTTTTCAAATTTTGTATTTTGTTTTTCAAAAAAAATATATACATGCGAAGCTTGTTGAGATAATTCAAGAAGATTCGAGAAGACTTTCTAACTCTTCAGGAGTTAGGCTTCGCATTCCAATTCGACGAACTAAGTTATCAAACCGCTCTTTTGGGAGGGCTTTAGTAAATAGATCGACGAGTTGGTATTCAGTCTTCACGAAAAATAATTCAACAGTACCCTCTTCTACGTGTTCCTTTATGAAGTGATAGCGGACTCTAATATGCTTGGTCTTCGAGTGTTGCACTGGATTGCACGAGATGGCTATGGCACTTTTCGAGTCACAATACAAAGGTATGCGGTCGAAAGAGAAACCATAATCTGTGAGTTGTGTCCTCATCCATAGAACTTGGGCACAACACGCAGATAGAGACACATACTCGACTTCTGTGGTTGATAGTGCAGTGTAGTCTTGTTTCCTTGATGACCAGCCTACTAGCTTTTCTCCCAAAAATTGTGCTCCGCCTGATGTACTCTTTGTTGTAACTTGGCAACCGGCGTGATCTGCATCTGAAAATGCTATCGGTGTAAACTCCGAATCCTTCAGATACCAAAGTCCCATGTTGATGGTTCTTCGTAGGTACCGAAAGATCCGTTTAACCTCTTGGAGGTGAAGTTCGGTAGGCCTTGCCTAAAACCGTGCTAATAAACAAACAACAAAATGTATATCAGGTCGACTAGCAGTTAGGTACATGAGAGAACCAATCATGCTCTGATATTTCTTCGGATCCATGGGTTTCCCATATAGGTCAGCGCCTATTTTGGGTGAAGTGACCATTGGAGTACCAACAGAGTCACAATTATCCATTCCATGTTTTTTCAAAATCTCAATTGTATATTTAGCTTGATTTAGAAAAATACCACGTGGGGATTGATGAATTTGTAAACCCAGAAAGAATTTTAATTCTCCCATCATGGACATTTCAAATTTGCTTTTCATGAGATTTGCAAAATGTTTTGAATGTGTCGGATTAGTGGACTAAAAAATAATGTCGTCCACATAAATCTGAACAATCAAAATGTCATTTTTGAATTTTCTTGTAAACAAGGTCGGATCAATTGTTCCTTTGGTGAAATTATTATGAAGTAGGAAAGATGATAATTCGTCATACCACGCCCGTGGGGCTTGTTTCAAACCATAGATAGCTTTCTTTAGCTTGTAGACGTATTCTGGATGATCTTTGTCAACGAATCCGTCTGGCTGACTCACGTACACTTCTTCTTTCAGAGTTCCATTCAAGAAAGCGGTCTTGATGTCCATCTGATAAACTGTGATGTTCTTGTGAGCGGCATATGCTAAGAAAATCCTGACTGCTTCAAGCCTTGCAACTGGCGCGAATGACTCTTTGCCACGAGACGAGCTTTGTTGCGAATTACAGTCATCTCTTCATCCTTTTTGTTTTTCCATAACCACTTAAGATCAATGACGAGTTTGTCAATTGGTCTTGGAACTAAATCCCAGGTGTCATGTAATTGATATTGAAGAAGTTCTTCCTGCATCGCTTCAATCCAGGCATTATCTGCCATTGCTTCCCGAATGTTCTTAGGTTCTATGAGACTGACTGAGCAGACATAGATGCACATGTCACAATCGGTGTTTAGTTGTTTTCTCGTCTGAATTGGCCTTGAGGGTTCACCAATAACCTGTTCTATCGGATGGTCTTTTGTCTACTGTAATGTTGAAGGGTACCTTGGACTGGACGAATGCGTGTTAGAAGGTTCATGTAATCTGGAAGATGATTCAGCAGATTCCGTTCCAAACGGGTTTTCAAATGGTTCTTCGTCTAACACCACATTATTTTGTTCTTGCTCATCAATTCTTGGTAGAACAATTTCAGTTACTGGAGATGGTGGAGTAAGTGTTGATGACGTGGAGGGAGATGGTGCGTCAGCTTCGAAGGTTGTTGATGCATCTTGATTTGGTGGTGGTGGTGGTGGTTGTTGTTAATTTTGAGCGGGTGCAGCGGAACGTTGGTTAGATGCATTTGTCGAAGCGCCACCATAGTATTCATCATACATAAACTCAAAGAAATTATCCATTTCCTGATTTGTGGGTTGTTCGTTATGAATTGATTGAGCTCCTTGAGGTGCGAGTCCTGAACTGATATGTCCAGAAGTCATCGGGTTAAGCGCGGGTTCTAGAGCGAGTCTCTCAGAAGCCATTTGTGAAATTTCATCAAACTTCACATTCATCGTCTCCATGATCTTTTTCGTTCTCCTGTTATACACCCTGAATGCCCTCGAGTTTTCTGAATAACCAATGAAGATTCCAATATCACCCTTAGCTTTCAACTTCCCCAGATCTTCCCTGTCATTCGTTGGATAGCAAAAAGCGCCAAATACATGAAGATAAGAAATATCCGGTTTTCTGTTGTTTACTAGTTCATACGGGGTTTTATTGAATCTTGGATGAACTAGGGATCGGTTCTGAGTGAAACAAGCAGTGGCAACAGCATCAGCCCATAAGAATAACGGTGCACTAGAATAAATCAGCATTGTACGAGCAGCTTCCACAAGAGTTTGATTTCTTCTTTCAACTACCCCATTCTGCTGTGGAGTTCTAACAGCTGATGTCTGGTGAGTAAGACCAGATTCTTCAAAATATGTTTTTAACTCCTGATTTGTGAATTCCGTGCCATTATCAGTTCTTACTATCCTTACTGGAGCTTGAAGTAGAACTTGAATCCGCTTCAGAAAGGTGATGATGATGCCTGTTGTTTCGTCTTTCGACCTCATAAACTTTACCCATGTATATCTTGAATAGTCATCGACGATTACAAGAATATACTTCTTCCCATTTATGCTTGCAACTCTCATTGGGCCACATAAGTCTATATGCAACAAATGTAACTTATCCACTGAACTGGGTACGGGTTTAGGTTTATATGTTGCTCTTTTGCTCTTTCCTTGCTCACAGGATGGACATAAGTGTTCTTTGATGTATTTGAATTTTGGGAGACCATTGACGATGTTGTCTTTGGCAAGTTTGTTTATGGTGTCAAAGTTAAGATGGGACAAACGTCTATGCCACAACCAGGACTTTGTTTCGCTTGCCCTAGTCATGAGACAAATTGGTGATGAAGAGGCCATTTGGTTTATGTCTATTGCATAGAGATTGGTGCCACGATCCCCAATTAAGAGATCATCCCCCACCAAATTCCTAACAAAACAAGTGTTTCTCCTAAATGCAACCTCTAAATCCACATCACAAAACTGCCAGACTGAAAATAGATTGTGTCCCAACCCTTCGACATAGTAAACCCGAGTGATCAAGTAGTTTCCAAACCGAAGATCTCCATAACCCAGAATAGCTGCAACATGATCATTCCCAAACCGTACAGTTCCCATGAACTGCCACACAAAGTTGATTAGCATATTCAAATTCCCGGTCATGTGCTTGGAGCAACCCGAGTCTACGATCCAAAGACAAATTTAAATGACCTGCAAAGAACAGATGATTTTGTATATGGAAACCGTTTAACATTTGGTTCCATGGGGTTAGAGGTAACAGTAGAATCACAATTTAGAGAAGGTTTCCATATTTTCATTGGGAACAATTTCTAATCTGCCATTCTTAAGTGTAAACATTCTACCCGTTGGTTTCCATGCACAATACTTAAGATGGTCCTTAGGCAATAGGCTACTAGTGGTTTTCCTAGCTTTTGCAATAAGTCTTCGAATATATCTAGGCTTAGCCCTATTTACTGAAGGAACCTTTTTCTGTTCAGGCATATCATTCACATTCACAGTATCAGAAACAATATCATCACAAGCATTTTCAGACAAGGATTTCGTGTACATTAAACAAACAGAGTCATTACATGCACTAGAAACAGGAGTCTTAACATTACATCCAGATGACATATGTTTCTTATTTGAAAGCGATAAATTCCTAGGGTGTTCTTCTACTTTCTTGCATTCACTCTCAGAGACAGGCGAGACTCTAGTTTTCCTGGTGTTGCACCTAGGCTTTCGTCTGCTCCTAGAGTTTCTTTCTAATCCTGTAGAAGGTAAGGCACACTCATTAGAATTTATGTTGTTGTCCTGAGATGTTGTTGTAGCATTCCTAATCTCGTTTGGATTATCTTTGTTACTTTTGTCTATCGCCCTATATGTTTTAGATGTAGAGGCAGACGCAGTAGTGGGACTAATCCTATAAAGGCCAGGCCCTATTACATTCGATGTTTGGACAACATGTTTCTCATGTTCCATAGGCAAGGGTGTTGATGGTGTTCTACCCTTAGTTTCCTTACCCTTCCCTTTTTGACTTTCAAGCTGAGACTTCAAAAGATCAATTTGTTTTTGCATGTTGTGGTAGGAACGCTCATACGACAGTTTGTCATACTTGCATTCTTCCTTTTTCTGATCCAGTTGTTTAAAATATGTGACATTTTGTTTTTCAATCTTGGCAAGTGCCTTTTCATATTTTACAACAATTTCAGAAGTCTCAGCTCGGAGTCTTTCATCATCTTCCACAGAATATGTTTGATAAATAATGGACATAATTTCGGTCGATAGGGCTACTTCAGAGAGGATGTCATTATGTTTTTCCAAAACTTTGATGTGTTCAATGTTTTCATTCGCTTCCTTTACCAGGGATTTGTGGTCCTTGATAAATTCAGCCGATTCTTTCAAAAGATTGTTTTCCACATTTTGAACTATCGCATAAATTGAAGCGATATGAGGATTGATTTCTGTTTCAAACATCTTTATCTGTTCGGTATGAAAACTTGACGACCAGACATTGTAGTTACCGTTTATTTTGGATGCCACAATACTTTGAAGTGTTTCAATTCCCTGTTTAAGACCGACCAAATATAGTCTAGCTTCACTTGTGTTGCAAGTGGTCTTAGAGGCCATTTGTTCGATGTTAGAAAGGTGTTTTGAAACAACTTTTCATTTTGCGACAGCCACTGGTCTTTTGAAAAACATTGGTGACTCTTTTTGAACAAGATGAACGCCAGAATCTGTATTAAGCTTGTTATAATCAATTGGTTTAATTTCTGGGTTCTTTTGTCTCATTTTAACACGACACTCTTTGGAAAGCTCAATCGTTTCATAAGAATCACGAACCTCGGGAGGATCGTGTTTATCATTTATCACACTACCATTATATAATACATTCTGATGTTGCTGAGCTTTCTTGAGAATATAGGGGTTTTCATAACCGATAGCCATTTTCTTCATTGTATGTAAAATCGGGTTTGGATCGTTAATGAGCAAATTAATTGTTTGTGCAGACTGACCCGTTTTTACAAGCAACTCTTCCAACTTTTTGATGGTTTCTTGTTGGTCAATGATTTCATCAAGAAGATCATTTTCACGTTTTGAAAACCTTGCATGCAACTCTTTCTTTTCTTTTTCAAGATCAGAACAAGTTGATTTTTGTTTAGAAAGTTGGTTGGTTAATTCAGAAATTTCTGTGTTTAAGGATTTTATTTTCATGTTCAATTAACATCAAGTGTGTCAAATTTGATTTGCAAATGTTCTTCTCTTAAAACAGAATCTCTTAAACCAATTTCAAGTTCTGACTATCGTTTGTTATGAAAATCAAAAGCTCTTTCATTGACCTTATATCTCTCAAGCTCAGCGGTCAATTTTTCATTCGCGGCCTTAACATCACGATTGACCTTTTTAACGTTCTCAATTTCAACACTACAATTATGCAATAATGATTCAAAAAACACACGTGTTTCCTCATCATTCTCAACATGCTGGGACTCGAAGTCTCCATTAAAATCCATATCTGGAGTTGCCATATTTGTATTACTACAACTTGGCGTGTCCATATATGTGTCATAAGTGGATTCTTGAGTCGCAGGATGCCGTTCATCATGAGTCGACATATCAAATATTTCATTATTCTGACATGTAGCGTATGGGGGTACCTCAGAGACTGCATTGGTGTCATACACAGGAGGTATTTCAGAATCTGTGTCGTACTTAGCCTCCTGGAGATTTGCCATGAAAATGCAGTTCGCGTCGATGTCCTCAAGATCTTCCGAATCATCCATAAGAGCCATGAAGTCATTCTCTTCTGCACTCAACTGTAACCCAGCCTTTTCCTTGTTTGCCAACATTAATGCTTTCTGCAGATACGCTGGATCTCTCTTATTCGGCTTGTCGGGACAGTTCCTTGCCATATGACCAACACCCTGACAGTTGAAACATTTCATAGTACCCTGATTCATATTCCCGGTATTCTGAGCAGCAACATTCCCATACTGATTCCCAGCATTCTGACCCCTCTGATTTCCAACAGCTGTACCCATCTGATTCCCTGCATACCGACCCATCTGATTACCAACATACTGCCCTGCATTCTGATTACCCATCTGATATCGAGGAGCATATCCCTGCTGATTCCCATATCCCCCAACCATCTGTCCTTGTTGTCCCATGTTGAAACTCGGCTGTGCAATTTGCTTGTTGCGAGTGTTCAATGAGATTCTTTGGTTGTTGTTGGTAGGTGTGGAGTAGCGTCCTTGGAATGCTTTTGTTAGGTAAGCAAATGCTTGAGTCAAAGCAGCAGTTGACTCATCCTGATCATTAAAATCGGATTCTTGGTGTTGCGGGTATTGTTGTTGTGGGATGACATGTTGTTGTTGTGGAATATACTGTTGTTGCATGAATTGTTGAGTGGAAGATGAAGAGGGTTTTGTATTTACTGTTGCACGTGTAAGTGTGTGTTCATATTGTGTTTGTTATCTTTCTCAAGCTAATAGACATTCGGTTATAATCCACTCCATACGATCCATACTTCACTTCATACTCATCTATACATTGTTCTTGAGTGTCATCTATATATTGTGTTTGTGTGGTAAAGAGAGTATTCGGCAATAACAAGTGGTATCAATCGCCATACAACAAGGTAGGAGGTTTGTGTGTTCGGTTCTTGTTCCAAAAGTACCAAACTGTCGCGTTTTTGTTTCATCAAATCGTGATCTTTTGGGTTTTTCTTGGAATCGTACACTAATTTTTAAGTGTAAGGTTGTGTTTGTTAATGCTTTAACAACGTGGTTTGTGAACCTGTGAAATCTAAGAATCGTGTGTATACAACTTGGATTCTTTGGAGTTCTAAGTTATTAGACCGACAAGAATTTAACAAGAAAAGTATAAGATTTTTTTTTGGATCTTCACCATTGTTGTTTGTTGCGTATAATTCTTGTTCAAGAATTATTGAAAGAGTTGGTGAAAGTTGGTAGCTCTTACAAGAGTTGGTAAAGTCAGTGGATAAGGTTCAATAAGTCAAGAGTTGGTAAGAGTTGGTAGGCTTTCGAAATTGGTGGATTTCGCAATTGGTCAAGTCATTTCGCAATTCAAGGCTTTCGAAATTGGCACTTCGTTTTCGCAATTCACTATCTTTCGCAATTCACTAGCTTTTCTAAATTGACCATCTTTCGCAATTGAAGCAAGTTTTCACAATTGGTTCCAACTTTCGCAATTCATCAGTTTTCGCAATTGGCAATCTTTTCGCAATTCATCAGTTTTCGCAATTGTTGAAGTCTTTCGCAATTGAAGAACATTTTGCAATTAAAGATCCTTTCGCAATTTGACAGAACTAGTTCTCTATCACAATCTTAAATACTCTATCGCAACTGTGAGGATTTAAAAAAATTCGAGTAAAATTTATTTTTTACAGGAGACTAAACGTTCAATTTTTACGCGAAATTCAAATTTTGGTACAACAGTGAAAATTTTGGCCCAAAATTCGAATTTTTTCGGCCAGATTTGACGTAAAATGTTTCAAAACTCAAAATTTTCTAATAACCTTAGAATTGCATTTTATGGAGTACTTCAAATTCTGGTAGAGAAATTTTTCAGATTCAAATTTTGGAGGGAAATCAGAAATCACCAAATCAACTGGATTCAACCTTCAACAACCTCAACTACTATTTCGTTGCAACGATCCTTCAGCAACTTAATCATACAAAACATCAACGATGACTACTCAACAAGACATTTATGCCGCAGGTGCAGAAAACCGTCCTCTAATGCTAGAAAAAGGTGGTTACCTACCATGGACGAGTCGTATGCTCTGATACCACTTGTTATTGCCGAATACTCTCTTTACCACACAAACACAATATATAGATGACACTCAAGAACAATGTATAGATGAGTATGAAGTGAAGTATGGATCGTATGGAGTGGATTATAACCGAATGTCTATTAGCTTGAGAAAGATAACAAACACAATATGAACACACACTTACACACTCTCACCTAGATACACTTTGAGGCACACTTAGGAATGTGAGAGTGTGTGTTGACATAGCAAACACAGCCAATACCTAGACAATAGGTGGGCTTTACTTTGGCTTGGAGTGGGCTAATGTATGTATCACACTTATACATTTAAACTACAAACTTAACTAATACCACTAGCCCACTATCTTAAACTATTTATTACATTTGACACAAAAGATACATTTGCAAATGACCATCACTTTCACATTTAATAAATTAAATGCTAACAAAGTTAATCGACGACACTAATGATTTGTCAATTTTTTTTTTTATCCATATGGATTCTTAATGTGTTTTTGTAGTTTCCTTTTTTATATATGATTACTGAATCGGGTAAGCACTACATTTGACATCAATTCCACGTAGAGAAATGATTGCCACTACATGAAATTAGTCATATATGTTTAGGCCTCACAATCATTTCTCTTCTATGTATTGAGCACTTGGTTTTTGAGATGAAGACATGCTTAATATATGAGTATTTATGATTCCAGATATAATTTTTTTCGTGCGGATATTGTAATTTTGATGGGTAAAGTCGTGATTTACTTGCTTCACTAATGAAGTGTTGAAATGTTAAAGACACTAGTCACGTTGAGAAAATAATAAGGAATAAAGGATTATAAAAAGATTGTTATGACTATGGATTATGAATATGCAAGCTTAAGATCTTGTAAAATATGCTTAACAATGTAAATGAAAACATCAAACTTAGGATGGTAATATAATATTTGTGTGAGCATCAGAGCATAGATACATAACAAGACAGAGAACACAAAGTTTCTTCTGATATTAAAGATTGTCTTCAGTGAGAAAGATCAATCTTTTAGAAGAACAGAGATGACATAATGGTGTCGAAGTCAAAGTAATAATAAATCCTAATATAATAATATTTCTTTTTCCATTAAACACACTTAATATTTGATTGAATAGTAATGTACACCTTGATTTTGGATCACAAAATGCAAATCCAAGACCGAACATCAATATAGAGAACAGAGATGACATTATGGTGTAAATTCTACGTAGAGATATGATTGGCACGTATGGCTTGAAATTACTCATATATATTTAGGTCTCACAATCATTTCTCTTCTATGTATTTACAGAGTATCTATTATTCCAGTTATATTTTTTCGTGTGGATATTGTGATTTTGATGGGTGAAATCGTGATTTACTTGATTCGTTTATGAGGTGCTGAAATGTTAAAGACGTGAGTCACGTTGAGAAAATAATAAGGAATAAAGGATTGTTATATAATATTTTTGTGTGAGCAACTGAGCGATACCGAACAAGAGAGAACTCTAAGTTTCTTCTCATATTAGCATTTAATTTATAAATGCAAAAGTGATGGTCATTTATGTCTAAGTAAAATGTGTGTTGTATATTTAGTTTAGTCTAATATGAGTGGGCTTTTGGTTAGCAAACATGTAAGACTTTATGTTTAAGTCAAGAATAAACATAAGCCCACTCATAGCCCAATCTTAAAGCCCACTAGGGCATTTCTCTTATGTATTTAACACACACTCCCACCACATATGTTCGGTGTGCAGTTATTGTGCTTTGTGAGAGAGTGTGTGTAATTCTTGTATTTCTCTCTAATCTAATAGATACACATTTCCAGGTTTCTCCACTGCCACCACTTCCTCTATCTTTATTCTTATTCTCTTTCTCTTATTTCCATCATATTATCTTCTATTCTTTATGCCATTCGATCTCTAGTGTTATGGGTATGATAAAGTAGGATTTCTAGTCATAACAAGTGGTATCAGAGCCTATCAACAAGGTAGAAGGTTAGTTTGTGTTTGGTTTGTGTTATCTAAAACCAACTGTTGGGTTTCTTGTTTTCTTCAAATCGTTAGCAAAGTTTTATGACCAAGGTGGTGCTTGTTAAGGTATTATCGACTTGGGTTGTGATTGTGTAAGTTTTTCTCAGTTGGTTGTTGGGAAAAATCTGCACTTTTTGGTGTTCATACCTTATTTTGATTGAAGATATTCAAGAAATAGAATCACTTTTTGTGTTATTGATATTATATTGTAATATCTTTGATTTTATTGGCTCAAGAAGTGAAAAGGTGTCAGGAATATCAACAAGTGGTGAAAAGGTGTAAGGTTTCACGTGGGAAAGTACTTAAAAGTCAACAAAGGTGGCGTTTATCGCAGTTGTGAAAATATCTGCGTTTTATCGCATTTCAGGAATTTTATCGCAATTGGAAGAAAACTGCGTTTTATCGCAATTGATAACTGAGCTGGTCTATCGCATTTGAGCTCTTATCGCAATTCAGGACTTATCGCAGTTCAAGTGTTATCGTTGTTCAAGCTTTATCGCAATTCACATCTGACCTGGTTCTATCGCAATTGAAACTGCGATAACTATCGCAATTGGCCTCAGATCTGACTTATCGCATTTCAGGTTTATCGCAGTTCTGTCCGACATCTTTTAGCCAATTGCGATATCGGACAAAGAAGAGTCTCAGATATCGGACAACAAAGGATTTCGAGCAGTTTTCAGAATTGACATTTTCAGTCCCTGTACTTTCCAGTAGCCTTAGGAAACTTTCAAATTTGGCAGTTTTGGCCCTCGTACTTCTGTGAAACTTCAAACGATCATAACTTTTGAACCGTAACTCCGTTTTCAGCGAAACACCTGTCAAAACGACCGTGAAACGAGGAGAAGGACACGTTGAAAAAATTTATTCATTCAACCCAACTTTCGAAGCCTGAAATCGCTCCAGAATGAAGTTATTGAGTTTCTAAGTTTTTCAGACCAAAATTTTGCCATAATAACTTGCAACAACCATACCAAAATTTCCACCTTAACAAAGCTTCACGTCAACAACCAAGTTTAACCTTCAACAACAACTGCAACTACTTCTATTTTGTTGAAACGATCCTGTATCATCTTTATCATACAATCATCATCAATGGCAAATCAACAAGACGATATCACAACTGCTTTGGCAAATGGTTTTGCTTCGGTATACAGGGCATTAAACATCGAACCACATAACAACAACCAATGGAATTCACCGTACACTGACGATACGCAGTTATATATGGGACAAGAATGTCAAATGGTTGATGTTATCGGGAATCAACAAGGAAATGCTATTGGTATACAGACGGGGAATCAAATACTTCAGAATGGGGTCAATCCGAATGAGTACTATTGTTTCATGACTTCATCTGAAAGCCAAAGGAGTGATATAGGCAGAATAGGTAATGTTCCTGCAATGACGAAAGTAGAAAAGCTCCAGTACATGCTGATGCTAGCCAACAAGGAACATTCAGGAATACCTTTGACTGCTGAGGAATCCGACCTCTTGCTTTCAACCAGAATCAATGATAATTCCACAGAAGTCACAGGAGTCTCTGATCCTATGCCAGATCTGCAACAAACAACATCATGTAGTGATTCTGAAACTCTTCCGTCCTATGACACAGAACCACTTCATGAGGTACCATCATTGTTTGCTCATGAAAAGCCACATTTTGTGCCTCTCGAACCTAATTTCGATACATATGTGGGGGAGCAAGTTAATAGCAATGTTAACTGTGAAACTTCATATATGGATCCTAATGAAGTTCAAGTTGCACAAAATGTTGCTAATGATGAGGAAACCCGTTATCTATTTGAATCATTACTTCATAATTGTTAGATAGAGATTGAAAAGGTCAAAAAGATCAATCGCGATGTAAAAGCCGCGAATGTGAAATTGACCACTGAGCTTGAGAGTTATAAGGTGAATGCACGAGCTTATGATTTTCACACCAATCGACAGTCAGAACTTGAAAATAGTTTAAGAGATTCTGTTTTAAGAGAAAAATGTTTACAAATCAAATTTGACACTCTAGATGTCAATTTGAACAACAAAATAAAATCTTTAAACAAGGAAATTTCTAAACTAACCAACCAGCTTTCAAAACAAAAATCAACTTATTCTAATCTTGAAAAGGAAAAGAATGAGTTGAATGAAAGGTTTTCAAAACGTGAAAAGGATCTTCTTAAAGAGATCACTGACAAAAAGGAAACCATTGCAAAGTTGGAAGATTTGCTTGTAAAAACGGGTCATTCTGCACAAACAGTTCATTTGTTAATTAACGATCCAAACCCGGTTTTACATACAAGAAAGAAAGTGGCTATCGGTTATGAAAACCCTTATAACCTCAAGAAAGCTCAGAGTGTTCAGAATGTGTTATATAATGGTAGTGTGCTAAATGATAAACATGATCCTTTAGAGGTTCATGATTCTGATGAAACGATTGAGCTTTCAGAAGAGAGTAGAAAGAAAATGAGACAAATGAACCCAGAAATAAAACCCATTGACTATAATGAAGCAAACAAACTTGCTGGGGTTCATCTTGTTAAAAAGAAGTCACCTCTGTTTTTTCAAAAACCAGTGGTTTTCACAAAACAAAAAGCTGTCTCAATTCATCTGCCTAACATCGAACAAATGGCATCTAAAAACACTTATGATTCAAGTGCAGCTAGACTATATTTGGTTGATCTTAAACAGAGAATTGAAACACTTCAAAGTATTGTGGCATCCAAAATAAACAGTAACAACAAAGACTGGTTTTCAAGATTTCAGACTGAACTAAAAGGAATGTTTGAACAAGACATTAATCCACACATTGATGCAATCTATGCGGTTGTTCAAAATGTGGAATACAATCTTTTGAAAGAGTCAGCAGAATTCGTTAAGGACCACAAATCCTTAGTGAATGAAGCCAATGAATACTTGGAACACATAAAAGTTTTGGAAATGCAAAATGACTCTCTCTCTTTCGAAGCTCTATCGACCGATATCATGTCAATTATTTACCAAACATATTCTGTGGAAGATGAAGAAACACTTCGAGCTGAGACTTCTCAAATTGTTGAAAAATATGAAAAGGCGCTTTTGAAACTTGAAAAACAAAATTGCACATATTTTAAACAACTTGATACAAAAAAGGAAGAATGCAAGTATGACAAACTGTCGTATGAGCGTTCTTACAAACAACTGAAAGAACAAATTGATCTTTTGAAGTCTCAGCTTGAAAGTCAAAAAAGGCAGGGTGAGGAAACTAAGTTTGCAAAACCATCAACTTCGGAACAACCAAAAATGTCAATTTCTAAAACGGTTCCAACAGTTGATGTGACAATTGATTTGACAAAACCAGTCACTCCAACACCCTTGCCTAAAACACCAAAAGTGAAAGCACCTGGCCTTTCTAGGAATTGCTCACCGAATGTGACCACTCAAACAGTTAAAGAATCAGTTGGTTCAAACAAAACGGTCCACAATCTCTACCTAGAAACAGTTAGGCAAAAGGCACAGATTCGAAAAGATGGAATTTTAGGTACACAACCTATAGTGATGAATTCTACAACATTACAAAGCACTGCTAGTAGTAGTAAACCACTACCTAGGATCATTCAACTAAAGACTAGGGATTGGCTTGCATCTAAGAGTAGTTGCGCAAAAGAAAATGTTACCCACGTAGAATCAAACACTATGAACTCAAATTCCTCTTCGAACCAGAAACAAGCTTCAAATGACAGTAGTGACAAAATTAAGGTTGCGGTGTTAAACAAAAATGTTGAATTTGTCTGTCCTACATGTGAAAAATGTGTCTTTTCAGCTAATCATGATGCATGTGTTGCACAGTATATCAAGAAAGCAAATGCAAGTGCTAAGGCACAATCCACTAAGACACCAAAAAGAAACAAGCCCGTTGATAAAAAGCAAAAGGCTAAGAAACCAACTAGGTGGATCTCTACAGGACGTAGTTGTTCTCAAAATGAGACTTCCGCTGCATCTGATGAGAAAACCACTCCTAGATCTTGCCCTAGGTGGATTCCCACGGGAAAAGTTTTTAAAACAGTTGGTCTTAGATGGATTCCCACAGGAAAGATTCTTGATAGCTGCACCACAACAAGTAATAGTGAAAATCATCAGGATAAGGATGTAGAAACCACTACAACCGTTGATAGTGGACACCCTCAATGTGATGATTCATGTTCTTCTAACACTATTATTTGTGCATATTCTTCTTTTGTGGATTCTGTGATTGCAGGTACTCGTGAAAGTGTTGAGAGTTCACTCGCTGAATGTGGAAGAGAAGACCTTTATGCCAACATCGCATTTGGAAATCCTTGTCTTGTTCCACTTTTACTTGTTCATACTTAATCATTCTTTGTGAATATACATTTTTTGAAAACATCAAAAAGAATATACAAAAATGGAAAATTTTCAAAAAATACAAAAACAATATAAAATCACAAAAATCCAAAAATATTCTTCTCCGACATGTCTCTCGTATAATCAATATTCTGTACGTACTTAGAAATATCATTCAACAATGATACGGGCATGTACAGATGCTTGAGCGAGAGTTCTTTAAATGTTTTCAAAACATGTCGTTTTCTCAAATTTTTTTTCTTAAATGGCTTCTGAGAGACTCACTCCAGAACCCGAGCTTAACCCAATGGCTTATGCACACATGACAGTGCATAACCCGTTTTTTCAAAGAAAGGAAAGTGTTGTGCAAAACCAATTTCTTTTTCAAACACTTATCCTAAAAACAAATGAAGATATTTTCTCCTAACATATCTTCAAAGATTTTCAAAATCTTCTCCATCTTAAGCACATTTTTCTTCAAGATTTTTCAAAAAGATTTTTCCAAATCTTTCATAAAGTGCTCAAGATAACTCCCTCCTAAACCCTTAAAACTGCTTTTAAACTAAAATGTTTAACCATATGCTTTGTTTAAGGGGGAGTAGAAAAACAAAAATGTTCCAATTTCATGCTCAAATCCGTCTATCTCTCCAAAAAGTTTCATTTTAATCAGTTGATATCAAAAATATCACTGCATGCTATTTTTGAGGGGGAGAAGATGTGATTAAAATGTGATCAAAAGAGAATCTCAAAAAGAGTTCTTCAAAAAGACTCAGCATGAACCCTCGAATTGACGAAAGATAAATGTCAGTAATCGAAAAGACTAGTCCGGGACGGGTAATAATTTCAAGATGGTTATCCATTGATGTAAACGTGTCTCGCAAAGGACTTGTCTGAGTAGAATGTACCAATTCGAGAGATGATCTTTTGATATGACCGGGACGGGTAATAACTTCAAGCTAGTCTAACTAGTGATGTAAACGTGTCTCGCAATGGTCATATTAATTGAAAATCGATCAGTTCAAAAAGTGCGAACTCTACCCATCATGTGCAATTCTTTCTTAAATCTCATATGCACATGTGAAGGGGGAGTATTTCAGAAAATGCAAAACTCTCTAAGTGTTATCCAAAATGTGTTTATTCATAAACACTTTGAGAGATTTTTCTCAAAAGGTTTTATGGTATGTGATCAACAAACATAGGATAATCATGGAGTTATAAGGTGATTATGGTTAGGTTATGTCCTATGATCCGCCAGAGCCGGAGGGATCTTCCCAAGGACAATTCCAATAGTCTAGAATTAGAAGTCCTTAGGTAAGATTGAAAAAAGGAGTAAATGAGAAAGGAGAAAGAAGGGGTTGAAGAATGAAAAAGAAAAGTTTTTGTAAGGGTGAAAAGAAATAGCCCTCCATGAAAACTTAGGTCAGAAACCGGGTCAATACATATGCTATCGGTACTCACTAAGGTGATACTGGTATTGAAGACAAGACGTCATGGACCCAGTGACGCATTTGCACCACCCCTCATATCCACTCAGATATCTCTTAAAAGATATTTGTTTCATTTCTCACGGAGAACACTGCATAATCTATCGACCTCTCACTCCGAGATGTGTTGATATTGAAAAGGTGGCACTCTGCTCCACGCCTCCGTCGACTAAAACCAAAACGCACATTATTGAGTCTAGAGACATGAGATTCATCAAAGATCTCTTAGGAACACTTCCTATGCAATACACTTGTGTTCATCAAAAGGATACAAGTTGTATGAGTCTTAATGAGATCTAAAAGATCTTGCCTAATGTCATGATGGCCGCTGGACGATTTATTGCTAACTGTCTTATGCAGGTACTGACGAAATTCCATTCACCATCATCATCTACAACGTAGACGCATCTGATCAGAAGAAGTAGATCAAGGCAAGAACATTCAAAGTCGATACTTTGAAGATCACAAAGCATGAAGGAACAATGAATGAAGACTATTACTCTACAACACACAAAGTTAAAGACAACAAAGACGAAGGACCAATCACTAGGAGCATCATTGCAATGACCATCCCTTAGGGGGAGATTGTTAGCATTTAATTTATAAATGCAAAAGTGATGGTCATTTATGTCTAAGTAAAATGTGTGTTGTATATTTAGTTTAGTCTAATATGAGTGGGCTTTTGGTTAGCAAACATGTAAGACTTTATGTTTAAGTCAAGAATAAACATAAGCCCACTCATAGCCCAATCTTAAAGCCCACTAGGGCATTTCTCTTATGTATTTAACACACACTCCCACCACATATGTTCGGTGTGCAGTTATTGTGCTTTGTGAGAGAGTGTGTGTAATTCTTGTATTTCTCTCTAATCTAATAGATATACATTTCCAGGTTTCTCCACTGCCACCACTTCCTCTATCTTTATTCTTATTCTCTTTCTCTTATTTCCATCATATTATCTTCTATTCTTTATGCCATTCGATCTATAGTTTTATGGGTATGATAAAGTAGGATTTCTAGTCATAACAAGAGAGAACCCTAAGTTTCTTCTCATATTAAAGATTGTCTTTCACTGAGAAAGATCAATCTTTCACATGAACAGAGATGACATTATGGTGTCGAGGTCAAAGTATTAATAAATTCTACTCCCCCCATTTCAAAATAATTGTCCTCTTTTTTTAAAGCCTTTCTTTTTCAACTTTAACTTTAATTATTTTTGTTTATATACTTGATTCAAAATATATGAATAGTTTGGGTTTAAATGTATTTTCATTGGGGAGAAAGAAAGAATATAGGGGAGAAATATGTATCCAATACCAGCACATTTAGCCCCATACTTAACATATTTACGCTGTGCTGCATCAACCAACGCACGACCGAGCATAAAATCTACCATCGCAGTCTGCGTCATGGGCGAAGACCCTGTCAGATCCACACATACATCAAGCCCTCCGTCTCACGAGTAGAGTAACATATCTGCCGGACGTAAGGGTTTGTCATGTCCTACACCAAGCCTGATATCAAATTTTTTGCCAGCCAAAATGCCCGACATAAAACAGATGTCGACAAGGTATCGCGCACAACGTTATGCCGATGCTTAATACCAATAATACCAGCACACGATACATGCAACATGTTCTCCATAAATATCCCCCATAAACATCAGCAAACTTATTATTATTATTATTATTATTATTATTATTATTATTATTATTATTATTATTATTATTATTAATTTTTTTTTTTTTTTTTTATAAAAACATCACTTTATTAGAAACAAATAGGATTTACAAGAAGTTAGTAGGGAGCCGAGATACTAATTGGGCTCCCACACCTCTAGCTATAGAAAAGCTAATCCTATTAAAAATATGAGCAGCAGCACGTGCTCCAATGTCTTGAGTCATCGAAAACTTTCGAATACGCTTCAATAGAGTCACGCTTTATTATTATTATTATTATTATTATTATTATTATTATTAAAGTCACGCTTTATTATTATTATTATTATTATTATTATTATTATTATTATTATTATTATTATTATTTTATTAACATCACTTTATTAGAAACTCATAGGATTTACAAGAAATTAGTGAGGAGACGAGATACTATTTGAGTCAACACTCCTCTAGCTATAACAAAGCTAATCCTAAAAAAATATCTCGAAATCCATCAAATTCTTGAGTAGCTTATGTCGACAATGTATTTGGGCCTTGGGCCACGAGCATTTAGACGATTTTTTGCCCAAATATTGTGAACCCTAAATATTTAAGCGCAACAAATTATACCGTCAGATCAAGTTAATCATTTAATATAAGATATATTTTTACTATTATAGTCATCACAAAAAAGTACTAAACAAGTATAAAAAGATGATTTTGGCATGTGCATATTCTTCAAAATCTCAAATTATGAGAATGAGTGCGGCGGCAAAAATATTTTATCTTATCACAATCTCACTTCGATTTGAAGATATCAGTCTTAGATGAAGCACTATATCTTATCACGATCATTGTTCATAGGATTTCGATTGTAAGTTTCTTGTCAGGTTAAAACATCTTAGCTTTATGCAAATTTATTTGAATATTTCACATACAAATCATTATATTACTCTATTTTGTTCTTATCAATTTGGTATCATTTTAATTAATAACTATCTAACACGAGAAGTTGCGGTTTTACGGCTTTACATTGATGAAAAGGGGATGTACGAGGTAGGGTGATGTATGTACAAGCGTTAACACCCGCATCTTCAACCATTCTGCAAACGGTGACCATCAATCATCGTTGTCATTTCAGATCTATTATGTATATTTCGAAAAATAAAATTTAAAATATCACATTCTAGTCAAATATTCTTATACATCTTCAATTTCATTTTCAAGCTTTTTTTATCTCCATTTAAAAACTTATTCATACAACTCCAAAAGATTCACCATTTTTTTCATTGAAAAATAATACTTAGGGGTGATCAACGGTCCAAAACAGGACCGGACCGGCAAAAACCGGACCGGACCTAGACCAAACTAGCCCAAAACCTTAGACCGAGGACCGGTCCGGTCCTTCGGTAGGTCCAGTCCAAAAAGGCATAATAGTCGGGTTATACGTAAGACCGGTCCGGACCGAGACCGAAATTAGGAAAAAAATCGGGACCGAGACCGGACCGCTGGTCATTCGGTTCGGTCAGTCCTCTAGGTCTCGGTCGGTTTTGGGTCTGCGATGCTCAACCCTAATAATAGTTATATTATTTTTACGAAAATATCTTCTGTAATCAAATCTACAAATTAGTGTTGTATCCTATTTGATATATCAAGCTTGTTTTAATATAAAAAATTCATATATTTTCTTCATATTCTATAATAAAGTGTAATGATATGGAAGTTCAAAAATTATGTGTGATATATGGTTGGAAAGCTAAATATTTGAATTTTTAAATGTAAAAAGCGGTAAATCATTTGGTGTTCTACACAAATACTTATGCCAATTTTACATCAGCATGTTGAGTGTTTGAAATTACATATTAATGTTATATTACATGTGATATATCATACAAACTCCAGTATCAAAAACCTCAAAAACAAAAACAAATGTTTGTCGAAAGTGTATGTAAGGGCTCATCTATTGAAAGATTATTAAGTGATTATCGTAATCGTATATTTTGTTTCACTTAACGATTAACGAGCTTTGAGATTTATTATTTTTAATAAAAAGATGGGTGAAAGTGAGTTTTAAATTAACTCCGTTTTTTTACCCATTTCTTAATTGGGTAAAGTCTCCCTAGAATAGTTGAAAAGGGGAAGGCGTGGGAGGGGTGGAAATGGATGTTATTAATGTATGATTAAATCAATAGATCAAAGGATATATGTCATGTAGATAAATCCCTTAGAATATATGAAAATAAATAGATGTAATATAAACGCTTGATATATATTATCATTTTAAAGAGCTAGAACCGGTTTGCAAATTTTTGTAAGTTACGTTTACAAGCTGCAAACTTTGTTTTGTTCTTTCCAAGTCATTTTTGGCCAATAGTTAATTAAACTTTTAAAATCATTTTACCAAACTCATCCATTCACACAAATATATAACCTTAAGTTGTTTGATGAAACAAAACGATATATACTTTTTATGTTTCATATCTCTTTTGCATTTATTTGTGTTTTTTCTTTGTTTTGGGTATGTTTACAACGAGTTTGAATCACATAAAAAGTTATTCAACTTTTTTATGAAAGGATAAGTACGTAGTTAATACATTTATTACATCTTAGCTTTTACATATAACATCCTAATTAATTTAAGATACTATAGCTAGAATAATGAAAATACGTAATTATTTACCAATAAAATTTAAGACATTAATATTTTGAGTAAAGAAAAAAGCTACATTATTTGATATGGAAATAACTAATTGTGTTGTCATCTACATAAAAATCATACATTAAGTTTTTTTGAATTTTTTTTGGTTAATGGACTAACTTTGCAAACGCTTGTTTGGTTAATGGACTAACGTTGAAACTTGCTAACGGAAAAGATAACTGGCGTTAACGATAGGGACCTACGACGTGCGTTTTAAACTATTGAAGGACTAAAAAAGCAAAAAAAAAAAAAATAAGGACTCAGAGTGAAAATGACCCCAAACCACAGGGACGAACGGTGTAATTTACTCTTAAGTTAAAGTTTGTCATTATGCATTTAATAAAAAGAAATAAGAAAATACAAAAAGCCCAAAATCCTGCCAACTTAGTGCTACATTCTCATTTCTTTCAACTATATTTCTTGCTTTCTTTCTGTGCCTGAGAGCAACAACGCCACACAACAAACCCAGGTACACAACTTATTTGCATTTTCAGTACACGCTACACGATGAAGATCATTAATCATTTTCATGTTTCATATATTATCTTGGTGTTATAGTTTACATCATTTACTTTATCGGTTTAGGTGTTTCAAACTTGTAATGTTGTGTATATAATTTTTATACACAACATTACGTTGATAAGTCAGTTGATTTTTATATTTCGTTGTTTTGTTTGTTGAATGTAGAAATCTATTGATTTGAGCATGCAAGGAAAAACTAAGTTTGCATTTTGTTTTTGTTTTTTGTTTTGTTGTTTTTTATTTTATTATTTTGTTTTTTTTGTTTTTTGTTTTGTTTTATGATTAGTTAACAGCTTTCTGAACTACATGATATGATTTTATTTACTTTGTTTTTAAACTCTACTAGAACTACTTAAGAATACATCTACATGCTTTGAGATCTAAGAAGTTAAACATTGACGTTAGTGCTATCTATTCGAGATTTTTAAAGATATCTGGAAAATTTTACCGAGAAATGTGTGTTCTTTGATTTGAAGGTTCCAAATTGACAAATTTGAAAAACCAAGTATAGTTTAATGTGAAACAGTTTTCTTACCCTTTAGAGAACTCTTAACTAATCATATGTTTAATGTGTTCATGGACATGGATATATATATACTAAACTAGCAAGGGTTTTTTTTGTTGGTATGAAGCGCTCAGTAGTTGCAGTAGAAGATGAACTCTGAATGTTCCTCTATTAATTCACTCTTCTCGGAGATCTTTGAAATTATTAATTTTCTATTTCTACACACCTACTTTAAATTAATTTGAGGTTTTTCTCTCGGTAGCTCAAAAAGTTGAGGATCGCATTTAGCTCTACTTTTGAATGTTGGTGTCGATCAGTTGTGATAAACAATTCATGGCCATTATTTGGGAACTAATAATTACGATTAAAAGTTGAAATGTGTCTTTTTCTTAAGTATCTATAGTATGGTATTTTGTACGTATGTTACTTACGGACAGGGCCGTCTTTGAGGGTGTGCAAGGTGAGCGACCGCTCAGGGCCCTAAAATTTTTAAGGGCCCCAAAATTTGTCCCGTTAATAATTATATGCATGTGTATACATATTTTTCACGAAGAAAAAAATATTTAGATGAGAAAATATCTTAAATGAGTAATATGTTTGAACGTTTAGATAACTAATTGCATTTTATCTTATAAACGGTGACACTTTATATATAACATTCTTTATCGAAAAGAATCATTATTGAATTTCGTACAGGGCCCTCAAAATTTTTATAAATTCATGAGACGGCCCTGTTACTTACGGAGTACACTAAACAATACTACGTACTCCCATATGAACTTGCCATTTTTGAAACATACTACTTTTCTGAACAATGAATCACAGTTATAAAAATAAAACAGCTCTATGCATCATGCATGTTTCCATTCGGTAATAGAAAAAGATCGAAAGACAGAAGTAACTGACTAACAGCTCTTTTATGTGTGCATTCCATTTCAGAGTCAAATGGCTACCTATATTCACTTATTTTATGTATCGCAAGTATTGGAGGCGGAATTAATAATTATAGAGTACAAGATGACTGATTAACAAAGGAATGTAAATAATCAGCCAGAGACAAAATTATCACATGTCCGTGTTAATTATTACACACATTAACTTGTCATCAAATCGTTGACGCGTGGTAATTTCATTCGTGCTACTATAACAAATATGTTTGCTGAAGTATCAAAAGTTCTGAAACATATCAAATTTTGCTAAAAGATGTTGATCATTTTGAACTATAATTTTTGGGTGTGTTTCCCCTTTATTTCTCTCCAGTTCAATTTGTTTGCCATATCATTAAACGGCTATTCTATTTTCCTTAAACAACTTAAACACACGCATATAAGGTAAGGGAGAGAATGACATAAATTTTGAGTAGACTAGTAGTAAACGTTCAACTTTTTGTTTTTCTTTATAAGACACTGGTTAGTTTAGTACTTAACTTCTGTATATTAGCTTGGTACTTAACTTCTGCATATATAGGTTGAGCGATATAACCTTAACATATGATTATTATATTATTTTTGCTCATATTTCACTCAATTATCGATCCGGTTTGTATTAAAATTCCTAGACAAGATTCCGGTTTTATATGGAGAATAATATATGTTGCATAGTTTTAGACTTTTCATGGGCAAGATAAAGTTCCATGTATGTTAGTCGCTCTCATTACATTATATACACTTCTATTAAGCAATACTAACATCCATCATTGCAATTATGGTTCTTGTGTATGGTGATTCTTTTGTTAATATCAGTTTTTTAGCGTACCTTAATAGTTACTACTTCAACAACTGCAGAATTTGAGCATAATGGCTGGCGTAGATGACAATAAGGCGAGGGACGCGAAGATGATCAAAGAAATGCTAGAATCAATGGGGGTTAAGGACTATGAACCATCTGTCATACACCAATTCCAAGAAGTGTATTATCTCACTGCAAGGGAATTACTCACGGATGCACAAAGATACTCAAGCCATGCTGACAAGGCGACTGTTGATAGGGCTGATGTCCAACTCGCTATCGAGTCTAGAAGATACTTAAACATCACCCAGCCGCCTTCACGAGAGGTACGTACCCTACCCACTTTACTAATCGTTGCTAAAAAAAGAGAGAATTTACTTAAATTAATTGCTTGTTTTAGGTGTTAGAAGCTGCAATGAAGAAGAGTACTACTCCAGTTCCAAGGCCACCAAGTGAAGGCGTCCCACTCCCTCCAGAGCAGGACATGTTAGTTTCTTCTAAAGATCTGGAAGAGATCCAAAAAAATCGTTTGAATGAAATTGCTGAAAAACAAAAAGAGGATGAGAATGCACCAGCTAGCTTTCCCAACCCCTAGCTCAGCTTGAATTGCCCAAGGAAATGCTAATTAATTATTGGGTAATCATATATTAAGGTTACATCACTTGACCTAAATATATGAATGTTACAGAGAAAGTTTGTTTATGGACTTAAACTTCTAATTACTCTCCTTATCAAGTCAAGGAGATGATTTTGCAATAAATGTTGGATGTTAAATATGTACTTGGGCGCATATGTAGTAGACTAATGAAACATGTTTAGTGTATGCTATGTAAGTGTGTGCACGCAATAGAGAACGATGCATGCAAATTGCAAAGGTGATCTCCTTCAAAGTATAGATATTCAAGTGAAAAACAATGGTAACTTTTTTTACTTGATTTAACTTTCAATACATATGTTCTACTTCTAATGGTAAAAAACCAAACATGAAATTCGGAATACTTAGGAAATGGTTGATGTATGTAAATGTTAATGTTTATAAAAAATCGCAGACACTGGTTAAAAATTGTTTTTAGCTCAGTATATCCTGCCTTGGAAGGATGATGAATATGGGCTTTTGGAAACAGGTAATTTAATAGAGCCCAGATTATTTATCATTTTAATTTGAGCTTTTCTAGTTCAGGCATGAGCTATGGTGTGTTTGGATCATTGGATGTGCTTTTTGTAAGTTTTAAGCAACTGAAATATGATTATAATAAAAAGATGAAAATTGCAAACAATGGAGTAACATTACAAGTTTAATCATAGAGCTAAACTTGATTATTAGAAGACACACATACACTCATTAAAGCTTTAATCATTTCTTAATGCGTTTTTGTAGTTTCCTTTTTTATATATGATTACTGAATCGGTTAAGCACTACATTTGACATCAATTCCACGTAGAGAAATGATTGCCACTACATGAAACTAGTCATATATGTTTAGGCCTCACAATCATTTCTCTTCTATGTATTGAGCACTTCGGTTTTTGAGATGACGACATCCTTAATATATACGGAGTATTTATGATTCCAGATATAATTTTTTTCGTGCGGATATTGTAATTTTGATGGGTAAAGTCGTGATTTACTTGCTTCACTAATGAAGTGTTGAAATGTTAAAGACACTAGTCACGTTGAGAAAATAATAAGGAATAAAGGATTATAAAAAGATTGTTATGACTATGGATTATGAATATGCAGGCTTAAGATCTTGTAAAATATGCTTAACAATGTAAATGAAAACATCAAACTTAGGATGGTAATATAATATTTGTGTGAGCATCAGAGCATAGATACATGACAAGACAGAGATGACATTATGGTGTCGAAGTCAAAGTACTAATAAATTCTAATACAATAATATTACTTTCTCCATTAAACACACTTAATATTTGATTGAATAGTAATGTACACCTTGATTTTGTATCACAAAATGCAAATCCAAGACCGAACATCAATATAGAGAACAGAGATGACATTATGGTGTAAATGCAACTCCTCTTCATGTTATTGTATAAGGATTTCCACAATTTAGCAGATAAACATCAATTTAGAGAACACCTAAGCTTTGATGTTCCTCACAAAAACACGCGTTACTGAAAATTTTACGCTTCCCAGTTTTCCTTTTGCGAAAAGCTGAGAGTTCAGAGTGAAACAATATTTTTCATCACCACCGAATGGCTTTTCACAGGTGTAGGGTTGCATGTGTTGAGGGTTTAAGTCTGCATTGGAACATACTATTGTTTACAATGTGGGCGACATTATTAACAAAACATATATTCCTTCACCACTTAAATAACAACAATTATTAATTAGAGTGTCCCAATTCTTATAATCACCAATTAAAGAATGTACAACAATCAATGTATATGATCACTGATACATGCGTTTGATACTTTAATACTATGGTTACTGAAGAATCTAAATGCAAGTACCGTAGAGTGATATTAAAGAATCGAAATCCACCATGCATTTCAAAAACTATACTTGATAATTGTTCATAAGCATCACAAGCTGAAATGGAAACAAAGTATCAGCTAGGTTGTTCAAGCCAAAAATAAAGAATCACCTATATTGGTTTCGTATACATGTTGAGATCAAAGAAGTTTTAACAAGACACCCGTTTGATGGCGTATGCATATTTTGTCTTAAACGTATGCATATTTTGTCTAAATATCACAATCTACTCCATTTCAAAACTTATAAGTAGCAACAAGATTACAGTGTGTCCATACAATGGTTTTGATTCTAACTTTATTCATGTCCTTCCATACGTATGCTATATGAAATACAAACAACTTACACACCTCAATTCTTGTGTTGCATCCGACCACTTTCTGCACCAGCATATGGATCAATTGTCACATTTATAACAGCAGGCTTTCGTGCAGAAAAGGATTCGGTGAGAGCAGATTTAAGCTCATCAGGAGTCCCAACAAGATAGCCTTTTCCACCAAAAGCTTCCATTAGAACATGGTATTTAGCACCAGGGACAAATGAAGTGGGAGCTGGATCATCTTTGTAGGGTCCTGTAATCTCTTCAGGGTTTCTTCTGTCACCACCATATACACCACCATTGTTGAACACTATCACAACTACAGGCAACTGATAACGAACCAAGGTCTGCAAACGCACAAACACATATCAATGAAGACAAACAAAAATGGACCAAAAGGGGTGCAAAACATTAGAATTCGCAATTTAACCCATTACTCATGATGAAAGGGTCGATTTTGGTTAAAATTTATCCCTAACTGGTGGAATGGTTCAAATCACATGAGTCAAGCAATTTATCTCTAATTGGTGATAGTCGCCTAAAGTGTGTTTTAATTGCTTACATCCTCCTAATCTGTTTTATTTGCATAAAAAGGTTACCATTTGCGCAGCAAAATTTTTGTAATTATATAGTATAATGCAGCAATTTATTTTTACAGGTCAATTCGACCCACACTCAGAATCATGTATATAACACATAGGCGTTTTGACCTGCTACCCAATCCATCTGACCTGCCCATTTTGACACCTCTAACATACATGCATGAATGCATGATTGCATAAAAGGTAATAATGAGAACAAACCTCGACTTCCATTGCACTGAACCCGAATCCAGAGTCACCTTCAACAGCAACCACAAGCCGGTCAGGTGAAGCCACAGCTGCAGCAATACAATAACCCAAACCAACTCCCATAGTCCCCCATGTCCCTGCATCCAACCTAGTCCTCGGTTCCATTTGAACCAAAACAGACCGACCAACATCCATAGTATTAGCCCCTTCCGAAACTACAATAGGAGCAGGACTACCCAACCCAATAATCGCATCCCTAATAATCCTCATTGGAGTCAAAAAATTAAACGGCACAACATCCTTCGCCAACTGCCCCTCCATTTTCGACACATTCTCCTTGGCCTTATTCATAATCGCCTGAACCCAAGGATGATTCCTTCCCAAACAAAACGGATCATCCTTAATCTCCTTATTCAAAACCTTAAGCACCTTCTTGGCATCACCAACCAACCCCAAATACGGCTTCCGTAACTCAATCTCCCCTTCATCAATATCAACCAAAACAAACTTAACATCCTTCGACCACTTGGGAGGCTCACCAAAATGCAACAACCAATTCAAACGCGCACCAATCACAACACAAACATCACATTTCCCAATGGCTAAAGACCGCGCAGCCGTAGCTGCTAACTCATGCGTATCGGGTAACAATCCTTTCCCCATAGGAGTAGGCAGAAACGGTATCCCCGTCCTCTCAACCAATAACTTAATCTCGTCCTCCGCTCTACATATAGCCGCTCCTTTACCAAACACTATCAAAGGCCTCTCCGCTTTCCTTATAACCGATATCGCCTTATATAAATCATCTTTCGATATCGACACATTTTCAACTTCCCTAACAAACTTTCTCTCCGCTTCACCTAACAGCTTCTCAGCTTCTAACTCAGTTAGAGTTTCGTGTAACACGTCAGCAGGGATATCCAAATAACACCCACCGGGTCGACCCGACCCGGAAACATTAATAACCTCAAAAACTGCATCAGGTATGTCTTCAACTTTTTTAACCTTGACAGCTGTCTTAACAAAAGGTTTAACAGCAGTAACTTGATCAAGCTCCTGGAAATCACCGCGACCAAAGTCCTTCTGGTCACAAGAGCCGGAGATCATAACCATGGGCCACGTGTTGACGGCGGCGTTGGAGAGTCCGGCGAGGCCGTGGACGCATCCGGGACCGGAGACGGTTAAGAGGAAGGCGGGTTTGCCGGTGAGGTAGCCGTAGGCGGAGGCGGCGTAACCGGCGGATTGTTCGTTGTGGAAAGCGATGAAACGGATGCCGAGAGCGACGGCGCGTGTGGCTAAAGAGGTGACGGGGATTCCGACCACGCCGAACATGTGTGTGATGCCGGCGCGTGAGAGGGATTTGGCGACTAGTTGGTTGCAGTCGATTAGAGTGGTGTCTGATGACGTCATGTTTAGGGTTTGGGAAATGGAGTGATTGAGTTGGATGGAAAGTATTGGGAGATATATGGAAGAAGGAAGTTGCTATTAATGGAAATCGAATTTGGTTTTTGCTACTGGATCGGGGCCGTCGGTAAAGACCAAGATTCACAGTGCCAAAAACATGTGTTTTTAGTTCGGTTGGTAAGTGAGCGACTAGTATCTCTTTCAAGATTCCAACAACTAGTTACAAAAACATATTTGCTCTGCCAATATTGAGACCATATTAAGTGTCCCCGATATGTCCCAAATTAAGTGTCCATATTGTATTTTAATCAATGAGATGAGATTTTAGTAGGTAAAAATGATATTTAATTGATAAAGAGTGTAGTTAATAGAATTTTCTAAAACTTTGTGTATTTTGAAAGTGGACACTTAATATGAGACGGAGGGAGTAATTATTAGCATGGACATTAGTTTAAAAAAAACATAATTATTATTAGAATTTTGTAATAACAATTTTAAGGCCTCACGGAGTGGTTCACGGGCTTCAAGCGGGCTGGGCTAACCCGCTGGGGAACACTGCCGCCGACCCAGCGGGTTGATATTCACGGGCTGAGTAACCAGCTGCGGGCTAGTGAAATTGCTTCGTTCTTTTCAATTGCAACGGTCCAAATTAGTTTTAAAAAAAAAACCAAACACGCTCCATCATTTAAATTGCAACGGTTAAAAAAAAAAAAAAAAAAAAAAAAAAAACTTTTCCCCCTTTATAAACAACAAAAATCTTCACATATTAAACCACAAGTTTCACAAATTTAACCACAAACAACTAAAATGGATTCATCTTCTTCCTCTTCTTCGTATTGTGATCCGCGAGCACTTTTAACTTTTTCCAAACGGTCTTAGACGCGTATCAAGACACCGGAAGCTCTACTGACACCCGTAGGTACATTGATCGGGAACGGGTCGAAGCGGGGGAAACACTAATGCTTGACTATTTTGTTGAAGACCCGAAATTCGATGAGTCAGTTTTCCGTCATTTTTCCGTCATCGTCATGCGGTCATTTTTTTATACGAAGCGGAGTTTTTACGTAAGCCAACATCTCACGATGTTGCTCTCATCACACAAGCACACGAAGAAAGACACCACATTCCAGGGATGCTTGGTTCTCTTGATTGTACACACATCGTATGGGCGAGGTGTCCTAGATACTTAAAAGGGCAATACACGAGGGGTGATCATAAGGTGCCGACTATTATGATTGAGTGTGTTGCTTCTCAGGACTTGTGGATTTGGCACTCGTATTTTGGTCCTCCTGGATCGAACAACGATGTGAACGTTTTGAATCAGTCGCCATTGTTTCAAAACGTGCGTAATGGATCCGCACCAGACACTTCATTTACCGTAAATGGACGACATTACAAGCATGGGTACTACCTTACCGATGGAATCTATCCTAGGTGGGCTACGTTTGTTAAGGCATACCGGCATCCGGTCGAAGAGGACGAAAAGAAGTTCAAAAGACTCCAAGAGGCGGCAAGAAAGGATGTTGAGCGGGCCTTTGGTGTTCTCAAGGGGAAATGGAAGATTTTGGAGCGTCCCCTCCGGTTCACGACAAAACAGAAGATCGGGAAAGTCGTCGCCACATGTACTATATTGCACAACATGATCATAAAAGACGACGGGAGGGCAATATCACAGGTTCGTATTATGGATCCACCTGCCCCTGTAGCTTATAACCGGAATGCGTTGCGGGAGTTACATGACGAAGAAGTCCATCATCGCCTCCGGTATGATCTGACAGCGCATATATCGGGTTTGGACTTAGCATACCTTGATGACCCAGCGGATCAGCCACCACCGATCGAGACATTGATTTAGGTCTCTTTATGTAGTATTTTATTTTCTAATAATGATGTCGTTTATGTAGTTTTTATTAATTATGTTTAGGTTTATGTAATGTTTATGTCGTTTATGTATTTTTTTTTTTAGTTTATTTTAATGAAATGTTTAAGTTTTTATTATATAAATGTTTGATTAAATTAAATGAAAAAAAATTTTTGGGAGGGTTGAGAATGTGATGAATGCCTAAGAATTAAGTTGGGAGGGTTGGTTGGGAGGGTTGAAAGGGTAAAAGGAGTTGGAGAGATGTTATTGGTGGAATTTGGGAGGGTTGAAAAGAATCACTACATGACTCCTTGTGCCCTAAGTAAGAAAGAGTACTATTGTATTCTCAACTAAATTTCTCAATATACTTTTGATAATGAACAATTAATTTGAGACAATTCAAAATCACCTCCTATATAAAACAGGTTTTCCCTAAGAAAATCTTTACCTCAAAATTCCAAGATAATGACACTTGGCATTCTTTTTGATCCAATGGACCATATTTATTTAGGCATCCCAGCATTTATTGAAAACAAAAAACGCACCCTAATTCATACTATCGGTAGATCAAAAAACCAGTTATCCACCTCATTCACTTTCTCTCTCACTCCACCAAAATCGTTTTCCCAAATCATTTTTACCCGAATCAATACCCTAAAATCATAACCGCAACAATCAATAACCTAAATTCGGTTTCCCCCAAATTAGTTGACCAGGATCCCCAATAACTTTTTTGTAAATCAAACAATAATCGGTTACAATGATTTGTGGGAATCAAATATTAATCATTCCCATCATCAATCCTCAATACATTTAGATCAATCATCAAAAGCTTAATTCAACAAAAGTTTTATCCGAAATTAATTTGGGGGAAATCATATTTCAACAAACTAATCATCATCAAAATATCACAATTAATCCCATAATATGACAAATACAATGATCGGTATAACGGAAGAAACAATGAAGATTGGTATTCGTCATCAAGTTCTTATATATCCAACAGGTTAGTATTTCATTTTTTTATTTTTATTTGATGATTGTGGGTGTGAATCTTGTGTTTCCTGGATGATTACTATAGTATTAGAAATTACTCACAAATCAATTATCACAATAATAGTTTCCCCCCAAATTAGTTAACCCACAAAGAAATCCCCAATATCAGTTAGGTATCTTTTATGTTTATAGGTTTTTCTTTTTTTTTCATGATTAGTTCATCCAATACTTATGTCTTTTGGTTTGTTTTCAGATAAGCATAATTATCTCTTTGAATAAAGATGCAAGTAATCGATGTGGTTGAATGATTCTGTTTGGTCGACAATAGGTATCATTTATTTATAGTTTTTGCATTGATTTTATATTTTTAGGTACAATACATGATTTTTAGTTGGTTTTGATTTTTTTAGGCTACATGGTAGTTCACCTAATCATCGTTATGAGGTATTTTTTTTTATTGTAGTTTACTATGCAATTTTTTGCTATGAATTTTTATCTCCATTTTGCTTACTCCGTATCTTGATTAGGTGTTCAGTTTGTTATGAATCTAAGGATTCAAGCAACTTCGATGTATGTGTCTCTTTTTCTTTCATTAATCTCACTTGAAAAAGTTACTTGTAGGACGACTATGGGCATGTAGTTTAGGAATGCTTCTTGGGAATATAATCTAGAATCCATTTTTTCAACAATGATGATGGGATGGATGAGAACTTTATGGGACAGTAAAGTACTCATCACAATGTACATTCTTTTAAAGGTATTAAATCACCTCATTTATCCATAAGTAGAAGTTTCTAATTACAGTCAACATGTATGTTTGAATTATGATCATAAGTTTTCAGTTTCAAGTTTAAACATAGATGTTATATCAAAAGTAAGCATGAGTACAAGCAACGTTAGTAATGCATTATTCTATTTGAGTATTTCCTAGAAAAGTCGATTTTGTTTTTAGAAATAGCTAACATGAACTTTCAATGTTCTAATGCAAGTTGAATTGGGATCATATATAATATAACAAACCTAAATATATTTTCATTTCATTATTGACAGACCATTCTTTAGGATATAGAGATGGACAGTAGACCTCATCTCAGAATGCTCTAAACTGGCTCGAAAAACTCACGAAAACCAAGGCTCTAGATCCATATGTTTTCATTACCAAAGAACTACTTGGTTTTTCTCATTTTACAAAATTTAATGAAACTGGTAAAGTGTCCATTATCCAACCCGTTCATTTTACCAGCTTCATTAAATTTTATTAAATCAGAAAACCAAACGGTGATACAAGCAAATTAATGTATTTTCTATTATTTTATTCTAATTCGTATCATCATTATTTCGTTACAGGAAGAACAAAGGGTGATAAAAGCAAAAATAAGAATGAAACTGCAATAAATTAATGATGAAGAGGAAAGAATGATAAGAATGCAAGAGACGAGCTCTACAAGTGGCGTAACAGGACTGATTATTTCTCATGAGCAGGTATGTGTCTGCAAGTGGCGTAACGGCACTGATTAGCTGAAACTCATGGTTATATCTTTACATTGCTATATCGTGACCTCTCATGACATTATTTGTATCTTTACATCGCTATATAGTAGCCGACACAAGCTTCTTATAAGAGGTTTTGCAATTATAACTTAAGTGAACAACCCCACCCCCCTACACCCCCCACCGAGCTCTAATGGATTTGTAGATGGTTATTAATACAACTTTTGTTGGACTAAGATTGTGATATAATTAATACAAAACATTTTGGTACACCATTGGTTTGGATGCTATTTGAATAGGATTCATTGCGTTTGTATAAAGTTGGTTTGTATATAGTAAATAAATATGTGATGATGATTTCAGGTTCGTGCAGCTTATAAGTGTGCATTGTTGAGATTTCACCCAGATCGATCTTCAAATGGTAACTTGTGTGAACAGGTTGAAGCTGAAGAAAGTTTAAGATTTTTTTTTTAAATGAAGGGAAAACTGTCGGTATGACCGATATGCAGGTATTCCATTATTTGTTTCATCTGGTCTTAGTTCAGTATACACAAATGAAAATTGTATGGTATTTTGGAAGTTTAAGTAAATATATACACAAGCCATGCCAATCAGTGTAGTTTTAGGCATATTGTTATGTTTGCTTAAATTTGATCAGATAGTAGGAAGGTATTTGGATGCCTATGAAGGGGATAAAAACAATCATTAAAGCGTAGATCTGAATTGAAGGATTTTATCAACATAGTGAAAAGTCCGTCCAAGAACAACATATGTGATAGTCTTTAAACAAGATATAGGCACATTACACTTCTACAAGAATTGGCATGTTATTTAAGCATATCACTAAAGAAGTATGTATCCATTGTTGCTAATTGATCTCGATCTCGAATAGAGTTTTATTATAATAACAGTAGTCTTGACTCTTGAGCATCATTGGAATTGTAATTTTACTGTTATAAGATGTGTTACCCTTAAGATCCAAAACTTTAAATGGGTGGAACAGGTCGAAAGTCACCAAGTGTATTTTCAGTTCAAAATATTACCACGCATAATAGGGTTGAATAATATTCTAAATCATAAAATAGATGATTTGAAAGGTTGAATTCTGATTAATAAAGAAAATTTAGCTACTTTCAAAATGTTTGTTCATGCATTCATTTGACCCATTTTTGTTTTACTTATTTTGTTTTAGTGGACAGTGAAATTGCACTCTACATAATTGATATATCTGGTATATGAGGACTATTAGCCATTCAAATAAGCTCACGAGCCCCGACAAATGCACATTGCAAAAAAATTTAGAAGCCTTCAGAAGTTAGCAAATGTCGTAATTAATATACATTAGTGGTTAACAGGTATTTTCAGTTTCTATTTAGGATAATGATATTGGTGAACCCAAATTACTTGTCAAGCATCCATGAACACCCTGTTTCATTGAATATGGTTGTCCAATTATGGACACATTCTGGCAACTAATAATTTATAGAGGTAAATTTGTGCCTGTTGAATCCATATTCGGTATCCGTATCCGAATAGGATATTTGTGTTGATAATTTTCATGTATTTATGTAGGGAGATGATAAAAGAGAATAGCTTAAGAACCTTCAGTATAGTGTGTTTTGCCGTAATAAAAGGTAGTACGAGCATTTTAATGACGTAAAAATTATTAGTGTCATTATGCCAAAAAGCTTTTTTTTATTAAGACTAAGTTATATAGTGGTAAAATAAAATATCAAAAACTCATTGTTTGACCATACTTTTGATATCTGTTTTGAAGAGAACTTGATATCGGGAATTTTTCACACGGACAACTCTATGTATCCGTATCAAGAGAAAGAGCACGAAGGGTCTAAAAGTGTTATATTGCGATAAAGATGGCAACTATTACAATTCTACAACAATCGTGGTCTATAAAGTAGTCCTTCATCGACTATAAGTTTGTTCTTATTTCTTAGCTACTTTTTGTTTAAACATTCAATGTTATTTAGTTTCCTTGCGGATGTTTTGCAAATGACATTTTACTTTAACTTTTTGGTTTTTAATATTATATAATTTAACATTATTTTCTATTCACCATTTTACTACATCTTTTATATTTTTAACAATTTTTAAAGCTAGCCGCCCAATAATGTGTTTGCGCAACATATACCAAAGAGGTAGTTTATGTAATGGTACAAGGTTACAAATTGTTAGGATGGGGATCAATAATATTGAGGCAAAGATCATATCTGGTGGTCAATTAGGGACAGTTGTCGTTATTCCTCGCATGAATATTAGCCCGTCCGATAAGAAGATGCCTTTGCAGCTTAACAGAAGACAATTTCCGATATCTATTTGTTTTGCCATGACAATTAACAAAAGTCAAGGACAAACAGTATCCAAGGTCGGTCTTTACCTGGAACGTCCGGTTTTTACCTACGGACAACTATATGTAGCTGTATCAAGAGTTAAAAGCAAGAAAGGTCTGAAAGTGTTATGCTGTGATAAAGACGGCAACTATTTTAATTAGGCGCAATTTCATATCTCCCCTCCTTTTAGTTGAAAATTTCATATATACCCAAACATGCATTAAAAATATTTTACATTATGCATTCAATACTTGCACTTTGGGTATATATGAAATTAATCATGAAAGTAGGGTGATATATGAAATTAATCCTTGCAATTACACAACAAACGTTTTGTATTAAGAAGTCCTTCACAGGCTTTAATTTTTTTTTTTTTTTTTACTTTTTGATTGTAGATGTTTACTCTTTATAAATAAGACACTTAATATTATTTACCTTCGGTCAGTTTTTTATTTAAAAATATCCATTGTACGACATTTATATTCTTAATAATAAGACTTAATGCTAGCGCCCCATCGGGGCGGGCCTAAGGCTAGTAATGTATACAATAATATTAAGACGGAGAGAGTAAACAACATTTTTTTATTTCTTTATCCAAGTAAATGTTTATATTTTTTGTTGTTTCTTATTTCTTTATTGGAGTAATTCTGTAAGAAAATCTCAAAATTTTTTATTTTTCTGCTTTTTATAGTTATTACTTATTAGATCATAGATAAGGATCAAATAGAAAGTTACTTCCTTCACAAAAGTCTAAAAAGTCACCAGATGTTGACACGTGTTTTTTTACCATTGTTTGGGCGGGATAGTGATGAATAACTAGAGTATTAATAACATTTGGATAATGATGAAAATTTTGTATGAATGAACATTTTCTATTGATGAATAATTTGTATTAATGAATCTTCTACTGTATATTGATTAATATTTTGTATTTATGAACACGTATTAATGAACATAAGAAAAAAAATTGATTAAACATTTTCTACTGATGATTAATTTGTATTAATGAATCTTCTGTAGTATATTGATTAATATTTTGTATTTATGAACACGTATTAATGAACATAAGAAAAAAAATTGATTAAACATTTTCTACTGATGAATAATTTGTATTGGTGAACATTCTGGCAGTATAACATTTTGTATTGACGGACACATATTAATAAACATAAAAAAAACTGATAAACATTTGGTACTGAAGAACATAACACACATTTTTGTATTCATTGATGAATATAACAGACATTTTTTTATTTGTTGACCAATTTAGTTTCCTCATCCATTCTTTGATGAACAACTTCCTTATTAAATATTATTTGATAAACAATGTTGTTTACTCCACATTCTTTGATGAACATTTACTTGAACAATTTTGTTTACTCAACATTTTTTGAAAAACATTTACTTGATCAACTTTGTTTCCTCCACATTCTTTGATGAATATTTACTTGACGAACAATTTTGGTTCCTCCACATTTTTTGATAAACTTCTTTGCTCAATTTTATTTGATGAAGAATTGCATATTCAAAGTTTTATTCATCACAATTTTGATATTTTTCATCAAATATTGAAGCTTTTATAAGTTACTAAAACATTTTATTATAATCAACATATTCAAACTCTAAAATAACAAAATTGTTTCATTGAGACATTTCATCAAACATTTTATGGGTGTTTTCATGAGCACGTGATTTCTTTATAATTTTTTTTGAGAAAAACTTAAAAAAAATTAATTAAAAAATATATATATGGAATTAAAGAATTGATGTTAATTTAGGGTTTGTTGATCAAGATTTGTTATAATAAATTAATAATTTTGTTTTACTTTCAAATTGAATGAATCCCAGTTTTGATGAAACTCAAATTCTTAAAAAAAGGTCGTAATTTGTAGCGATTGAAGAAATATATGATAAAATTGAATAGACATCGAAACCTAATTTTGTTATGTTGAATGATTGTTTAAACTAAAATTTGGGTTAAGACTTGGGTAACTTGTAAAGGAGAAGAATAAAAAAAGATGAAATGGTTGTTAATTGAATAGTAGAAAAGAAAAACATGTGTTGAGCTAGTATTGATTTGTAGACTTTAAAAAGTGGGTTTTTTTACCACTTTGTAAGAAAAATACTCCGTAACACACTATAATTGAGCATTGGCTATTTTCTTCAAAAGAAAAGTTTAAATTGGTTTCAAAATTTTGTGAGTATTTATGGACGAGCCAATACGAGGGCTAGAGGGTGCTCGACCTCCCCTAATTAGCCCAATGGCATCCGTAATTAATTAGGTGAATAGCCCATAGTTGAAGTGGATTTCTTATTATCAAGATTCAGCACCCCTCAAATTATCAAGATTCATTGATATCTTTGTGAAAGAAATTAGTGGTTAAAATATTCAATACAAAACCTTTTAAAAAAGAAAACAGCCCCATAACAATGTGTTCTCAAGTTGTGATTTAGGATAGAAAGCGAAAGTAATTGAAGAAAAAAATGGTATGTTCTAAGTTTTTTTAGATGGAAAGTGAAAGTAAAGCGTGGAAAGAGAAAGTGAAGTGGTGGGTAAAACTTTCATCCCATTTTTTCGGATGAAAGTGAGTGAGAAAAAATAAATGCATTTATTAGAGGAGGCGGAGTGCCCGACGGGTTCACCAAAGGGCTTGGCCATACCGGTGGTAACACCGCCCCGCCCTCAACGGGCTGGTGAGAGGGATGGCAACCCTTTGAGCAAGCCGTTGATATTAACGTTAGAGGGGGCAGTGTTGTATTTTTTATTTTATTTTTTTTCGTTTTAAACAATTGACCGTTGGCATTCAAAAAAAAAAAAAAAAAAAAAAAAAAAAAAAAAAAAAAAAAAAAAAAAAAATCCTCTTTCATCTTCAACCTTATTCAAACCACCATGGATCCAAGAAAGCTAAAAGGGATTGCTAAAACCGGCCGTGGACGGGGCTCTCGACAACAAATGGGTCGGCCCCAACCTCAAACGCAACCACTGGTGGTCGATTCTTACAATACTCAACCTTATGCATACAATAATCCTCCTCCTCCTCAACAAATGCATCCAAATCAATACGTAGTACACCAAACGGCGGAGGTCGAGTTCGAGCCGTTGGAGCCGTACGCCTACCGTGATCCTCTTCCCGATACCGACGATGATGATGATGGATGATGATGATGATGATGATGATGATGAAGACGTCGTCCCGGAAACTCAAGAATATCCGTCAGGTACAAATTTAAACTTTTTATAATTCATACTTTTATAGTTGTTTTATTTTTATTAGTTGTTTTATTAGTCGATTTATTTTTATTAGTAGTTATATTAGTTTTACAATATATAGGAAATGACGACGATGAAGAAGTTCAAGTGCAAGAAGTGGCACCAAAGAAATTCCCGAAACGAGTCGAGAAAAAAACTTGGACGGCGAAAGAAGAGGAGGCTTTGGCCAAAGCGTGGGTTCATATCTCGACATGTAAGGTAGTCGGGAATGAACAAGGTCGAGATAAGTTTTGGGAACGAGTTTTAGGTCATTTTGCATCTTTAATAAAAGACACCACTAGAACTCATCATAGTTTGCACACGAAGTGGGGTACAATGAACACTTCCATGAGTATGTTTAACGGCCTATACATCCAATCGGTAATACTTTTTATGAACACTTTATACTTGTATTATTTTTTATTAGTTGTATTATAATTTATTAATTATAGTTCTATCTTATTAATACGTTAGAGTGGATGCTTGGGCAAAAAAGAACAATCGAGGCGAAGTATGGATGGCGTTGTGATTTTTAGATATCTATTGTCGTGGTTTTATTTCTATTATTATGTTATGGACTTTCTTGTACTTTTATTTTAATTATTATGTAATGAACTTTTATTTTTATTATTATGTAATGAACTTTTAGTTATAAATTGTGTAGTTTAATAGTTTAGGGGGGGAAAATAAAAAATTTAGGAGGGTTGGAATATCATGGGCGCGAGTGAAATTGGTTGGGAAGGCTGGAGGGTTGAAATGAGTTGGCATAATTTTATTGGTCAAATTTGAGAGGGCTGAAAATTTGGGAATCATGACTCCTCCTCCCCTTATGACTAAATTGACCTTTATTTAATTTAACTTAAGCATCAATTAAATACATGAGTGAGGGCATAATTGTTAAATAACATTTCTTTCGTCACTTTCCTCATTTTCTTCTTAGGAGGTTGGCAACCCATACCACTCGAGATGATCATTTCGAACCGAATCCCGGAACCGAACCGGGACCGTACAGGGACCGTACCGAAACGGTACCAATTCCCGATATACGGTACGGTACCGGTACCACGAAATAAGGCAAAAAAAAATTCGGTACCTTTCGGGAATGGTACGGGACTAATTCGGGAAATCCCGATTCGGTACCGAATACAAAAGGTTTTTTTTTTTTTTTTTTGGCCTTAAGTTAAGGTACGTAAAAAAGAAAAATAGAGTTAAAGTACATCCTATGTCACGTTATGCCGAATGGTTTGCTCATATCATGTTCAGTATGTGCTATCTGATGCATATAAAGCAAATACGCAGACATGGACACAAAAGTATGTTTTACTTTCCTGATTTCGAGTAACAGCAAAAGAGACGCGGGCAACAAACTTACAGTAGGGTATGGCCATTTGGCATGTGATTGCCACCAAGGTTTTAGAACAGAGGTGGTATCACCAGGAAGTTTCCCTACCCTCCTTTTGCGTAATATCTCCTCTCTTATGTCTACAATCTTCTCCTTGTAACCCTAGTAACAGATTGTTAGAAGAAAACAACACAAAAGTTAATATCATGATAATATTACAATTTTGAATTAATGCATTGCTTAGTCATACAATATACGAGGATAACAATGTATGAGGGGGAGATGGGTGTTTTTGCTATTAATATGTGCATAACAATGTATGTATAAAAACATACAAGTCTTCTCATTTGCTTTCATGATTTCAATTTACTCTATGTTATCTCGTAAGATTGAGCTTGAAAATTACTTTGAAGTTTCATAATGTGCAAAAAACGGGAAGTACCGAGTACCAGTACCGATTTCTCGGTACCGAGTACCAGTACCGAAATCCCGTACGGTACGGTACCGTTACCCCTTTTCATGCTCGGGAAAAAAATGGTACCACTAATTCGGTACGGGTTCGGTACCATTCTGGTACCGTGCTCATCCCTACATACCACACATTATATCCCATATACCACACTCCCAACTAATCCCCTTATGCCACCTCATTCTCTTACTTTTTCATATCACACTCCTTTATTTTGTTGTCATCCCATACCACACTACAATTTTCTTTTATTTAAAAAATAAATAATAATAATAATAATAATAATAATAATAATAAATAAATAAATAAAATTCCATGAAAATTAAAAAAAATTACATAATATTACTAAAAAACATAAAAAAAACATTAAATAATACTTATAAAAAACATAAAAAATTACATAAAACTACACGTCTTCATCGTCCGCCTTGATGTATGGTAAGTCTTGAGCGTGAATATGCTCCGTAAGATCAAATCGAAGGCGAAAATGTGTTTCCTCATGTTGTATCTCTTCTAAGGCTTCTTCGTCAAACACCGATTGGATCGGAGGATCTCGAATATGAACTGGCGAGATTGCGTTACCGGCGTCACGTATAATCATGTTGTGCAATATCACACACGCATACACTAGGTTTCTAATTTTAGCTAGTGTGTGTTGCCGTAAGGGTCGACTCAGTATACCCCATTTACCCTTGAGAACACCAAATGCCCATTCAACATCCTTTTAAGCCGACTGTCACAACCCGTAATTTTAGGTCATTTTCCGAACCTCGACGATTCACTATTCATCAGTCACTATTCATCATTTACTATTCACCGATCACTATTCATCATTTTACTATTCATCATTTTCGGAGTCAATTTGAGATTCTGAGAAGCGTTCAGAAATTTTACTATTCACATGACACTATTCATTCCCGGAGGGAAAACACTATTCATGTCCATCATTCATTTCATCGTAAACGTGGTTTACGGGTATTCATATTCGCGTAACCGGTTGGGTTTAACTGCGAAATTCATGCATCATTAGTAGGGACACTTCATACGGACTAGGAATAGTCTACAAATCATCAGTATCCTAGGTCATGCACGGGTATGCATTATTTCAATTTACGTATGGTTATTTTATTAATTAACGTTACCACTCAGTTTTTACTACTAATAATATACCCGATACTCCCGACAATGATCCTAACATAATTTCATATTTATTATAATGATATAAAAATTATATTATTAATTTACCCGGTGTTTTTTAAATCAACTGCTACATTTTCCGGTAAACGCTTATAACACCGTTGGTTTGTGAATTTTCAACCCGATAATTATTTTAACACCCGATTCTTGCAAGGAATAATATTTTACAACTTTTACAACTTTGTCATATTTTATTTCACCTCGTTAGCAATTATTTCAAGATAACTCGGTACCCGATAACACCCAATACACAATTAAACTACACTAATACTTCCACCACTAGACAACATCATTAAATAGCCTCCAAGCTTTCCCCTCCCCTTGTTTCACGCCACCATGGCCCCCCCTAGCTATTATGCACATGCTTTTAATTAACCAAGCTTACATATCAAGATTCATTAGATATTTACTTCACTTTTCACAAGTAATTTACAAGGAAAACTAGCAACTTTCTCTTCTTTTTTCTTCTCTCTAACTTTCGGCCAAACAAGAACATCAAGAACAATCCACTAATTTTTCAAGATCAAGTGCTTAATCAAGTCTTAGTAATAATCTAGTTAGGGTTTTGAAATAAAAACCACAAAGATTTAATGGGTTTTCATCACCATCTCTTGATAATCATCACAAGTAAGTTGTCAAACTCTTTTTCATAATTTCTTCAAGTTGTCTTCATGATTATATGCTTTCCATAGTAGATCTATATGCATATGCAAGCTATACCACTCCATTTACATTTATTTAACTTTTGAGCCATAGAGATGGGTTATAGGTAAATCCTTGGTAGATTAACTTGATGGATGATGTTTAGGAACCCATGACACCCTAAGAAGGTGTATGGTAGGATTGAGAATTGTTTGGTTGTAGTTTGGATGGTTTTGGACTAGATACAAACTAAGAAAACCCATTTTTGAAACAATAATTATGCTACTGTCTCCATTTTTAAAACGTGGCCAACTCAGTAAGTTTAGGGTTATTTTTGGCCAAATATTTAGAAAATACATTCCGAGACGAAGACGTGGCCGAAAACGGGGATAAAAACGAGTAAATAACGAAGGAGATACGCTAAAAACGAGTTAACGACGAAAACTATATTTTCTGAAAATCCCTTGCTGATGAACAGTTGTCACGGGCTGTTTTGGGCATAAAACTTGATCTAGCCGTCCCGACTTATCAAAAATATGTTAGTATGTTGTCCCACGATCCCGTGGATATAAAGAACGTCGAAAACAAGCTAATAACGAACAAGATACACGCGTTTAAACTTCGATAAATACTACTAATTTTTGACAGCTTTTAATGGAAATATAATTACGTACTAAAAACTATATTTTTCAAGTAACAACCACGGAGAGCCGTATTTCTTACCCGTTGGAACACGTACGATCAAAGGTTTATTAACGCGACTATTATAAGACATACCAAGGTTTTCAAAACGCCAAGACTAACACGAACGTTTTATACATTTCATTATACGACTAGTTTTGCAAGCCTAGTATGGACATATTTTCCTAAGTTATGGCAACGCTATAACTCAACGCTAACACTTATTCTTAAGCTTCGAGTGGTATAGGCTTCATGTGCATATGCATTCATCTCACACCTCATAATCTAAGTGAATCATATCATTCATTCATATTAGGTCGCGGTTAGAGAATCGTGCCTCATTTCAGTGTATCCACTTTTGTCATCGTAGCTATCGCACCAGGTGAGTTTCATAGCCCCACTTTTACTCTTTAATACTTGTTTTAAACTCTTTGGGGGAAATACATGCTTAAACTGTTTGCTATTACTCAAGATGATTTTACTCATATGCTATGCTACGCTTTTATACACTTACTCATGATGTGTAGTTTTATTACGATATATGACTTAATGTGGAAAACTATTCTATACGCTATATTCTTTCACCACTGTTTAACTCCTGGATGGAGCCGACGGAGAGGTATTGATAGTACTATCGGGTTGACACCCCCACCCTTTGCCTACGATTCATGGCCTTGGGTGAATATAATCCAGCTATGAAGCATGCTTGCTTATTCTTGTCGTGAGGTTCAGTAGGCTATACTTTACATTAAGCGTGCATATATCGTATACACATGTGACTTGATCATACTATACCTTAGCAGTGGGTTGTAAACACACAGGTTGCGAGTCTTGTATGGCCAGGGCTTGGAACTGAGTGGATTTACAACGCCTTTGCTGGGAAATCTTAATCCAATGCAAATTCATTTTTACACTAAACTCTATGAACTCACCAACCTCGTGTTGACACTTTAGCATGTATTTTCAGGTTTTATGCTATGGCACGCTACAGGAGGTTTTGGCAGGGCATGGCATGGTCATAGAAGACTCTGATATTCATATGGGACCGTTTTAAACTATATTTTCAAGGGCCTAATTCCGCACTACTTTTACAATGTAATTCAACACTTTTGTTAAACTAGTTTGTTCTAAATGATTGAAGCTGAAAACCGTTCTTTGCACTTGTGTTGTGGTACCAATTGAGTTGCACCCCAGCTACATGTATGCTTCCGCTGGATCCGATTTTGGGGGTGTTACAGATTGGTATCAGAGCCTAGGCTATAGAGAATTGGGTAATTTTAAAACCTAAACTATAGCTACTTTTACGAAAACTTAACCCTATGACCGCCACGTGCCTGCCTGCCAAGCTGATGCCTCATTTGTGGTTTGTTGCTGACATATTTAATGAGATTTATATCTTATTGCCAGATAGATTATACTCACTTATTCTCGTTGATTACTATGATTGTCTTACATATAAGGGTGCATACATATCATACACGTCACAGCGTTACACCTCTTCCTTACGTAGTTTATCATTCGACCTCAAGCCTGATCACATGCCTTGGTCATTTGAACCACCCTTTGCATGTGAAGGACATAGTATTGTTATAACTAAGCTGAGTATTTCAAAATTCATTGAACCTCGGTGGAATATAGACTGGTCATCTATATTCGACCCGGGACAGTGGGACATAGCCTGACCACCTATGTTCGACTCAGAGATGAATTTTGCAATACTGAGAGTAGTTATAAAGGAATTATGTCCGGATTGATTTGATCGGTGTAAGCAATTCCAATATCGAGCCAATCTTTCAAAAGACCTCATTTCAGGATGTTGAATCCATTCTTTCAGAAAACTTGTTTCCTAGCTTGATTTAGTGACAGTTCTTGTTTGATGAGTTGCGAAAATCAAGCTAAGAGTCAAGTTGTTACCCGAGCCGATTCAGTTTAATCTCATGACAGTTCTTGTTTGATGAGTTGTGAGATTAAATTTGAATCGACAACCTCAAACCGATTTAGCCTAATCCCATGACAGTTCTTGTTTGATGAGTTGTGGGATTAAGTAAAAATCGGTTACCTAGAGGTCTTTTGGGGACTACGCTCGATAATGGGAAAGTTTACACCCATCAAACCCGACCAGGAGAACATACGTACGTAGAACGAACGAGCTGAACTTCGGGACGAAGTTCCTTTTAGGGTGGGAGACTGTCACAACCCGTAATTTTAGGTCATTTTCCGAACCTCGACGATTCACTATTCATCAGTCACTATTCATCATTTACTATTCACCGATCACTATTCATCATTTTACTATTCATCGTTTTCGGAGTCAATTTGAGATTCTGAGAAGCGTTCAGAAATTTTACTATTCACATGACACTATTCATTCCCGGAGGGAAAACACTATTCATGTCCATCATTCATTTCATCGTAAACGTGGTTTACGGGTATTCATATTCGCGTAACCGGTTGGGTTTAACTGCGAAATTCATGCATCATTAGTAGGGACACTTCATACGGACTAGGAATAGTCTACAAATCATCAGTATCCTAGGTCATGCACGGGTATGCATTATTTCAATTTACGTATGGTTATTTTATTAATTAACGTTACCACTCAGTTTTTACTACTAATAATATACCCGATACTCCCGACAATGATCCTAACATAATTTCATATTTATTATAATGATATAAAAATTATATTATTAATTTACCCGGTGTTTTTAAATCAACTGCTACATTTTCCGGTAAACGCTTATAACACCGTTGGTTTGTGAATTTTCAACCCGATAATTATTTTAACACCCGATTCTTGCAAGGAATAATATTTTACAACTTTTACAACTTTGTCATATTTTATTTCACCTCGTTAGCAATTATTTCAAGATAACTCGGTACCCGATAACACCCAATACACAATTAAACTACACTAATACTTCCACCACTAGACAACATCATTAAATAGCCTCCAAGCTTTCCCCCTCCCCTTGTTTCACGCCACCATGGCCCCCCCTAGCTATTATGCACATGCTTTTAATTAACCAAGCTTACATATCAAGATTCATTAGATATTTACTTCACTTTTCACAAGTAATTTACAAGGAAAACTAGCAACTTTCTCTTCTTTTTTCTTCTCTCTAACTTTCGGCCAAACAAGAACATCAAGAACAATCCACTAATTTTTCAAGATCAAGTGCTTAATCAAGTCTTAGTAATAATCTAGTTAGGGTTTTGAAATAAAAACCACAAAGATTTAATGGGTTTTCATCACCATCTCTTGATAATCATCACAAGTAAGTTGTCAAACTCTTTTTCATAATTTCTTCAAGTTGTCTTCATGATTATATGCTTTCCATAGTAGATCTATATGCATATGCAAGCTATACCACTCCATTTACATTTATTTAACTTTTGAGCCATAGAGATGGGTTATAGGTAAATCCTTGGTAGATTAACTTGATGGATGATGTTTAGGAACCCATGACACCCTAAGAAGGTGTATGGTAGGATTGAGAATTGTTTGGTTGTAGTTTGGATGGTTTTGGACTAGATACAAACTAAGAAAACCCATTTTTGAAACAATAATTATGCTACTGTCTCCATTTTTAAAACGTGGCCAACTCAGTAAGTTTAGGGTTATTTTTGGCCAAATATTTAGAAAATACATTCCGAGACGAAGACGTGGCCGAAAACGGGGATAAAAACGAGTAAATAACGAAGGAGATACGCTAAAAACGAGTTAACGACGAAAACTATATTTTCTGAAAATCCCTTGCTGATGAACAGTTGTCACGGGCTGTTTTGGGCATAAAACTTGATCTAGCCGTCCCGACTTATCAAAAATATGTTAGTATGTTGTCCCACGATCCCGTGGATATAAAGAACGTCGAAAACAAGCTAATAACGAACAAGATACACGCGTTTAAACTTCGATAAATACTACTAATTTTTGACAGCTTTTAATGGAAATATAATTACGTACTAAAAACTATATTTTTCAAGTAACAACCACGGAGAGCCGTATTTCTTACCCGTTGGAACACGTACGATCAAAGGTTTATTAACGCGACTATTATAAGACATACCAAGGTTTTCAAAACGCCAAGACTAACACGAACGTTTTATACATTTCATTATACGACTAGTTTTGCAAGCCTAGTATGGACATATTTTCCTAAGTTATGGCAACGCTATAACTCAACGCTAACACTTATTCTTAAGCTTCGAGTGGTATAGGCTTCATGTGCATATGCATTCATCTCACACCTCATAATCTAAGTGAATCATATCATTCATTCATATTAGGTCGCGGTTAGAGAATCGTGCCTCATTTCAGTGTATCCACTTTTGTCATCGTAGCTATCGCACCAGGTGAGTTTCATAGCCCCACTTTTACTCTTTAATACTTGTTTTAAACTCTTTGGGGAAGATACATGCTTAAACTGTTTGCTATTACTCAAGATGATTTTACTCATATGCTATGCTACGCTTTTATACACTTACTCATGATGTGTAGTTTTATTACGATATATGACTTAATGTGGAAAACTATTCTATACGCTATATTCTTTCACCACTGTTTAACTCCTGGATGGAGCCGACGGAGAGGTATTGATAGTACTATCGGGTTGACACCCCCACCCTTTGCCTACGATTCATGGCCTTGGGTGAATATAATCCAGCTATGAAGCATGCTTGCTTATTCTTGTCGTGAGGTTCAGTAGGCTATACTTTACATTAAGCGTGCATATATCGTATACACATGTGACTTGATCATACTATACATTAGCAGTGGGTTGTAAACACACAGGTTGCGAGTCTTGTATGGCCAGGGCTTGGAACTGAGTGGATTTACAACGCCTTTGCTGGGAAATCTTAATCCAATGCAAATTCATTTTTACACTAAACTCTATGAACTCACCAACCTCGTGTTGACACTTTAGCATGTATTTTCAGGTTTTATGCTATGGCACGCTACAGGAGGTTTTGGCAGGGCATGGCATGGTCATAGAAGACTCTGATATTCATATGGGACCGTTTTAAACTATATTTTCAAGGGCCTAATTCCGCACTACTTTTACAATGTAATTCAACACTTTTGTTAAACTAGTTTGTTCTAAATGATTGAAGCTGAAAACCGTTCTTTGTACTTGTGTTGTGGTACCAATTGAGTTGCACCCCAGCTACATGTATGCTTCCGCTGGATCCGATTTTGGGGGTGTTACACCGACTCTTGTACTTTCTTGAACTTTTTCTCTTTCAGGTTAGTCGGATATTTGAACGCTTTAACAAAAGTAGACCATGCAGGATATATGCCATCGGTTAGATAGTATCCATGCTTGTACGTACGTCCGTTTACAATAAATGGGCACTTGGGTGCTTTACAATTACGCTCGGTGAGGAATAGCGGAGATTGCATCAAAACATTAATATCATTGTTTGAACCCGGCGGTCCAAAGAACGAGTGCCATATCCACAAATCTTGAGACGCCGATGCCTCCATCATAATCGTGGGGTATTGATGATCACCCCTTTTATATTGACCCCTCAATTCGTTTGGACACTGCCTCCAAACGAAATGTGTGCAATCTAGGCTACCGATCATACCGGGAATGTGATGTCTCTCTTCGTGTGCTTCGTACAAACGTGCAACATCATAGCTTGTTGGCCTACGTAGGAAATCTCGACCGTATAACTCAACAATAGCGGCACAAAAATATTGAAGGCATTCACGTGACGTTCTTTGTGCCATTTCTAAATATTCGTCGTACTCATCCGGTGGATTACCGGTTGCGAGTTGTCTAATGGCAAACGTACATTTTTGTATGGGTGTGAAACTTTTTTTCAATCTAGCATCATAACTCTCTTGAAAATACTCGTATCTAGACTCAAGATCATGTGTGATTTTTAAAAATAAATGTTTAGGCTTACGATACCTATCTTCAAAAAATTCTTCGTCGAATTTCGGTTCGTCACAAAAATAATCACAGTGCAATCTTTCTGAAGCTTTGACCCGATTGTGGTTTACTACTTTTCGTTTCGACCTTGCCGTATCATCTTCCTCAATCGCGTTCACAAAAACGTCGAGACTACTATCGTTAGACCACTCAAACGGCTCATCTAACAATATAGTCGAACCAATTCTTTTATCCATATATGATTGAGTTTTTTTTATATTTGGTAAAAGATTGTAGTGTAAAAAATGAGTTGGGTATTTTTTGAATGTTAAAAATTAAAAAATGGTTTGATGTTGTTTAGTTGTTTGTTTGATGATTGAGTTTGAAAAGGAGTATTTAAAAAATAAAAAAAAATAACCGTTGAAGCTTCCAACGGTCGACCCAACGTCTCTCTTTCTCTCCATCTCGCGCGGCATCCCATACCGCGACTTTCATACCGTGCCCCATACCGTGATGACGGCGGCGGTGTTCCCGCACGTTATGGGGTTAATACCGTGTGCATTGCCAACCCCCTTACAACTCAATAACACTAACAAAATTTTAATATTATTTCATTTTCTTTCCTCATCATTTTCTATACTTTCATTTACTTTATTTTTCCTCTACAGAAAAGAACACGGTGTAAAACCCCGTTGTCAGAGGTAAAGCAACGCTTATGGGAGGCAATGCCCTCAACATTTTCTCTAACAACTTGATTATATTTACTAGGCTTTTATGTCCTCAACGAGGTCAACCTAACATAAGAAAACCTCATATTTGTGGATAAAAAGTCCGACTACTTTTTTTGAGTTCTAACCTTCGGTTCAGCTCCTACCAAATTACTCGTATGTTGCACTTTGTGAGACGCAGTTTTCATATTGATAAGAGATACCAACTTCACTTACAAGATGGGGAATTGCATATATATTACTTCAAAAGATAATAATTGTATATATATACAAGCAAAACTAATAATTACATATATATCTCTCGATTGACTTAAATATATCATATATATTCAAATCATTATTTTATCTATATTTTTAACTTTAAAAATACATGACAATTTTAATTTGAATATAGAATGCCAATTATACCCTTCTTGTCTTCTACAGGACTACAACTCTAAACCCTAACATTGAATGAGATGAATCATAATGTATTAATTTGCCCAAACAATATTCTTGCTTTCAGTTAATTGATTCATTGCCATCGTTTAATTTTAATTGTTTCTAAGACCAAATTTTATGCAAACTGGAACCATCGATTAATCAATTTACTACCTACATCTTTGATAAATATTTGTGGATTGTTTTTGCTGAAAGAAATTGTCTCACGTGGTTTGTTAGGGTGGATATTAGAAATCTGTTGTAGGTGATTGGCATAAGAATTGTATAATGCATTGTTGCTTTATTAATTTCGATGCGTCATCTTGCTTTGGCAGCTTGTGCCATTTTTATTATTGAAAAGAGTAAATTACACGGATGGTCCTTGTGGTTGGCGTTGACTTTCAAGGATGGTCCCTTGACTTTTTTTTTTTGCACTCACAGTCCCTAACTCGGAAACTACTAACACATATGGTCCCTTGACCAAACGTCCGTTTGGTCAAGGCGTTAAGTCTCTTAGTCTTGAGGGTATTTTCGTCATTCACTGTAGCATCTCTCCCTTCCCAATACCACTGACTCAGTATTTACTCCCGCCCATTTATTTCATCTATATAAATCCAATCCGATCATTTTGTTAACATAAATCCCCAAATCAACCCTAATTCAAAAACCAAAATATTACAAGAACAATGGATTTGGTTATGTGCCATTGTGGAAGAGTCGCCCTTGTTAAAACATCATGGACGAACGCCAACCCAGGCCGTCGGTTTTATTCTTGCCCGATTCAAGTAAGTTTCTTTAAGATTGAAATAAGTTAATCAAACTAACGTAAAGCAAATAATTGTTGGTGTGATGTTGTTAAACAGGGATCACAATGTGCATGGATTGATTGGTATGACCCCCCCTATGTGTAATCGTTCTCTTGAAATCATACCGGGTTTATTAAGGTCAAGGAACAATCTTGAACGAGCTGTGAAGGAAGCAAAAAATGGGTGTCAAAAAATGAAGAAGTATCTTGTTTGGTCTTGGATCATGTTTGTTGTTATTCTTGCTTTAAAGTAGGAAAAATGAAGAAGTATGTTGTCTGGTCTTTTGCTATCATGAAGAAGTATTATGTTTGATGTAAGTGTTAGGTTTGTATGTTAGGTTTGTATGTTAAGTTTAGACAAGTAACAAGCAAGCAAGTTGTATTTTGTCATGGATGATTAATGAAAACAAGTATCTTTTTGTTAACAGAAACAAGTAGACTTTCATTAAGTAGATGCATTCACTGATGCATAAAACATTACATACATACATTCATACATAGAGTGATATAACAAAAGACAGTGATGCATTCACTGATGCATATAACATTGCATATAACAAAAGACAGTGGTGGGAATGCTTCAAGTAAATGTCCTTTTCCCTTTCCTTTTTCTTGTGATCTTTTCATAATTCTCTTCAGTTGGAAGGGCTAAAACAATCATCCTTTTGCCACTGATTGACAGTGCTTGAGTGGCAACAGGAGGTTTGACAGTGGTTGAAACTTGTTTGGAAGACCTAGCAGCTTCATTCTTCTTTGAGACAGTGGTTGAAACTTTTTTGGAAGAACTAGCTGCTTCACTCTTCTTTGTGACAGTGTTTGAATAAGTGGGAGGAAAATAGGTATACCATGGTGGAGAACCTGAATCAGAATCAGATGAGGTTGATTCATCTGAAGAAATTTCATAGATTACTGGATTTGAACTCATTTTTTGGTATTTTGGAAAGATTTGAGGTTTTTAGTGGTAGTAATTTGTGTATTAGTGTAGTTATGTGTATTTAAAGCCAAATGCAGACCATCAATTGGAGTAAATGCCATTGATGGCATGGTTGGTGTACTGATTTAAGCAAATGCACCAAAGTTTGACTTTTACAATTTGACCCAAAAATATGGACACAATTCAGACCATTGCAGACCCAAAAATGAAACAAATTGACCCAAAATGTACCCATTGATTCTATTTTAGTCAAACCTATAAATAGTGCATCCTATATAAACTCAAACCCATACACAATTTAACTAACTGAATGTTTATGACAGTTGACTTTACTAAAGTCAAACCAATACAAATTGTATCCCATTTACAGACAAACCAATACAAGTACACAGTCAAACACAATAAGGATTTAGGGAAAATTTGCTGTCATTAGCAGCTAATAACTATTGGGTTAAAAAAGTGATGATCCTGTTCTGGTATCCAGAACACATACATAGAAGTCAAGGTTATGGTGCATATAAGCAACCACTTACATAAATACAAATATTACCAAAATGAAATATTGTTTATGGTGCATACAAGCAACCATTGACATCAAAGTCACATAAACCCAAACTAGCCAATGTTAATCACTTTCTTCCTGGGTGTTTTCTTTTTGGAACATGCTTCATCAACTGCAATACCCTTTCCCTTATCCACACTTCTTCCACTTGCAGCAGCAGCATTATTTGCACCAGCAGCATGTCTTCCATTTGCAGCTGCAGCATTTGACTTTTTCTTCTTGGTCTTTTCAACTCTTGGTCCTGTGCAGCTTCTAGAATTGTGACCTTTGCAACCACACGTGTCACATGTAACTGTCTTTAACCTTCTTGAAAGCTTGCAGTTCTTCACCATGCTGTCATTCATCTCAAAGGTTGACCTCCTTCTCCTTTTCCTTGGCCTGCCAGGTTGATCCTTGTGAACTGGTGGAATGATTGTTGATGGAACATCACACTTAGGCCACATTTTTGGTCCCTTTATTGGCATAATCTTGAATGAATAGACCTGCTTCCAAGTCTCTAGCCTGTAGCAAGGATGGACCCATGTCTCTGGTATGCCAGCTTCTTGCCTATTCAACACCATGTCAAAGTTTACAGCCACTGCATGCTTGCATGGCAGACCTGTTATTTCCCACCTCCTGCATGAACAACTTCTCTCATCAACATTCACAACACACTAGTCTGCCCAAGGACCACTGACTTGGTAGTGTTCCCCTCCATTCCATTGAACTGTGTACTGGGAAGCCTGTTTCTTTATAACATCAAACAACCTCTCTGCTGTTGGTGTGAGAGGACCACTAGATTTAGCAATCACTTTATTCACTGTCACAATCCTTCTCATCAGATACTCCCTTATGTACTCCAGTGTCCCTATGATAGGCTTGTCCCTTGCATCAACTAGTTTACCATTGAAAATCTCACACATGTTGTTCAACAACACATCTGACTTTGCCCTTCCTGTTAATATACTTGTAATTAGTTACTATCTAAACAAGTGAAGTTGTATACACTTGGTAGTTTATATATTGTAAACAATTTTGTACCTGAAAAATGGGATCTTGCCCAATGTTGTGGAGGAATCTTCACTAACCAATCATAGCATGGCTTGCTGTAAGCCTTTAACTCCTCCATTGCTATCTGAAAGTATGGCACAGTTGAAGCAGAGTAGCAGCTTTCCAAAGAAGGTCTTTGTATGCCCTTCCATTCCAGCTATGTTTCATGTTTTCATGGATATGTCTAAAACAATATCTATGCTCAGCACATGGATACAATTTGGATATTGCAGGTATAAGACCCTGTAAACAATTAAATGGATACATTAATATACAGTTAAATAATGATAAAAGTTTAGTTGAAGTTTCTGTAAACAATTACATTTACCTTTTGACGATCACTGATAAAAGTGAAGTTGGAGTTTCTGTAAAGATCAAGATCATCTCCAAGGCAAGTCAAAAACCACTTCCATGACTGAAGGTTCTCTGTTTCAACTATCCCATAAGCCAATGGATAGATACCATTGTTTGGGTCAATGCCTACAGCAGTTAAGAGTTGACCAGGAAAAGGTCCTTTCATAAAGGCTCCATCTAACCCCAAAATGTCTCTCATACCAGCTTTGAATCCTTCCTTACAAGCCCCCAAGCAAACATAAATCCTTTCAAACTTCCTAGTCTCTGAACATTCCTCCTCCCTAGCACATTGGATCTTCACAGTTGTGTTTGGATTTGTAGACATCAACTCCATGCAATAATCTCTCAGCATCGCGTATTGCTTTGTGTAATCACCTCTCACTTGCTTGCTTGCTTCTTTTTTAGCCCTATATGCTTTCATTTGAGAAACAGAAACCTCATGTGTCTTTTGTAATTGATCTTGAAGAGCTCTGATTGGTATCTCTGGGTTTTTTTCAATCTGATCCACTATATCTTCAGCAAAGAACCTTGATGTGGCATACAAGATTTGTCTTGATTGTAGACAATGGTGTGTAGCATCATATGTTCTTGTCTGCCATGTTTCTGTGCCCTTGACCTTTGAAACAAGCAATACCCATGGGCATTTATGTCCACCTACTTTCCTGTTACTAGGTTTACCTCCTTTAACAAGCTTTATGGTTTCCTTAGTCCATTTAGTTGACCCAGATGGTTGACTGGGCCCAGCTGCTACATTTGGCCCAACACTAGGCCCAGAACTTTCAAATGAAGGCAATTGACCACAACAAGATGCTCTGACTCTTCCTTTATCATTCTTAACGATTTTAATTTCTCTTCTTGTTTCAATTGAGTGCCTTCTTATCAACTTCTTAACCTCTGCTGCACTACCAAATTCTTGGCCCACATAGAAGTATGTTTTGTATATCCTGCCTTCACTATTACTTTTGGCTTGTTTCCTTAATTGTTTCAGTTTCCTTCTCCTGAGTGTATCAAACTCATCTTCATTCTCAGACCCACTTAGAAATTCTTCATTATCAAACACATCATCAATATCAGCATCAACATTTTCTACACCATTATCACTATCACAGCCATGAAATTCTGCTTCCAAATCCACATTCAGTCTGAAATTCTCCATGTCCACATCAACATCAGTTACATCATTGTCTGAATCTACAATGTAGTCACTATCATCACTATCTTCCCTATCCTCATTCTCAGGTGGATCCTCATTCTCTGGTCCACTTTCTACCATATCCTCATTCTCAGGTGGATCCTCATTCTCTGGTTCATTTTCTACCCTATCCTCATTCTCAGGTGGATCCTCATTCTCTGGTTCACTTTCTACCCTATCCTCATTCTCAAGTGGAAGGATTTCATCTAGGCCATCAAAAGGGTTGAACTCATCATCACCCAAGTAAGGGTCATAAGATGAGTAGAAATCATTGACAAACTGACTAGGAACATCAGAGGTTTGAGAAGGTAAGTCATTAGCAACACCACTATCTTGACCCTGCTCTGGCTGCCTAACGTGACTAGACTCACCAATTTCAGATGGTATTTGTTTATCAATACCACTACCTTGACCCTGATCTTGTATCCTAACTTGACTAGTGTCACCTGTTTGTGAGGGTATTTCATTACCAACAACACTAACTTGACTTTGGGATGGTATTCCAATAGCTACAACACCACTTGATTGCCCTTGTTCATGTACTAAACCTTTTTTATTGTCAAGTTCAATCCTAAGTCTCTTAATCACTCCAGTTGGTGATTGTCTTGGTACATCATCTTCTATTTCCTCTATAAGACACCTCTTTTTCTTATTTGGTGACACTAACAATGCGTAATAGATATCACGGTTGGTCCTTTCATGTTCAACATATACATGCATCAACTTATGACCTAACCTAACATATTTACACATGTTAAGGACATCTTTATCACTAGCTAAAGGTTGTAGCCCATTGTCCAAACTCTCACCAGGTATAAGAAAGTGGTAAAACATAAGAGAGTGACCATCATTACCTAACTCTTCCACCATAGCATCCATTTCGTGAACAGAGAACTCATCCACATCTACTACATCCACAAAGTTAGAGTAACCACCTTCATAGGTTCTATCTGGCCTATCAGTGAACTTCCCACCATAATGAACCTTCACTGAAAACAAATCAGGTTCATTTGCTACAAAAAAATTAAAGAGAAAACAAATCAGGTTCATTTGCTGCATACCATATACTTCGTGAACATCAAAATCATGTTTTCCAGTCAAACAATGAAATAAAAACACGTAAATGATAATCGATACATACCATATACTTCGTGAACATCAAAATCATGTTTTCCTTGCCGTACATTCCACATTTTTGCTCCAACCATTGTCGCATTGATGATGAACTTGGATCAGAATTAGGTTACTAAGTTATGGTTTGTGTTTTGTTAGAGTTGGTAGTGAGAGAAAATAAAGAGGGAAAATGAAATGATGGGTATTAAATGTCTGCTTCTTTAGCGGCTCTATGCATAATAATTGGAATGGACGAAAATACCCTCAAGACTAAGAGACTTAACGCCTTGACCAAACGGACGTTTGGTCAAGGGACCATATGTGTTAGTAGTTTCCGAGTTAGGGACTGTGAGTGCAAAAAAAAAAAGTCAAGGGACCATCCTTGAAAGTCAACGCCAACCACAAGGACCATCCGTGTAATTTACTCTATTGAAAATCTTGTATTAGAATTATAGAATACGAATATGGGTTATGTTTGTACTTCGTATGTTCATACCTCTGTTTTTTTATGTCTCTAGATGCTAAGGAACATGGATTTGTTTTTAGCCGGGTGTTAAAGAGGATGTATATTTGAGAGTTATGAGAAATAATAAGATCCAGGGTATAATGGACATTTTATATTTTAAGTATAATTAACAAGTATTTTAAAGTTAAAAATATAGATAGAATAATGATTTAGATATATGACATATATAAGTCTTTTGAATGATATATATGCAAATATTAGTTTTGCTTGGATATATATGCAAAAAGTAATCTTTGGAGGCACATATATGCCAATTCTCCCAAAGAGATTAAACAATTAGTTATATTCAAGTGAAAAATGAAAAATCTATAATCATGTGGTTAATGGTTATTGTTTGTTTTAAATACTTTCTTATGGCATAATGGTATTATGTTCTAACTCTAATTCTGTGATTGCAAATTCTCGTTATTTGTCTTTCTTTTTTTTTTTTTTTTTTTTTCAACCGATAGCAATGTAACATCTTATATGATTTTGAGTGTTATTATTTACGGATCTAAGGTTATTATTGCAAGTTTGAATGTTCTTGTTTTGATTCTGAATTCAGTTGTAGTGTAAATTAAGAACAACAAAACACTAAATTGCAAATTTTTGTTAATGTACGTAGTCTTTTCTCATTACAAATTGTAGCTTTTCGATTTTTTTTTTTCTAGTTTTAAGATATTTTGTTGCTGATTTTTTTTACTCAGCTTTTGTGAAATTTCTTTTTCGCCCCCAGTCCTCTTTCCTGGCTCCGTCACTGTCGGCAATTGCCAATTAGTTTTCTACTTAACAGTTAACAATATGAAATCCAAGCTACGTGCCATCTTCAATTTTCTCCCATCGTTCTTTTCTTTAATATTCTTCTATCATTGATTCGAATGTTAAGCTATATATTTTAATGTTTGCTTTAGATATACATATGGAAATATGAAATCTAAAACTAAATTATTACTCGAACAATAGTAATTCGTAAGCCCATTCTATAAAGACCAACATATAATTATTTTGATTCGCTAGCTTGTAAAACAACCTTCAATCATTAGTAATAACGTAATAACTTTAGACGAGATCTTTCTCAACTACGCATCTTCAACTGAAAAATGACTTTCAACGATAATTGATCATTGACCATTCATGTCATAAGACATCATTATTTGTTTTTTTAGTACAATGTTCATCAGATAACTAAGGCCCTCTTTAATGTTAAATCGTGGCTCCGTCTTTGTTTATAGATAAGTCTCAACAATGTGCAGTTATTTCTTGTGAACCGAGAAAGGAGTTGAGATTAAACCCCAGACAAATTTTTCAAAAGATAACCCTTTCCCAATCCTTTTAAGGACATTTGCGTTGAGAGAATAAATGCCAAAAAAAACATTCCTCAAACTTGCTACTTGTGAGGTTTGAACATGAAATTGCCACCGAAGAATCCCAAGCTATAAACATTATAAGGTTGACTATTTTAGTTTCTTTTTAAAATCTTTTTCTTATTTATTTAACTAAATTTATATATAACATTTGTGAAAGTAGGTTACAGTTAATCTAAAGAACCTCACTTTCATAAATGACAAAAATATTTGTTTTAGTTGCGTTTTAGAAACAATCTTTAACAAGTTGCAAAATTCGTTCCTGCTATTAAATGTGATTGTAGAAACTAAGGTTTTCAAGATCGGGATCCTACCTAGAATCGTTTTCGTCTTTACAAGATCGTGATCGTAAGATCGGATCGAAATCCTAAGATCCTACTATAATACTATTTTTTAATGGTCTTTGTAATATTATTCAAATCTACAAATTATTATATATTATAAACATGAAATTATAAGAATATTTTATGAAAATATTGTTCTAAATTATGAATATGGAATGTTTAAGAAGAATCACATGTTTTTTTTAAATTATATAAAAACATAAACCATGAATTTTGTAGTTTTTTAGTTTGCGGTTCGAGAAAAGTAAGATCGGATCGGAGTAGATCTTAAGATCTTATGGTCAAGATCGAGATCCTATAAGATCTTAAGCTTGTTAAGATCCTACGTAGGATCCGGATCATTTCTGCTTCGTAGAATCGTAAAATCGTAAGATCATAAGATTAGAATCGGGATCTTAACAACTATATTCATACACTGAATCCATCACTATTTGTGGGCCACTGCTTGTGTAACAAAAATTTACACAATAGCCCCTTTAGTTATCTACCGATTTTAATAATGATCAATGAGTTAAATTTAGTGATTCTCTGTGTTACAAAATATATAGGCTATGTTTGGTAAAAGTAGCAGTGAGCTGTGAGCGGTAGCCATAGCTCACAGCTTCTTAAAAAAGCATTGGAAAAATGAGTTTTCCTACAAAATAGCAAAACTCACCGCTCATTTGCCAAACAAACAATAAAAATAAAAAAACTCATTGCCCACCGCTCATCGCCCCAAAAAGCTCAAAAAAACTCAGCGCCAAACATAGCCATAGTCTATTTCAGTTTCTCACTTTACAAAGAATGTCTATAATTGCAATATAAAATAAAATGAAATTATGTCGGGTAGAAATGTTAACAAGTAATTATTTATAGATTAATTGAAAGTAATGAAATTGAATACTTATTATTGATTAATTTTTTATTCCATAACAACGCGCGGGTAAATCCAACTCATTTTATACAATTTTGACTGTATCGGTTCTTTAACAAACTCATATAAAAATCTTAACGACTCTAGTCACTCTACCATACTACCGTAAAAAAACCGTGACTATACTAATCCTTTTTGGCATCTTTTCCTTTGCTTTGACCGTGACTTTGTTCGGTCTTCCTACGCATCCTTAGTTTTCATATAAAACTTGCACCATTTTACAACTTTCAAAAAACTTACCCCATTTTAGATATTCAATGCTATAAAAAAAGTTATAATTACTTAATGAACTCTTTTAGTTTAGGGATATAGAAATCCAGAAATAGTTTGTGACTAGCATTTTGTCTTTATGGCAACACATTCTACGTAGAATATTTTTGGATTCAAATTGTAAATCAATGTTTCAATTTTAGTTTTTTGTAAATCTGGGTCTTGAATTGGCCCAGGTCTAGTAGATTTGGGTTCGTAGTGATATGATATTTGTAATCTGAAGTTATTGGTTGACAAACATTTACACAATGGCTAGAGAAGCCCAGATAACTGGAATTTTTGTGCAGCCCACATATATACAAATACAATATGGATAGAGAATCCCAAGTAACTGGGCCATTTTGGTAGCCCATATATATCTAGAGTTGTTAGACATATTCAGGGTGCGTTTAGTTGGGGAAAACACAAATACCCTTATTTTTCACAAAATGTTTTATGCAAAAGAATGAAAACAGAGATCGCATTCAAATAAGCGTTTTCCAACAAAATATTTTGCAAAACACAAAATCCTCTATTTCCTAACTTAACAAGGAAAATTACAAAACAAATTTTAGTTTTTTTTCTTGTTTTCTTTTGTAACCCACAACCCTCCTTCTCCTTTTTCAAAATAGAAAATACAAACATCAACAAACGCATTTTCTTGTATCTCCATACCAGTTTTCTTCATTTGCAAACGTTGCAATAGATAATTAAAGTGAGACGCTTGAATGGAATGATTTGCAAACGTTCTAAAACGCAGAGTTTCACCTTCGTACAAAGTTGCTAGGGACTATTTTTATTTTTTTTAGTGTAAACAATGGTAATCGGACAAAAACAATGAAGATAATGTTAAATCATGTGAAGTTGAATTTTCTTTAGCATTTGAAAAATACTTCAAAGTTAGATAATACCATTTCAAGGAGTTATAAAATGATTAAAGTTTGACATTTAGGATATGATTTTAAAGTCTTGTTATAAAGAAAGAAAATGGAACAAACCAGGTTTTTTCCAACTAATATCATGGCATGTGACAGTGACTCGGCATAACCTAAACCCAAAATATTAAAAATGAATTCATAAATATATATATATAAACTGAAAATGAGGGGCAACGTGTAATAATGTTAAGGGGCAACTTCCTCCTACACACAGGGAGTCATGTAGAACCATAACAAAACGCGGCGGCAATCATATTTCAACTTGTATTTTTTAAATGAATCATGAGTCGTGCATCTGACCACCGCAACCGGCACAGACTCTTTTTCTTTTTTCTGCATTTTCATTTATGACGAGTAAGAATTATGTGAACTTATGTTTATATACAAAAAAGTATATATTATTGTTACTGCGCAATGTAACATGAAATAAAATGAAAAAAACATGAGTTTATCGACTGAAAAAATGAAACGAAACTTTCAGTGATAAGTGTCTTTGTTTAGTTAATGATAATTATCTTGTTCACGCGATTTTGGATACATTCGAGGTTATACATAATCTGGTTTGAGTTCCTTGATTGTAACATCTTCGTTATTCACCATATAGTTAAGAGAATCTCCATGTTCGTTAACATTGGTCAATCGACTGGTGATCGAGTTAACCTTATACCATTACTTACTCAACATTAAAGTTGATGTGTGTCCAATATCACTAATTCACTATTGTGTTTAAATAGATACCTCGATTTAATATAGATCAAATAATTAACGTGTTATTTTTTGTTTATCTAGGTCAACGCTGTGAAAAGAGAAACCAAGTTAACTAATGACTATCAATGTAGATAAGATAAAATACGCGTCTATACCGATTAACTAATGGTTTGACATTTTTGTATTTCTGTTAATAAATTTGTATATAATTATCGTAAGTCATAATCGCTATGCTTTTGAGTGACGCAAAGTTGGAGGTTTTGACATTGACAACATACTCCACTTGTCGAAATGAATCCCCTCTTTACCAAAGTGGATAACAACAAGCACTTTATTTGTTTCAGGCGTAACATACACTTGTATCATATTTCCATTTTTGCCTAACTCCACTTACTTTAGTTTCCGAAAATAGTCTTAAAAGATCAAACCATATCACACTAAGATCTTACATGCAAAAATGTTCGAATCATATACCAAAATCCATGTATAGAATTATTAGGATGTTAGTGCTGTTTAAATAACCATATTAGATATTTGATGAGATATCATGTTTTTGAAATACTAAGAATTGGGTTTTAAGATATATTGGATTCAAGTTAAACTATTTACGAGAAAATACCCAAATCAACCAAAATTAAATTAGTGGGTATAGTGTCACCAACTAACCTAACACCAATGGTAAACTTGGAACACACTCATCATCATGACCAAACAAGTTAGGACCAGATCCAACAGCCTAGATTTGATTGATTGTGTAGTACTTCTTGTGTTCTGATCTATATAATATATTGCCTTTCGGAGAAAAAAAAAAAAAACTTCTTGTGTTCTGATATTCTGCAACTACAGGGGGTGTTTTGATATATGTCCCATTTGTATTTGTTTTGACCATTTTATGTTACAAATCATATACCCCAAGCAGTAATATGTATGTAAGTTATACATACTCCGTATATTAATAAAATTGTGCCTCTTCTAACAGGCATAATAATAATGAAAACCTATTTGATACACTTGTATGAGAAAGAAACGAAAATCTTGCTTCTATTTCTATATATGTATTTTTTTTTGTTAATTAGGTTTTTTTTTTTTTTTTAACGGCAAGATTTTATCAAAAAAGTGAAGCAGGAAACTCGGGACGAGGAAATTTACAAGTTCTTGTTACTAGCTGTTAGTGTATGTGTCCGGATGACCCATACCGGACGACATACGCCGGACGGACCTCATCATGCCGTCCGGTCCGGACCCTGCAAATTTAAACAAATAATAATGATAATGTATTGGGAAGGACCAAGATACGCACAGTGCCGCCGCCTCCAGGTTTTACGGGATATGTTCTTCAAGTACGCCGCCTCAGGTTTTACGGAACAGTTCTTCAAGCACATGTATAGTGACCTATAGGTCACTGTGCATAGATCGGCTCCTCGCCCCCCTATGGTGTCAGGTACAGTAAATACACAGTGATTGAGGTGCTATAAATACCCCAACACATTCAATGCAGGCATTAACTTCTGACTCTCATTTACTACTCACTTATAACTCACATTTATTACTCTCATCCGGACGAATACTTATCCTTACACCGGAGCTTGGTCTTGGAATAAAACCCAAGGCGAGGCTAACTCGTGTTGTCTTTGTTTCAGGTTCACATAAGTTCAAGAAGCGGACCTAACGAACCAGGGGTAAGATTTTACTTCAACAAACTGGCGCCATCCGTAGGACCCAAATTCAATCTACCAGTAGCTTAGAATGAGTGGTCCCAACCCAGTTTTTCAGACGCTCGGGGGAAGGTGAAAATTCCGGAGGAGGCGGAGATGCTCCTCCGGACACGCGAGCCATCATGGAAGGCCACATATCGGCCCTCAAAGAATTGTTGAAACAACAAGCCAACTGTGACCTGATAAAACCGATGCTCTTAAACTTTGAAGATGATCTAACGGATACAGAGGAAGAAAATGTCGGAGGAGGGGTGAACGATAAAGGGAAAGCAGTGGCGAACGACGACTTGAGCAAACCGTTTAAGGAAGTGATAAAGTGTCTATTCACAAGGAGGATTATAGAGTTCTCCGACCCAAAGCATAAGATTCCGACGAACCTCAACCGCTTCACGGGAGCAGGAAATCATGAAGAATGGCCAATGCCCGTATGGTGCCGGATGTTCCAACAGACTCTAGACGGGAAGGCAAGAGGGTGGTTCGATAAACTGCCGACCGGAAGTATTGACAGTTGGGACGAACTTCAGAAGAAATTCCTAAACAGATTTAGCATACTAAGGGCATGTGTCAAGGACCTCACAGAGATCAACAAAATTCATAGGAAAGCCAACGAAAGCCTCCCGGATTTTAAGGAACGATGGGTAAGCGAGGCGAATTATTTCCCTGATGCCCCAGAGATAATGCAGATCTCCTCTTTCATGAATGGCCACCACTGTCCGGAACTGGCAAAGAAGTTCTCGGACAAAATTCCTAAGACAGTGGACGAAATGTTGGAAAGGTTCGAAGACTTCATCCGTTCGGAGGAAGCCTTTCGGAGCATCGAACTGTCGAAAGGAGAATATGCTCGGAAGGACGTAGGAGGGTCACAACCCAGAAGAAATGACCGGTTCCATAAAAACTTTGAGGACAGAAGACGCTGGGGGCAGAAATCCCCATACTAGTCAAGGGACCATCACTCCCCGTATGTGGCTCCAAGACCATAACCTAATCGGAACTTTAAAAATGGGACCAAGGATGATAGAAACAAACCAACGCTAGAATCACTAAAGCGCACGCCTAAGGAGATCCTGGCAACTGAGCATCACCTTCAACTACCCGCACCACCTCCGCTACCCGGCACGCCTCGGAAGGAAAACTTAGATCGATACTGTGATTACCACGAAGAGAAGGGGCATTACACCAATGATTGCTATCAGTTAAAGAAGCAGCCGGAGCTGGCCCTAGAGTCCGGTAAATTGAACCACCTAGTCAAAGACGTGGAGCAAAGGGGGAAGGCTCAGCAGAAAAAAGACGGTCCGCAGAAAGGAAAGATAATCAACATGGTCGATAGCCGAGGGGAAGATCGGAAAAGGAAAATGATGACCACTACCGAAAGCTGGATGAATGTGCCCATAACCTTCCCCCCGATATCGACGGATGACCTGTCCGAAGAAGCCATAGTAGTGGAAGCTGAAGTCGCTGTATATCTAGTGAAGAGAGTTCATGTGGACGAAGGCGCTTCGTGTGAAATCATGTTCAAATATTGCTTCGACAATTTACATCCGGCTATCTGGGTAAAATTAGTGGAAACAGCAACAACCTTGGCAGGTTTCTCGGGAGAACAGGTGAAGCCGCTAAGAAAAATAGAGCTGGATGTATGCTTTGGGAGTGACGGTTTGTGCAGTCGGACAACCATGAAGTTCGTAGTGGCATCCGCGTCATCTCCCTTCAACATAATCATTGGACGGACGGGATTGAAAAAGCTGCGGGCCATCCCTTCAACCATTCATTCAATGATGAAATTCCCCACTCCCGGGGGAATAGCGACGTTGGTCACGCAAACAGCTTCAGTGTATGAATGCCGAGGGTTAGACAAGAGAAGGATGGTTGAGGAGGAAGAGAAAAAGGAAGTACAAAAAGAAGTTGGCTTGACTGAAGAAGTTCTGGTAAATCCCGCTTACCCGGATCAGCCCGTAACAATAGGGCAAAACCTGTCTGCGTCCGGCTCAGAAGGTCTAAAGGCTCTTCTCAAAAGGAATTTAGATGTCTTTGCATAGGAACCAGCTGACATGACAGGTGTTCCTCGGCGGATCATAGAACACACATTGAACGCCAATCCGTCGGTCACGCCCGTCATCAAAAAAGAAGGACTCTTTCAGCGGAAAAAAGTCAGGCGGTAGCAAAGGAAGTGGCCGAATGGTTAAAGGCAGGCATAGTAAGACCGGTCAAATATCCGACCTGGATATCCAATCCGGTATTGGTGAAAAAAGGGGATGGAAGTTGGAGGATGTGCATTGATTTCAAGAACATCAACTCTGCGTGCCCGAAGGATTACTACCATCTCCCAGAGATTGACCTAAAATAGAATCAATAATAGACTCCAGATACAAGTGCTTCTTGGATGCGTACAAGGGGTATCACCAAGTACAAATGGCCGAAGAAGACGAAGAAAAAACAGCCTTCTACACAGATCAAGAACTTACTGCTACACTAAGATGCCGTTCGGTCTAAAGAACGCAGGAGCCACGTACCAGCGATTGGTGGATTCGGCCTTCCAATCTCAGATTGGTCGGAACCTAGAAGCATACGTCGATGACATGGTGATCAAGAGTTCGACAGAGAAGGCACTATTGGCTGATGTGGCAGAAACGTTTGACAATCTCAGGAGGACAAACATGAAGCTTAACCCCAAAAAGTGTTCATTCGGTGTGGAAGAGGGAAAGTTCTTGGGATACATGGTGACATCCGAGGGTATACGAGCAAACCCAGCAAAAATGAAGGCGATTACAGATATACAGTCCCCCCGGAAGCTGAGAGAAATGCAAAGCTTGTCAGGAAAGCTAGCTGCCCTGAACCGATTCCTTGCTAGGTCAGCCGAAAGAGCCCTTCCTTTCTTCGAAACTTTGAAGAATATTACGAAGATCAACAAGGACGAATATCGCTGGACGGAGGATGCAGAAAAAGCCTTCCAAGAACTCAAGAAAGTCATTGTCAAACTCCCCTCCTTAGCTTCCCCCAGGCCGAAGGAAACACTATGTGTCTACTTGGCCGCAGCAAAAGAGGCGGTCAGTGGCGTTCTGCTGGTCGAACGGAACAAAAAAAGCTCCCAGTACATTATGTCAGCCGGACTCTGCAAGAGGCCGAGTGTAATTATGCTCCCCTAGAAAAGTTGGCTTTATCACTACTTCACACATCCAGAAGGCTCAGGAGGTATTTTGAGGCACACCCAATCAAGGTCATCACCGATCAACCGATCAAGCAGATCCTGAACAAAGCGAAATCCTCCGAAAAATTGGCAAAATATTTGGTCGAACTGGGAACGTATGACATAGTATATGAACTCAGGAACGCGATCAAGGGCCAGGTGTTGGCAGATTTCATAAATGAAGTCCCCGTGGACAGTAATGGAAGGATGGTGGAGCAAGTAACAGCTGAGCCAAAGAATCCTGATGAAGAGAATGAATGGACGCTCTACACGGATGGAGCGTCAGGGAAAAGTGGATCGGGAGCAGGCCTGGTTCTAATTAGCCCAACGAAAACTGAATACACATATGCTCTTAGGTTGGATTTCAAAAGCACAAACAATCAGGCGGAGTATGAGGCGTTGCTCGCCGGACTGAGAATGGCCAAAGAAATGAAGGTGTCTGCACTATCCGTAAAAGTTGACTCCCAATTGGTCGCCCGACAGATCAACGGCGAATTCGTAGCCTGCAGTGATAATATGATCAAATACTTAGCCGAAGCAAAAAGCAGCATAAGCCACTTTCAAAAGTTCCAGATAGCAAACATCCCCCGCAACCAAAATCAGAAGGCAGACATCCTCAGTAAGTTAGCTTCAGTCGCATTCAATCATCTGACTAAGGAAATTCTAGTGGAAGTATTAAGCAAGCCGTCGGTGGAAACAACGAAGGTTAATGCAATAGTGAAAGAAGAGGGGGACAATTGGATGACTCCGATTGTAAGGTGTCTCAAGGAAGGGATATGGCCGGATGACAAAAATGAGGCCAGATCCCTCCGCATGAAAATCAGTCAATACGTTATGGAAGGGGACGTACTCTTCAAGAAGTCTTATCTGATGCCTATGTTGCGATGTGTCGGCCCTCTACAAGCAAACTATGTCATTCGAGAACTACACATGGGGGCATGTGGGATGCACTCCGGCCCACGTTCGATAGTAGCGAAGGCGATTCGGCAGGGATACTACTGGCCGACCATGCATCGGGATGCAAGAGAAGAAATACAAAAGTGTGACTCCTGCCAGATACACGCTCCGGTGCCCAAGCTGCCCAAGAGTCTTATGACATCCATCATGGCACCATGGCCGTTCTACCAATGGGGGATGGACGTTCTCGGCCCTCTTCCGGCCGCACCAGGGAAGGTTCAATATGTCATAGTAGCAATCGATTACTTCACAAAATGGATCGAAGCAAAGCCCTTGGCCAAAACTACGGGAAAAGAGGTCATTAAATTTGTATGGAACAATATAGTGTGCCGGTTCGGTCTTCCTGCCGTCATTGTTACGGATAATGGGACGAATTTTGTCAAAGATCCATTCAAAACCTGGTGTGAAAAATTGAAGATAAGGCAGATAAACACAGCGGTGGCACACGCACAGGCCAATGGGCTGGTAGAAAGGGCAAACAAAAGTCTGATGAAGGGCATAAAAACACGCCTGAGAAGAGAGAGAGCCGGCTGGGTGGATGAACTCCCCAATGTCCTCTGGGCCCACCGAACATCTCTAAAGACAAGCAACGGGGAAACACCGTTTAGCCTCGCGTATGGAAGCGAAGCGGTGATCCCGACGGAGATTGGAATGCCAACGCACAGGACCATGATGGTCCAAGAAGGGATGAATGAAGAGGAAATGCGTCTAAACTTAGACATATTGCAAGAAAGGCGGGAAGCAACGGCCATAAGGGAAGCAAAGTACAAGTCTAAGGTAGAGCAGTATTACAATAAGAAAGTCCGTCCGATGTCCTTCAAGGTCGGAGAGTTTGTGTACCGAAAGAACGAGGCTAGCAGAGTGGAAAATTTGGGAAAGCTTGGACCCACTTTGGAGGGCCCATACCGAGTGATAGAGGCCTTTCAGAATGGCTCCTATAAGTTAATGACGATGGAGGACAGAGAAGTGCCGCGCACTTGGAACGCAATGAATTTAAGAAGATGCTATATGTAACAAATGTAATCTTGACCAAGTGTATTTGAAATATATAAAATGAAACATGGGCTACATTCCAAGTGGGGATGATATCAATTTTCCGGCAAAATTAATGTTAGGCATAAGTTGTAAGTGACTCCGACGGACGGCTAGCTACCTCCGATCGAATGCGTAGTTAATGTCTATTACTTATAACCTAGGTGCTATTCACCGGACGGTTACATTCCCCAAACGTGCTATTAGGTGCTATTCACCGGACGGTTACATTCCCCAAACGTGCTATTCACATGGGAAGAACCTAGGTGCTATTCACCGAGCGGTTACATTCCCCAAACGTGCTATTCATATGGGAAGAACCTAGGTGCTATTCACCGAGCGGTTACATTCCCCAAACGTGCTATTCACATGGGAAGAACCTAGGTGCTATTCACCGAACGGTTACATTCCCCAAACGTGCTATTCACAAGGGAAGAGCCCAGGTGATATTCACCGAACGACCGCATTCCATGGCATACTACGCTCAAATCCGAATAATATTCAGCGAAAGATCTCACTTATCATAAGAAACATGTATATTCATGACACAGCAATAATCTAAGGGATAATTACTAATATAGACCAAGCACCCAAGGTAATTTCCATTTTTGCCCCGTACCCCGGGCAACTGGGCAACTCGCCCCGGGCAACTGGGCAACTCGCCCCATATGATGACACGTGTCCCCAGTTGCCCAAAAAATGGAAAAGTTGCCCAAAAAATCGGCTGAAAAGTGACACTTGTCACTTGTACATGTAAGTTGCCCAAAAAAATGCAGGTTGCCCTGGATAATTAATTATTTTTCGATCTTGGGGCAGAACAAGAAATTCACTTGGGTGCTTGGTCTAAATTAGTAATTATCCCATAATCTAAATTGTCAAAACAAATTTCCAACCCGCCAGACGGCGGACGAATGACTATTTCCACATAAACAAAAATACAAGACAATATTGTTTGTTCCAACAAGCTTCATACAATCATTCAACGAAAAGATAAACTAAGCTATTACAAAATCAAGGCTACGCAGAGCCGGAGTTTCCTTGGCCGGGAGTGGGAGGAGTCTCGTCCGGTAGCAAATTTTGTAGCTCTGGAGTTCGAAGATAGGCGCTAGAAATTTTATCCACATAAGGATACCTCTTGTCAAACAACTCATCATAAACTGAGTTGAGTTTGTCATAGGCCTCCAGATTGAAGCTGGTTGAGGCATCAAGAATAGCCTTTACATCTTCAGGGGAACGACCCTCTCGCACCCCTTTGAGCCACCCGACAGCAATAGCAATATTGAACGGGACAGACAACCTTTTCTTGTACTCTTCACTTTGGAGGAGCCGTCTGACAAAGGTAGGGAAATAATCCCGAATCAAGCGCTGGTTAGCAACCACCGTTTGCCCACACTCCACAGCAAAGCTCTCCCTCTCTTTCGCCAACCTCCAGCTTTCAGCCTCGGATGCGGCAAGCTTGGCCTCCAAGTTCCTGATCTGATTGGCATGTTCGGCCGCAGCAATGATCAAGTTCATTTTCTCTTGCTCAACTTGGCCAACTTTGTTGATCGCAGCATTCCTCTCAGCCTTAGCCCCCAACAGCTCCTTCTTACAATCCTTGTACCGGAGCTCCACATCCTTGCAAGATTAATGCTTATGGGAGAGATCGGCAAACAGCTCAGAAAGCTCCTCAAACCTCAAAAGCACATTCGTTTGGTTTTGCATACACACCCCCAGCGAGCGCCATGACCGCTTGAGAGCCCCTTCATCAGACATCCCATCAGCATAGAATTCATAATCCGCCAGAGTGAACAAGTTCTTCAACATATCCCTGCAGTTAGCAGCACTATTCATCCGGGAGCTCTCGGTCAACCCCCATTGGGGAGTGAAGATCCGGTCGCCAAAACGACCACCAGAAGTACCTAAGAAGCAACAAGCAGCATGCGAATAAGATAAAGATCAAGGAAAAAAGAGGACGAATGAAGAAAAAATCAGGTCACTCACCCTCTCCTTCGTCCACATGACCGGATGAAAAAGCAAGAAGACGCTCCTGAGGTCCGGAGGCATGAGCTGAAAATAGCAAAAATATGAGAATGAAAGCAACTAGTATAAATAGAGCAAACAAATTACACAGAACAAACCTGAATGGACGAGCGAGGGACTCGGTGGCTGAACAGACATGGCAGTATTCCCCTCCTCATTGCCAGCAGGCTCCACAGATGGGGATCGGCGGCCGGGCGAGGGCGACCCAAATTCATCACTATGGTGACGAAGGAAAATCAACCGCTCATTTTGTGCCCCTTCCTCATGATGGGTGTAATCGGACTGAACATTAACTTGAGCCGGAACAGCCTGGCTGATGGGATTAGGAAAAGAGATGTGGGTGGAGCTCAGTTCATGGTTGGGAGATTCCTCGACATGCTTTTACTTCCTAGGCGCACGAGACCCCCCGCAGCAGCACACCTCTTTTTAGTGTGCCCCTCCCTCTCGGCCGCCGCCTTCGCTGCCGCTAGATCCTCCTTCTTCTTTCTAGCAGCCACCACCGCCTCGTTGGGCGACTCGACCACCTGCATGTACTTTGATTTGGCAGGGATGGCCGCAATATTCTTAGCCGGAGGGGTGGTATGGGTCACATGTGTCTCCCCTTCAGCTAAAGGCGGCCCAGCAGAAACCTTGCATCCCTCAAAACTCGGAAAGCGAATAAACTCAAACATGCTAACAACTGCATCACAAAAACAAAGAACAAAACCAAGTAAGACGGAAAGAGTTAGGCACGAAAAGGGCAAGCAAAACATACAAAGAGGCATATTACCATCTCCCCCCGAACCCTTCAAGACAAGCTTGTGTCTGGCATACTTCCACACAGAGCTAAGCCCGCGTACAACAAGCTGGGATGCGGCTTGTGTAGAGGGAATAACTACCTCTCGGAGTCTCTCAACCAAATCCTCATCATAAGAACCGGCGGACGGAGGAGGATCTGAGATGTTCGAATCCACATGACGCCACGGCATGGCAATGGGAATTGCCCTCCGATCAACCAAGAAAAACTGATTCTTCTAGTTCTTGAGATTGGACTTTATCTCCTTAAAACAGGGTTTGTATGTCTTGCCAGTCCGGGCTTGGAAAGAAAACTAGTGGCCTTGTTTCAGAGCTTGTAAAACACCCGGAACAGAAGAACGGTAGGATCAATATCTAAAGCCCTGCAGTACATCTCAAACATAGTGGTCCGGTTTATGCCAATCGGCACCAGCTGAGAGATATGAACCCTAAAATACTTCAAGACCCTCAAAAGAAACGTAGAGGCCGAAATCCTGAAACCGCCTTGTTTAAAGAAATGGACATACAAACCAATTGCATCGTCCGGCACATTAAGGATGGTTGCCCCATCCGGAGCAGGACGCGGGTTCAGGTCAAGCGGAATGCCATAGGTCTTGGCAATCCAAACCATGCCAGCCTCATTCAAAATAGAAGTATGGATGTGCATGCCAAATTTGGGAACATAAGAGGTACCGCTCGTACCCTCCTGGTTGTCCGGAGTAGAATGGTCATTTGACATGTCTTGAGAGCCGGAGGAGAGGGAATGAAAAGTCTAAACATGAAAGAAAGAAGAAAGATGGACGCACCTGAAGATGGAAAGGATGATCACAAATCATTCGGAGGCAGACAGTGAAAAGGAGAAATGTGGTAAAAATGATGATTCACCCCCTATTTATAGGCACAGTAAGAATAAGACGAAACGTCAAATCATGTCAGAGGATACATCGCAACCGTTGAAAGGACAGAATAAGACACGTGTCACACTCACGAAAAACTAAGCGTGACTCATGCTATTCTTTTAACCTTCCTCATTTATTGCGTTTGTCCGTTCATCCAGCATCTTTCAAATATTGTACCTTTGATTTAGAAATCAAAAATACAATACTTGAGGGAGGGACATGTTCGTGTATGTGTCCGGATGACCCATACTGGACGACATACGCCGGACGGACCTCATCATGCCGTCCGGTCCGGACCCTGCAAATTTAAACAAATAATAATAATAATGTATTGGGAAGGTCCAAGATACGCACAGTGCCGCCGCCTCTAGGTTTTACAGGATATGTTCTTCAAGTACGCCGCCCCAGGTTTTACGAAAAAGTTCTTCAAGTACATGTACAGTGGCCTATAGGTCACTGTGCATAGATCGGCTCCTCGCCCCCCTATGGTGTCAGGTACAGTAAATACACAGTGATTGGCCGGGGTGCTATAAATACCCCAACACATTTAATGCAAGCATTAGCTTCTGACTCTCATTTACTACTCACTTATAACTCACATTTATTACCCTCATCCGGACGAATACTTATCCTTACACTGGAGCTTAGTCTTGGAATAAAACCCAAGGCGAGGCTAACGCGTGTTGTCTTTGTTTCAGGTTCACATAAGTTCAAGAAGTGGACCTAACGAACCAGGGTAAGATTTTACCTCAACACTAGTCAAGAGAGGATCAAAGATCGATTAATCAAGATAGTTATTAATTAGCTTAAGATCCACACAAACAAAATGTCAAAATCAAGATCGAGAAATCATATTGACCAACTAGTATGTACGTGGAGTCATGAAAGCATCCAAGACTTGAAAGAGAACGACCCACAAAATTCCAAACTGCGTATTCACCTAACGAACTACACTTGGAAGAATAAACTAGCTTGCATGTACAACAAGTACTACAGCAACTTGAATTTTAATGTCTTTAAAGAAGTGAGACATAAACAAAATTTTAAGTACGACAGCTTAACGTACCCCCATTATAAGATTATAAATATACCATGCATTTATCATAGTTGAGACTTATACTACCATTAACCATAAGTCCGTATGTAACATGGACGGACCTTAGTGGAGACCGGGGAGGGCCTCATGTTTTATTTATATTTATTTATAGAAAATACAACTTTGACCTTCCCAAATTAACTGATAGAGCACAAGGCCCTCCTAATAAATTCACCCAAGTTCCGTGTATGGTCTGTAATATTATTTTTGTAGAACTTCTTTTAAAGTTATGTTGAGAAGCTACATGGAAATAACCAAAGCTACACATAATACACTAGAGCATTCGTAAAAATAATTTCTACAAACAATGATAATGTGCAAGTGTAAGGGTTATTGTAGTTTAATACTTTAATGGTAACAGAACTATTCAAATATAACAACTTAAATAAATATTTTTGAATTTACCTGCTAATTAAACTCCGAGTTTCATCCGTAGAATTTGTTGTACCACACTAATGTTAATTTTTATAAATTAAGGGTTTTGTTAAAGATAACCCTATGGGTTGTATATAAGCATACCTTAATTAAAAAATTTGCATTAAATGAACACTAAACATTCCAAGTTTAACATCACATTCCATGTTTAAAATGAAAAAATATGTATAATTATGGAATGTGATGTTAAACATGGAATGTTTAGTGTTCATTTAATGCAAATTTTTTAATTAATGTATGCTTATACACAACCCATAGGGTTGTCTTTAACAAAACCCTAATTTTTATAAATTAATAATAGCACCGCAGCCAGATCGACATGTTACTTATCTAGGACGCGTGATTCTTTCTCATTGTCAAACACCATTCATTCCAACTGTCACCTTCAATCATTTTAATCACTTTCATATTCTATCTTTCATAACTTTATCTTATTTTAATAATTTGTCAAACAGTCCATGTTTCCACATCTCCATATATACCCTCAATTCCCTCCCTTCAGCCTCAAATCACATCTTCTCATCTCCACAAAAAAAATCACTTAGCTTTCCTTAAACATCTCTCATCATGGGCAACTATGTTTCTTGCACATTGACAAAGTATTCAAAGAGCACGAAGGTGATATATCCTAATGGCGAAATTCGCAAAGTGCGTCAACCTATCAAGGCAGCAGAGCTAATGTTGGAGTCTCCAAACATGTTTCTTGTGAACTCTAAGACTCTTAAGATTGGGGCGCGGTTTCAAGCTCTTAATGCGGACGAAGATCTTGAGATAAGAAATGTCTATGTCATGTTTCCTATGAACCGATATAGTTCAGTTGTCGCTACGGCTGATTTAGCGACTCTTTTTATTGTTGCTAAATCTGGTTCCAAGAAGATTGGAAGTGTTAGGGTCTTGCCCGAAAATGCACCTACGCCACCTAGGTTGAGCTTCGAGGATATAGAAGAGGTGTCTACACCGGAGTTTAAACATATGATTACGATGTGTAGATCGAAGAAGCCATTGTTGGAGACTATTGCCGAAGAACCTAGTTCATTCAGATGATTGTTTTGTGGCCCGAAGGGTCTATTTCATTGTTTATATATTATTTACGTATAGATACTAAAAATTCTTTATATATTCTTTTTTGCTAAGCAATAAGGGAATTGCAATTCTTTGAAGTACTCCTTCACATGTAACTATTGGTTTTTTTTAAGGTTGCTAAATATACAATGGAGTGTTACTTTTTCTATAACTTTTACTTGTTTACCCTATGCATGTAAGATATCCAAACAATTGCTTACACCTTTCATATTAAAACATCTGTCATGTTTGGTAGATAACTAACTGTAAAACTAATGAAGCGTTTAAAAAGCATTCAGTATCATCATTTGAGATTGCAGATCAGTCATCAATAAGCAATTCATTGTCATGTGCAGTCTACAATGGAATTGAAAATAGATGTTTTTTTTTTATAGATCGTCGATCTATCGTGACCATTCATTTTTAAATTTTGAAAAAAATAACTAAATAAATAAATAAAAATAAAATAAAAAATAAAAAGACAACATTGGGTTTACTGCAAAAATGTATTAATTACTCGTTGCTTGCACCATTCATTTTGAAGGACGACATCCGCCGTGGCTAAAATTTGAAAATGCGGTAGTGCTCTTCGGCTAATGTTAAGGTGTGAAAGTATAAAGGACTAGTTTGTAGTTTAGATCATAATATAGGGACTAAATTGTAAAGTTCTGTTTCTATATTAGCTTGTAATTCAGATCACATTTCTGATCCAATCAATATACAACAACTTTATCCTCTCATTTCCTCTCTTTCACTTTAGAACTTCACATGGTATCAGCGCTTCATCAATGGAGTTCTAACCATTTCTGACCGATTTCTAACGGTTTTTTTTTCTGTTACATGTGTGTACTAGTGTGTTTCTAGTGTGTACTCTGTTTTCTTTGTAACGTTTCCGCGCAAATTCTTGATTGATCAACAATGACATCATCCAATCCTTCACAACATGATCTTACACAACCAGCACTGTTTCAAAATCCACTCTATCTTCATCCATCTGATGGTCCAGCATCGTTAACTGTTCAGGAGAAACTGATTGGAGCACAAAATTACAGAGCTTGGAGAAGAGCTATTGAAATTGGATTATCTACTAAAAGAAAACTTGGATTCATTAAAGGAACTGTGTTAAGATCCACAACTGATCCCAATCTTGCAGAATTGTGGGATACTTGTAACAATATGGTGATTTGTTGGTTAATTGGATCTGTGAGTGAGTCGATTGCAAGATCCATAATGTTTGTTGGAACTGCAAGTGAGATTTGGAATCAGTTGGAAAAACGGTTTTCTTTGAGTGATGGATCCAGGAAGTATAAGCTGAACAAAGATACGTATGCAATTGCTCAAAATGGTGGATCTGTTGGAGAATATTACACCAAAATGAAATGTGTTTGGGAGGAATTGGATAACTTGAATGTGTTGCCAGTGATCAGTAATGTTACTCCTGAAGTGTCATTGTTCTTGGCTGCTTTGAATAAACAAAGGGAAGAGGAAAGACTGTTTCAGTTTCTTAATGGTTTGGATGACTGCTATAGTCATCAAAGAAGTCAAATCTTGATGATTGTGCCTTTGCCTAATGTGGAATCTGCATGTTCTTTGGTTCAACAAGAAGAGTCACAAAGAATGTTGTTTGGATCTTCTAGTGTTGAGTCAACTGCTTTGTTTAGTAAAGGTCATGTTAAAGATAGTGTTAAAGATGGAGTTAAAGATAGTAAATGTGGAATTTGTGGATTCAAATGGCATCCTCCTGAGAGGTGTTGGGAAAAAGTTGGTTATCCTTCTTGGCATCCAAAGAGCAAGATCTCACAACAGAAGCAAGTTAAGACTGGTCAAGGTCAAGGTAGGAATCAATTTGTTGCAAGAACTGCTGCTCATGTAGAAAGTGGGAATATCAGTTTTACTCCTCAGCAGTTTGATCAATTGCTTAAGAGTTTTCAGCAGATGAATGCTTTTAGCAGTGCAGAGGAGGAAATTGATCATCAATATGCTGCAGGTATTGCTTGTCTTAATAGTCAGTTAGATTTGATGGAAATATTGGGGAATTGGATCTATGACACTGGTGCATCTGATCATATGACACCAGTGGAAGATGATATTTTTGATCCTTATTTACTTCAAATTAAACCACAAATAAGACTGCCTAATGGGGATACTTCTGTTATATCTCATGTGGGTAAGGTTAAACTCAATAATGGAACACTTTTGAAAGATGTGTTAGTTGTGCCTTCTTTCAAATTTAGTTTGTTGTCTGTTCCAAAGCTCACAGAAGATAATCAATGTGTGGTCTCTTTTTACCCCAAGTTCTGTGTTGTTCAGGACTTGACAACAAGGAAGGTGACAGGACTGGGTAAGAAGAAAGATGGACTGTATCATCTTGTCAATGTTCCATTTGATAAGGTAGATAGTGTGTTTACAAATCTAGTAAAGTCTGCTGTGCAAAAGTTCTCTTTAGCTGCTTTAGGTACTTTTGAGTCTAGTAATAAGCAAAATGTTTCATCCTATGGACTGTGGCATCATAGGTTGGGTCATGTATCTGATTCAAAGTTGAAACATATGAATGATTTGCCTGTTTCAGTATCAAAGTCTTGCAATGATATCTGTTTGTCTTGTCCTATGGCTAAATTCACTAAACTTCCTTACTCCATCAGTGATTCTCATACTAGTGGTTTGTTTGAATTGGTTCATATTGATATTTGGGGTCCTTATAAAGTACCTACACATGGGAAGTTTAGATATTTTTTGACTGTGGTTGAAGATTATAGCAGAGTAACTTGGTTGTATCTGCTTGAACAAAAGTCTGATTCATTTCAAGCTTTGAAGTCATTTTTGAAGATGGTCTCTACACAGTTTGGGAAGCAAGTTAAAATTGTAAGGTCTGATAATGCTTTGGAATTTGTAAAGGGTCAGTGTGGTCCATATTTGTTAAGTCAAGGCATAGTACATCAAACATCCTGTGTAGACAGACCACAGCAAAATGGAAGGGTTGAAAGGAAGCATAGACATGTTTTGGACACTGCAAGAGCTCTTAGGTTCCATTCCAAGTTACCTCTTAAGTTTTGGGGTGATTGTGTTACTACAGCAACATATTTGATCAATAGGTTGCCCTCTTCTGTTATTGATAATATAACACCCTATGAAGTTTTGCTTGGTAAGAAACCTACTTATGATCATTTAAGAGTGTTTGGTTGTTTTGCTGTGGTAAGTAATCCTTCAAGAGCTGCTGATAAGTTTGATCCAAGAGGTGTACCTTGTGTGTTCTTGGGGTATCCAACAAATCAAAAAGGGTATAAGTTCTACAATTTACTAACACACACTGCATTTGTGTCAAGGGATGCAGTGTTTTATGAACATATTTTTCCTTATGCTGCCAAAAGTGTTCATCAATTTTTAAACCCTCTGCCAACAACTCTGCCTTGTCAATTTGAGTTGTCAAACAAATTTTGTGATGAGTTTGATGGTCTTTCAGCTCCTAGTAATTTGAATCAAACACCTTCTGAACCAATCACAGTTAATGAAGCTCCATTGCCTCCTTTGTCTGAGACTGCAAGTACTAATTCACAGTCTTCTACTTCTAGTGTACCTGTTCAACCACAAGTACCTACTAGAAAGTCTACTAGAACAACTGCTGTGCCTGCTAAGCTAAAAGATTTTGTCTTGTCTCATGTTCCAAAGGCAAATCAAGTGTCCCAAACACCACTTGTTCCTGATTTTCAAACCTTTATTTGTGCATTGTTGGCTCAAAAGGATCCAGTGAATTTCAAACAAGCTGTAGTGAATTCTGAGTGGTGTAAAGCCATGGATGTTGAGTTGAAAGCTTTGGATGATAATGAAACTTGGGAACTAACTGAGTTGCCTCCTGGTAAGACTGCTATTGGAGCTCATTGGATCTTCAAAACAAAGCTTAAGTCAGATGGTACAGAAGACAAAAAGAAGGCAAGGTTGGTCATACAAGGTAATAGACAAAGGCATGGTGTAGATTATCAAGAAACCTTTGCACCAGTGGCAAAAATGGTGACTGTGAGATCCCTTTTGGCAGTTGCAGCTTTGAAAGGATGGTCTACTTGTCAAATGGATGTTTCTAATGCATTTCTCCATGGTGACTTACTGGAAGAAGTGTATATGAAAGTTCCATTGGGTTATGCAGGCAAAGGAAAATCTGTGTCACCTAATTCTACTCTTGATCCCAACCTTGTATGTAAGTTGAAAAAGTCTCTCTATGGTCTTAAGCAAGCCCCTAGACAGTGGTTCTCTAAATTGTCAAATGCTTTGCTGGAATTTGGTTACACACAGTCTAAAACAGATTACTCTTTGTTCACAAAGAAGAGTGGGTCTAGTTTCACTGCAGTATTGGTTTATGTTGATGATCTTCTCATTACTGGCAATGATGATGCTCAGATATGAAACCTCAAGTCACAACTCAGTTCTGTGTTTCATATGAAAGATTTGGGAGATTTGAACTATTTTCTAGGACTGGAGGTATGTAGATCTGAACAAGGTATTTTCATTTCACAACATAAATACACAAGAGAATTGTTGCAGGAAGGAGGAGTTTTGCATAACAAGCCCTATAAACTTCCTATGGATCCTAATCTAAAGTTGCAAGCAGATGTTGGAACTCCTTTGACTGATCCTGAAGTGTATAGAAAGTTCGTTGGCAAGCTTATCTATCTTACTGTTACTAGACCAGATATATGCTACTCTGTTCAATTACTCAGTCAATTTATGCAGTCACCAACATCTGTGCATATGCAAGCTGTTAAGCATTTACTGAGGTATCTTTTATCTTCACCTAGTCAGGGTATTTTACTTGCTAAAGATTCAGCAGTTCAGTTGAAGGCTTATTGTGACTCTGATTGGGCAAGTTGTCCAATGACTAGAAGATCAACCACAGGATACTGTATTCTCTTGGGTGACTCACCAATTTCTTGGAAATCTAAAAAGCAGGCAGTGGTGTCAAGATCCTCAGCAGAAGCTGAATATAGAGCAATGGCTCTAACCTGTTGTGAGGTGACTTGGCTTGTGAGTTTACTCAAAGATCTTGGTATTAAAGACTTGGAACCTGTTGATTTATACTGTGACAACCAAGCTGCTTTGTACATAGCTGCAAATCCAGTTTTTCATGCTAAAACAAAGCATATAGAGGTGGATTGCCACTATGTTAGAGATCAACTCAAAGCAGGCAACATCAAACCTTCCTATGTCAATACTAAATCTCAACTTGCAGATGTATTCACCAAGGTTGTAACAGTTGATCAGCATCACAAATTATTGTCCAAGTTGGGTGTTTCAGTTCCTACCAACTCCCAACTTGAGGAGGAGTGTGAAAGTATAAAGGACTAGTTTGTAGTTTAGATCATAATATAGGGACTAAATTGTAAAGTTCTGTTTCTATATTAGCTTGTAATTCAGATCACATTTCTGATCCAATCAATATACAACAACTTTATCCTCTCATTTCCTCTCTTTCACTTTAGAACTTCACATAATGTTAAGGAAAAAGTTCTTATGGGGCTTATGATCCTAGTTAATTATTTGTAAAAGATCGAAAGCTATTTGAGTAAATGATCTGATTGAAATAATCGTTTGTTATGATGAGGGGAGCCTAACTTTGTTCTTTTTCTATTCTCGAAACCGTAAAGATTTTACTAGAGGACCCAAGCAGGGGCCAATAAATTACACCATCTTTAAGTTGTCATACAACACAGCAATCAAATAATTAAACAAACCCAAAACGTGCATCTAAATAAACAGCCAATCAAGATATGCAGCTTGACGGGTTTGATATCCAACCCGACCAGTCATTAGATGCCACTGAAGATCGGTTTGCAATCAAAAGTAATAAATACCATTAAAGTTGTGCAAAAAGAGAGAACCTTTGGTTTTTGATCCACCAAGGCATGAACAAAGCGGTTTCTCCATTTCCATATTATCCAAACAAGAATGAAACAAAAGCCATGGAAGGCTTTCGCGATACTACTATTTCCACCTCCATAGACAACCGAGTTACGCGTGATTGCGTTGAGGTCGAAAACCTAAGGAAGAACATGGTATGAATCGATGAGAAACAAATTCTTCTCCAATTTTGCATATCGGACGTATTGTAGAAGTAAGTGCGATACCTCTCCTAGCCAGATGAGGGGAGCCTAAATTGTTGGTCCTACTTTACTTTTATGATCGTTTTCAAGTACTTTGAGTTCACTTTACTTCTTATTTTTAACACACTTTTCCTTTGGTTATACTAATTTCTGAGCGAGTGTATCTGTTATCACCAATCCTTCAACCTTTAATGCATATGGATATGAATGTTGATTGTATCTTCAGCTGATCAGACCACACCTTGTTATGTCAAAAATTCACTACTAATGGCAACTGCTATCTCATTCACGACACGACATGATATTCAACAATTTGAGATAGTTCATGTGAGTGTGCTAGACGGTTGATCAGTTTCAGTTCGCATGATATTCTCCGTAAGTCGTTTGTCCTTTAATTTCTTACTATTTACTAGTCTTGATGTCATTGCATTGATACTTTTTATTCTTCCAACAAGGCAACAATTTATATTTTCTTGATCGTATTTTAGACTTTGTTTTCTCATGGCTAATGCTCATAGTGCATTCTCTAGTGTACGTGAATCTGTAGACTTCCTTAGAATTTGCCTATAGTGACTATTTGGCAGTTCGATTATCCAACTCTATATAAAGATTGACCAGGCAACCAAAATCGTGGAGGTTCTTTATTTATTATTTATTTATGTATTTGATTCTCCATGCATGTTAGCGTATTTCATTGAACTCGCTCCAAGTATTTGATTCTCCATGCACTAACTGGATCTTTATATCCAACTACCAAAAACCTTAGATTAAGTTAATCGAAAAATGAGCACCTGGCTTGATGCTGTTGAACCCAAAACCACTTTCCATATGGGTGTGTTTGGTTTGAATCTAGGAATGATTATAGGTATGAGCTTTGAACGGAAATGGGTATGAATAAGTAACATATGAAAAGATTCTTTAATGCCATCACTTCCATATGGTACGAAGAAACCCACATTTCATGATTTTATCATACCCATTTCTATGCACCAAATTTCTTTATTCATTTCCAAACCCATAGCCTCATACCATAACCCCATTCCAAACGGCACCTTATTGGTAATGACTTGAGCTAATCATCATGAATATACAAAGTTAAGTCAAATACGTACTACCAAAGAGATGGATAGTAATGTGATAATGATAGATACATATGGAATTGACTGTTCAACCATATGATCATCACAACGATAATTAATGAATATCACATGGGACACTATTTGTCACTGATTAGCTTTATAATAAAGATGAAGTAATGATTTTCAAACGAAAGAATGGAGATGTATCCAGATAGATAGACATCAAAAGTTATAAATACGTAGATACAGAGAAAATATGCGCAAAGGTATAACTAAATGGATTATCTAGAGTACTTGTATTTCTTACAAGAACAAACAAATGCGTACATCATACAAGTATGGTCAAATTCAAATATTAACTCTTTGACCAATTAATAAACCACATCATCATGACTTTGATTTGTTATCGCGGATCTCATTTTGATAACATCGCGTATTCTAAAATGTTTTGAGAAAGTCTCTCGTCGTCGAGTTAATTATAATAAAAGTAAGTTATATATGCACTACTACATAAATAGGAATAGAGACCCCGACATAAAGACCTTTTCACAAAAGACCAAGTCTCGACGAACCCCTCAACCCAACAAAATAGAACCAAGGCCTGTTTCTGTATTCTAAACCGGTCTCTGTTAGTATAATATATCAAGACCGGATTATATGTAAAAAGAACAATCAAGACCCGTTGCTAACTTAAAAACACGTCTTTGTTTTTACATAAATTGTTTGATGACACTAAAATTACCAATAAGCTTTGGATTTTGTAATTATTTGATGGGTTATGTTAGGTTCTCGTCCTTGAGGACCTTATTGTTATATTCCTCCTATTATTTTAGTTTAATAAAAATCCAGTGCCTTTTACAATAGACATTGTGACACAGGACGCGCGAAAGCGTATTTAGATAAACCCTAATCCAAGGGTAATAAACAAGGCGCACCTTGCAGGAATAAAACCCAAACAAGAGATTAACTCTTAAAACACAAAGTTTATTAATTATAAATGATCAAAAGATAAATTACAATGAAACCTAAGCCCTATATTTATAGGGTAGTAAATCTTGTAGAATAAGATAACCTAATTATTCTAGAAACAACAAAATAAGGAAACTAAAATAAAAACCAAAAACTCACGACACAAAATAAAACCCAGTAGGAAACAACAGTAGGGTTACTTGTCAAGTCACATAGAAACACCAATAACTTCAGTATGTTCAGTAGTAGGGTTTCTTATGTTTAGTACCCTTACTCCTACTACCAGTACCCTTACTCCTACTACCAGTAATATCATTCTATATTCGTTTCTTGATCACGAATCTCGTCCTTATCATTCCCCCTCACTTAAAAAGAACTCTCCATCGAGTTCTCACAGTTAAGGGCTTCATCTACCTCGAACACCTTCTCACGACGAACCTTGTCTTCAGTAGATTTGCGCTTCACATTTACTCGGAAACTTTCATCTTTTTTGACACGTCTACCACACTCCCAACGATCAACCCATGACCCAAAACATCGGATTGTGTATTCCTTATCAACAATCACCAAGTCTTCAATTGCAATAAAATTAACCTCTTTGATTACCATTGAAAACTTAATTGGATTCTTACTAATCATCTTTATAAGTAACCCAAGATCAACATCACAAACCTTTGTACATTTAATAACTTCGGTCTTAGTAGCTTCAACTTCAAGATTCTTCAAAACCCTAGAATCCATTGTCTTCTTCGGTACTTCAGTCGATGCCTCTATACTAATCGTATCAACTTCAACATCACATTAATTATCAACTTCAACAATGATATCGGATTTCAACAACTTTTCTTCAATCTCAACCTCGGGCTTTGGTAATTGTGGTTTTACCTTGAGTGGAACCATAGCAATTCTTCTTCTTTCCCATGAGAAAAGGTAGATATTTTGTTGAAGATTATACTCACCCTTGACCTCACGTTGCCAAGGTTTTCCCAACAAAATATGGCACTCATCAAAATCATCCACAATACAAAGTACTTCTATTTTATAAAATTTCCCGATGGTCACCGGAACCCTACAAACTTGGTAACCTTCAATTGGACAAACCTCCATTGGTATTTTTAAGAAATCTACCAATTTTCTTGAAACCAAATTATTAATACTACAACCATCAATAATTAAAGAACATACCGAATTATTGATTAGAATTCTTGAACGAAAAATCTTGGTTGTATACACCCGATCATCCTTCTTTCTCACCTCCCATTCTTCAACTCTTCCATTGTTGAACGGGGATTGGTTGCTCCTATGGTTGTTAAAGATCCGCCTATGATTGGACGAATTTTTGAATCTCCATAATTGCTACCCTCGCGATTCTTGTGGATTAATGCCCCACCTACGATCACGGAACGTAGTTCTTTTAGCATAGTGTAACACCTGTCAAGTTCTTTCATGGATTTGATAAAACCATGATCCATGTACTCTCCAGACCATACTCCACCAACAGTATGGGTTTTTGAATCTTCTAGACCATTCATCATCTAGGATACTAACAAGCTCTAGACATTAATTGAAGTAGAACCTTCTACACCAATTACCACCAGGATGCTAAAAAGCTCTGATGCCAACTGACGCAGGATGCGCGAAAGCGTATTTAGATAAACCCTAATCCAAGGGTGATAAATAAGGCGCACCTTGCGGGAATAAAACCCAAACAAGAGATTAACTCTTAAAACACAGAGTTTATTAATTATCAATGATCAAAAGATAAATTACAATGAAACATAAGCCATATATTTATAGGGTAGTAAATCTTGTAGAACAAGATAACCTAATTATTCTAGAACCAACAAAATAAGGAAACTAAAATAAAAAACAAAAACTCATGACACAAAATAAAACCCAGTAGGAAACACCAGTAGGGTTACTTGTCAAGTCACACTGAAACACCAGTAACCTCAGTATGTTTAGTAGTATGGTTTCTTATGTTTAGTACCCTTACTCCTACTACCAGTACCCTTACTCCTACTACCAGTAACATCATTCTATATTCGTGTCTTGATCACAAATCTCATCCTTATCACATTGATAGTCAAATACAATAAATGCTAACCAGCCTTCCATATTTTTTGAAAAGTTTGCTTGAGCATAAAGATGTCACCTTCATTGTGTTCTTAAAAAATAATGCGTTTTTGGTTCTTTACAACACCAAAAGAGAAGGCTTGTATAGTTGCATTGTAAGTGAAAAAGTAGCAGAAGATGTATCGTCGATCAAGTTCTCAAAGGAACCCGCAAAACCACACGAAGCAATGGGACATAAACATGTTGTGTATAGACATGTCGATCTTTTCATGCTTGATCATATTTCTTAATTCTTATGATAGATCAATGTCTTTTTTCCATTCTCATACAACTTATTTTTGTTATCAAACTATAAGGCTGAATACTATAGAGGGGAAGGACCACTTGGTGGTGGTTAACACCGCGCGCGATCCTCATAGAAGCCGAGAACCACCGTGCAAGGTGGTGCATTTTTCGTCCCTTTTTGGTGGTGGTGACCACCGATCAATTACCAAAGAAAACTGAAGGTCAAAAATGTGGGCCCCCAACGTTTACATTTGCAGTTATTTTTAGAAAAAATATTTTTATTAACATTTATCATTAGTTTACCTATAAATACCCCTTACCTCATCATTTTTATACACAACTTCAAACATCGTATTTTTTAATATATACACAACTCAAACAAATATTTATCATTTCTTATTATCCAAATGAATCTCGAAACATTCATGTTCACAGACACATCGGAAGAAGAAGAAGTTACTGGTGGGAACTTGTCTTAAAAAAAAAAAAAAAAAAAAAAAAAAAAAAAAAAAAAAAAAAAAAAAAAGGGCATTGTTTATTAAGAATAAACGAAAAGGTGAAAGTTCACGAGGTATAAGAACTTCTTAAATAAAGATCCTTAGGGTGATCATAATCATTTAACAGCCGCTTATTTTAGTGATGATCTGATGTACGATGCATATACATTCCGGAAGAGGTTCCGATTGAGTCGAGAACTATTCACAAGCATAGTTGAAGATGTAACCAATCATTGTGAATTCTTTCCTAATAATATTGATTGTACCAGAAGAGAAGGCATTTCGGCATTGTTGAAGTGTACCTCCGCAATTCATCATTGGCATACGAAACTATTCCCGACGCCCTTGATGAATATTTGCAAATGGGTGCAACAACTTCCCATGCTTCTATTGAGTAATTTTGTAAGTCTGTTATGAAAATAAATTGAGCAAATTATTTGCCAAAACATACTTACACTGAGGTGGAAAAGAATCGGTTTCACGAAGAAAAGCACGGGTTTCCTAGAATGTCAGGAAGCCTTGATTGTATAGATTAGGAGTTGTTTGGTTGTCCAAATGCAAATAAAGGGAAATATTGCAGACATGATCATGATTCGAATCCATTCATTTTGCTAGAAGTTGTTGCGTCACATGACCTATAGATATGGCATGCTTTCCTCTGGTGTTGCTGTAACATCCGGTAATTTTCCAAACCCTTTTTGCTTGCCAAATACTTATTTTTGTGTTACCTTAGTATTTAAACTTTTTTCAGAACTTAATTGAACTTGAGAAACAGTAGATATTTGGATAAACGTGAGCGTTATCCCTTTATTATGTCAGCACAACCTAAAAAGCACGAAGCGAATCGATTTTCCAAATGAATTAACTTCGAGAAAGCTATACGTACTTATACTCGTTTCTATTGGAAAAATCATTTCGGAAACAATGGCGCAAGTTTCGTAATTTTTCGTGTCCGTTTGGTACATTAAATGGGTCCCGCAGTATATATTTCAAATTTTTTCCCTATTTACCCTTTCATCCCCTCCGCCCTTTTTACACCCACACCCCTTTTACTTTGGTTTGTACACATATGGTCCCTCCCTTTCAATAAAAACACTCTCACACACTCTCTCTCCTCTCATAAAACACACACCCCCTCACATTCTCTCTCTCCCTCCCCTTCGCTGGACCACCGGCGGCCACCACACCACCGTCGCCAGAATATTTTTCGGCCAAATCCCAAACTTCACCATCATGTAGATCCCGACCCCCACATTATTTCTGTAGCTTTTGAGCTCGAGTAGAGCTCGTTTGATACCCGTACGCCACCACACACGCCGCCACAGTCCACCATCACCGTCGCCACTTCACCTCACTTTTCTCTCTCTCGGTATGACACTCACGCGCCCCACCCCCTTTTATTTTGATGTATACCATAAACCCTAACCCTAACCCTAAATCTTTAATAAAAACGTTTTTATTTTAAAACTCGTTTTAAAACCTTTTGTTTTGCTTAAAAACCGTGTCGATCTAAGATTTGGCCGTGGAAATTGTTAGGACTCGGTCCGAGTCACTCGACTCAGCTAAGTCAACTCGCGAATCGAGTTGACTCGGGGTGAGTTATTGTTGTTTTTGATTCATTTGGCCTTGTTTGATGTTGTTTCTCTGATTTGTAGCTTGGTTTAGATTTTTGGATTTGTTTTGGTGATGTTTGGATTCGGCCGAGAGGATTAGAACCACGTAGGGTTGAGCCGTGGCTAGTGGTGAGTCACGGAGAGGCTTAGAATAAGTTTCGTTTTGGTTAGGTTGATGTTTGATGGATTTGGTCTTGGCTTGGTCTTAGCCGAGGGTTTTGACTCGTGTGAGTCGAGCCGTGACTCGTGGTGAGTCACGACATGTGGGGATTGGTTAGTAGTTATTTTGTTTTGGATTATGAGTGGTTTGGTTTAGGATGAGTGTAGCCGAGAGCCCCCTAGGCTCTACAGGAGTGAGCCGTGACTCGAGGCGAGTCACGGCATAGATTTAGATTAGTTTGTTATTTGTGATTGCATTGGATTTTATTTGGTTTCGGCTTTGGTTTGCTTAGACCGAGAGCCACTAGGCTTGAGTAAGGATTGAGCCGTGACTCAAGGTGAGTCACGGCCTAGATAAGTATTTGTTTACATTAAGATTTAGATTTGGATGTGTTTGAGTTGGCCGAGAACCATGAAGGTTCGGATAGAGTCGAACCGTGACTCACGGGGAGTCACGGCAAGTGACAAGTTATTTGGTTTAGTCGCGAGTCATTTTATATTAGTTGTCTTTTATTTTATTTCCGTTACTTATTTAATTGGTTGTTTATCGATATGGCGTTTCGGGATAACATCTGGATAACATGGGATATGATTTGGACATTGGACTTGGATATGTGTTACTAACCTATGCTTGGATGAGAATTGGACGTTATTGGATTTACGATATTAGCCGATGGACTTTATGGACGATTTTGGTACTTGAGACGGAAGAGTATGTTAGACTCTAAGAGCTTAACATATTTGGACCCGAACATACACAAAATGGTCGATAAACTTGACAACTAATATATACGCGAATGATAATGTTTAATTATATATTAATAACTTGTAAAATGCGACGATAAAACTTATATTCAAGAGTCGTAACGACTTGGAAATGCTTTATAAACGGACGCATTATGTCAAAATTTCGATAAAACCTTTTATGACTTAATCATTTATAACTATTTAATATCCTAAAACCTTTTAGAAACTTATACATTTTCCTTCTAAATCATAATGTTTTATTAACTGTTTGGGAAATGGGTAAAACACCGAAGCAACCTATTGAATATCTTCTTCTTAACCTTAGTTCTTCTCTCTTTTCGTAATGTTTTCCTTCTTGTTTTTTTTATTTAATATCTTCTTCTTAATCTTAGTTCTTCTCTCTTTTCGTTATTCTTTTCTTCGTATCCGTTTGTGTTTGCCGACTTTTATTGCTTTAACTTCTCGTATCCACACGAGTCTTAAACGTTTATTCCTCTCAAATGCCATTGAAATTAAACTTTTTCATTTAAAATACGAGTATTACTTAATAAATCGCTTTGAGGTTTATTGCTGAGACATACTATTCACTTATTAGGTCGTGCTGAGGTTCATTTGTGTGCTGTACCATCTGATCATTTGTGAAATCTTGTTTCTCTACTACTACTAAAGTGTGATTCGTATCCCCACTTTTACTTTTAAATTGTTTATAAACCCATGGGGGAGATACATGCTATTCACTTATTTTTATGAGCACAATTGTTTATTAGTATGCTATTCCTGACTGAAATGATAATGCTAAGTACTATCCTTTCTAAAAGCTAGTCCCCCGATCATGAACCATTAATCACTTTCGAGTGAGCTCGATTATAGTTTATAGGCCTATAGGAATTGACCCTCCCGCCATGTTGACTAAGGTTGGTCCACATGTGATGTATTATATTCGATTTTCACTAGGTATCTGGCAAAGTACCTAGCTTTGGGGGCAACTATTATATTATGAAATTCCGCGTTTACTGTCGACTTACGCCAAGGTTATTGGTGCCGGTTAACGCTTTGTGTGTCATGAGATTAGCAAAATTATTTGACGCATACCCGATTTATGTATTTGTTACTTAATCTTCCAGACTTAAAATCTTGTGCTCAACTGCTTTATTTATTAAACCTATGGATTACACTCAACCTTTGTGTTGACTTTTTAGCATGTTTTACCTCAGGTAATTGATGCATACTTGTGGGCACTAGGAGTGGCTGAAGACTTTTGATGGCTATCTTTGGCTTTTACTATCTATCTCTACTATCTTTTACTATCTTATCATTCGAAAACCTTTTGAACCATGTCTTTTATTTCCGCTGCAAACTATGTTTTATTTCCGCTGCAATCTATGTTTTATTTCTACTGCAAACTATGCTTTATTTCCGCTGCAACTTATGTTTGAGAGTCTTTTAAACTCTAAATGTTTAATTTTGTATTCGAATGATATGTTTTTGCTAAAACGTCTCGTTATGAGATCGTTTTCTATGGATGTGACTGTCTTACCCCTCACGTAGCACCCCAAGCTCCGTTCCGCTGCCATATTCCGAGTTGGAGGTGTTACAGAATGGTATCAGAGCCACTGTTTATAGAGAACGAGGTCATACTCGACTATAAACATTTTTGTATGTGTCAAAACGTTTTTGAAATCGATAGCCATCAGCCCTCCGTGCCACTTCGCTCTTTAATTGCTTTACTTAAACTTTTATGTATGCATGCTTTTGCACTATTATATGGTTGGATTTTCCGCTACTATCTCACTTCATATGAAACTATTAAAAAAAAAGAAAATTGGCTAGAATTTTTATACTTTTACGATACTCCTTGTAAACTATTATGTCTACATCAGTCCCTACCGGTCAGTTATCAGTTGCACCCATTGATCACCCACTTGCACCACCGAGTCCAGAGGAGGACCCACACCCTATTGATGTACCTCACCCGGAGGATGATTAGATGGATGATGATGAGGAGATGGATGATGATGATGATGATGATGATGACGAGGAGCCATTGGAGGAGGAGTAGGAGGCTCTCCCATTGCCACCTTCACCAGTAGTGTCGGACATTACTTATGAGTCCGATACTTTAGATGCATTGGGTCATGCACTTACTACAGAGGTGACGTCTACGTTTGAGATTGGCGAGTCTTCGACTACACACCGAGTTGCCCCTACCGAGCTCAGAGCCGAGCTGAGTCGTTTGAGGCAGGACATCTCTTGGTGCCAGGGCCGTTATATGTCGATGTCTAGGAGATTGTGTGAGCGACAGTCTGATGTTTTAGAGTTGAGGAAGGAGATTAAGGGAGATAGGAGAGCTACAGGTGACTTGTATGTGGAGTTGTATGAGCAGGCTGCGAGGTTGAGTTCTATAGAGAAGGCAGATACAGAGATTCAGGAGCGTTTGGCGTCATTAGAGAAGAGGATGACAAAGGCCGAGAAGATTGTGGAGAAGTTAGATCTTGGAGCAGTGTTCATTGATATTGATTGTCGTCATTACCAGCGTAGTATTCAGGAATTGAGGGATGAGTTACATGCCATGCAGTGGCAGGCGTACTATGATAGGATGGCACGTTTCCGTTTTGATGACAGTATTGATGTTTTGGCTATGTATGGGGGATATCGTCAGTGAGAGTGTAGTGATCATCTTATTTATGGTAGTTTAGTATCATGATAGTGGTTTACCTTTGTACGTACTAAACTGAATAGTTCAGTTAGTAGATTTATCAGAAACTTGTAATCGTTTTGCATAACTTGTAAGACTTATAGCAAGTATTAAATCTATGATGTATTTTGGTGATGTACTATTATTGGTGCTGAATGCGTACTATATTATGATGATATCATGGTGTTGTTTATCTTGTGATGTGATTCTGTTACGTTAATAAAATACTTACAGTGTTGTACATTTGTAATGATTAATAGAATTATGCCGCCTAGGAAGATGACTCCAGCTGCGATCCAGAAGTTGATTGATGATGGCATTGCCGCGGTGCTTGCCGGGCATGCGGGTGTTGGCAACCCGAATGTTGGATGTAACAATTCGCAATTTCAGGTTAATTTCTATTTCTGAAATTTTACTATTCATACCCGAAATTTTTATTTCATATTCTCATAAGTTAAACTATTTTAATGATAATTCGAGAGTTTGACACTCGTCGGATCATTTCTGCAAAAATCACGAAACCGTGTATGAGATTTACGTTTAGGTTTAAACGTCATTCTAGCATCCCGATATGTCCATAAAACATTGTAAACAATAGAAATATGAATTTCTCACATTTTACGACAATTCCACAAGTTTTGGAATTTTACGTTTTCCATTTCAGCGTTTTACGCGAATTACACGTTTTAGACCCGCGTTTCCAGTTTTAACAGCGTTTAAGCAACCCGATGGAACTTACCACTCATTTTATATTTTATTATGGAGTATAATGATAAGTTAAATCATTCCTACAAGTATCATATTTATACGATACCCGGTTTTATGTTTCGTGACTTAACAACTTACAGTTAGCAATTACCGGGACAAAACTGACTCCGTAAAAGCAAGATAATGCAAGAAACTTATCAAGCTTCTCATGAAAGCCTCATGAAGCTTATCAAGGAAGGAACCAAGGGCATGTGTCTTGATCTCATGGCTTGGTCCTTAAGATGATTACATGTGTTCAAGCTTCCTAAGTAAGCTTTCTTAAAGTCTTCCAAGTAACCTCCTAAAGTCACTATAAATACCCTCTGCCCTCTTCATTCCAACGCCACACATACAACACAAACACACTTCCATTTTCTAGTTTACTTCAAGTATTATCCAAGAGTACAAGTGCTATATCAATTCCAAAAACTCTTGTTAAGTTTTTATTGATCCAAAGTCCTAGTTCTTCTTTCCTTTGGTGATCTTCCATCCACACAAGAAGGGTTCTAGTAGAATTCTTCAAGTGCCTTTCCAAGTAGTCACAAGTTGTCATCAAAATATTAAAGAAGTAGGAAGCTAGTTCTTGTTCAATCAAAGTCCTATCCTTGTTCTTAATTTCCTTTCCTTAGAAAGCCAAAAGTTGTAAGAAACCCTAACACACTTTCTTGCTCAATATCATTTTCATGCTTCTTATGCTTCATTTATGCTATATATGGTCTTTGTGTTATGTTCATGATGTATAAAAACCTTTAAAACAAGTTAAGAACACTATATGTTAACCTATGTTAAGTAATCAAGGAAACTAGACTTATATTAGGAAACATGACAAAAATGGTATAAACATGATATTGGAAAATTACCTATTGTAATAGAGGACTTCACAAGGAAAACATAGCAATTTGAATCATCGAAAACGAGTATACGAGTCAAAAGTTATGGCCAAAAGAAGTTAGCGAACTAAAAACCCGAATCTGCCTAATAACTTTCTGATCAAAATCCGTATTTTTTTCGAGGCCTTCTGGTCCATTTCATCAAAAATTTAAAACAAGAAAGTTGTCTAGAACGATGTTTTCTTTAAATTGTAAAGAAGCTCGGGCCCTGAAAACGCATAACGAATGATATTTTTCTTCAAATTCTTAACAGCCCCTTATAGTACCAAAAAGATCATGTATTCGTCATGGCCTGTGTTATCAAATTCGGAGGTCTAATCAAATTTTGTTTCAAATCTCGCTAACGAGATATTCGGCGAAATTGACCGAAAAATACCGAAATTTGACTTCAAAATTTCGGTGGAAAAGGGTGGTATTACCGGTCAATGCCGGTCAACGTACGTTTATCTTCAGATCTGTTTTTTTTCCCTTCATATCAATGACTCTTTTCACACACCTTCACAATAGCACGAATTGTAACACATTTGTGAGGTTTATCTTCAGATCTGATTTTCTTTTTTTTTGAAAGATGGATCTGATTTTCTTGAAGTGGACAAGAAGGGTTGAAAAGAGAGAAAAGGGTGAAAGAGTGAGTGGGGCTGTCAGCCTCAGCCTTGGTGTAACCTAATAAGTAAAGAAAGGGAAGAGAAGAAAGGGAGGAAGAGAAGAAAGGACAGAGTCAATAGTATTGATCTATTATTTTTTTTTTGAAAAGATACGGTTTGAAAAGATACGGCTGGTGTGTTTTAGGGTTTTAATAAGTTTAGAATTTTTAACATTTAACCCCTCTATCTTTCACTATTTTACATTTAGTCTCTAAACCTTAAAATAAGTTTGTGTATTTAAACATTTGGCCCTCTATATCTTTAATAGTTTACATTTAAGTCTTAAACTTATATACTAAAAAATATAAAATTAATAGCTTTATAAAAAAAATTACCGTAATACCACCGAAATTTCAAAAATTTCGTATCTCGGTCCTTGACCGAACACCGAAATTTTGGTCCTTAACTACATAGGTCATGGCTAATTAAAACCAAGAGGCCTAATGGCCTTAAGCCGAGACCACAGCCACGGCTAAGGCCATGGATGAGTCTCAAGACCATGGTAGCTACGACCAAAGCCACGGCAAGGCCACAGCTAAGACCTTAAGGCTTTCTAAGCCGAAAACATTAACTAAAGTTTTAGTTATAACGAAACCAACCAATTTGGATCTACTCCATCGATAGACCATAAGATTTTGCTAGTAATATCACATCCGTACTAGACTTAATAAACTTATAAAGATAACAATCTTCATTCAAAATAAACTTTCCTAAGTTTATTCAACTTTCGGACATGTAACGTTTAAAGACCAAAAACATATATTTTCTATCGATTGCTACAACACTAGGGAGCTTCATGTGAGGGGTTTCATTTGGGTAAACGGATCGACGAGTTGCTGGATTTACGAATTAAAGTGTCCTAGCTCCTCGAACGTTTACTAAATGACCTTTGAATTATGATGGCCTGAACGGTAGTACGAGATATACAAACTTTACATGTTTCATAAACCATCGTTATACAAACGACCTACACGACACACTAAGTAACTACATGATGAACAATATGCAAGACAAATAAATATGCACGTCTTGTATTCTTAGACATTATTCCAACCTAAGTCGCAACGTTCTATTATAGGTTGCACTTAGAGGTTTCCCGGCTTATCCATCGAACTCATTAAGGCACTTAGACACCATCCAACTTACAGTGAGTTCATAGCCCCACTTTCCATTACTTAATTGTTTTACAAACCCTTGGGGGGGGGGAATACATGCTATTTTAACCGAACACAATGCTTTGAAATTATATGTTATATGATTGTTTTATTATCACTAAGTACCATCCTTGCCAATCCTAGGCCCCATATCATGAACCATTTAATCACTAGTAATAGTGAGCGCGAGTATTGTGAATAGGCCTATTGGGATTGACGAATCCTGTTTGTGTTGACCGGTTAGGCAAACAAACGCACTATATTTGAGACTTAGGTATGTCGGCAAAGTACCTACCGGGGCAACAAATCCACCGATTTGTTAGACCCGTTTTCCCGGGTATTGGAACCCCACCCTAGATGAAATATGCTAAGGTTGGATGTAATTGGTTGGTCAACGAAGTTACGTGGAAAGTCAAACCCGATGGTCAAACTATAGTCAAAGTATGACTCATGTAGTAATATGAAATGTGATGTATAAACTAGAAGGACCTAAGTTGCCAAGTGTTAAACATGTGTTATAAGTTAGTTGTGGTTAAAATAGAAGGAATGGGACTTGAGGGGCCAAACTTGCCAATTGGCCAAAGATGCACCTAACTAGTTATATCTAGTTTTATCTAGATAATTCTCTCATTTTTGAGAGAGAGTGAGAGGCCGGTTTTTAGAGAGAAGGAAAAAGAGAGGAAAAACTAGTTATTGATCAAGGATGAAGAAGATGAAGATCTTATGTCCATAGCCTTCCTTAGTTATGATCTTATGCAAGTAAGTAATCTAGTATCTTGTTTTAGTGATGTTGTAGATGAGTAGGAAAGTGGGATATCATCATATGATCTAGGTGTGATCATATGATGATTTGGTAAGAAAGATGATTTTGTTTAATGGGTTATGTTAACCCTTGATTATGTTATTGATTGTTATGTTGTTAGGTTTTGGTTAATTGTAGAAGATGATGATTATGATGATGATGATGGTTAGAAGATGTTGTTGGTGGGATTTATGTTAGTAGCCTAGCTTGGATTGAAGGTAAGTAACTCTCCCTAAAACATGTGTTATGTATGTATTTATCATGTATGTATTGTGGTTGTGTAAGAGCATAGGAGTTGGGTTAGTATGGTTGTAAGCTAAGGATGGATGGCTAGTGACCTTGGATAAGAGTATGTTAGTTATCGGCTTTGGACTAGTTAAGGTATGTTGTGATTATGGTTGTGTTGAATGAATGTGATTACGTTGTGAAGTTGAGTATGAGATGAGTGGTATGTGGTAGTTTAGAAGTTTTTATGTGATTATGATGCTTATGTGAAAGTATGTGTATGATATATGTTTTATGATGGGTTACTTACTAAGCGTAAGCTTATTCTTTTAGTTGTTAATGTTTTTGTAGGTTTATGTTCGGCGAAATGTAAGGACTTGGACTATAGCCTAAGGAATTGGAAGCGGATTGGAGGATAAATCTAATTAGGAGCTTAGTATAGAACACCGAGCTCAAGTGACAAGGTTGTACCCCCGAGAGTCTTTTACTGATTTGTAAAGTGTAGTCGAGTGTCAATTTGTATGTTAGAAAGGTCATAACGATTTGGGAGTCTATCGATGGGTCAAAGTGTGTTTTAAGTGTTTTTGAGTAATGATAATGGGGTGTTTGGTTTAAGCGTGTTCGTACCCATTTTGGGTAGTTAACGGGTCAAGTGATCTTGGAACATGTTTATTATGTAAATATAATGAAGTTGGTCAAGTTTGGTGTAAAACGGAAGTGGTATAAGTGGTTTTGTCATGAAATGGGTCAAAATGGGTTTCTAGTGATGAAATTGCAGTTTTTGTTCTTGATGGCCTTCTTGACGGCGTCCCCTTTTAATTGTCCAAAAACTTTCTGGCCCGTCAAGGTCTGACGGCGTCACCATTTTTCTGACGGCGTCACGTTTATCAGGGCAGTTTTCGAAAAATCATATCTTTTAATCCGTAAGTCGAAATGGGTCGTATGACCTATCGTTTTGAAGCTATTTGAGTCTATTTCATCTAAAAATAGTTTCAAGGTCTGAAAGTTTATAGATTTTTGTCAGTGGTCAAAAGAGTAAGCAGGTGTCCGTAAAAGTGAGTCGTTTCCGTGTAAAAAGTTTTAAATTTTGGTCTAAGCGGGAACGGGGTGTAACAACTTGGTATCAAAGCTTCGGTTTAAGTGAATTAGGTTTCCTTTAGGTTGCCTAGACTTAAACCACTCGTAGACGCGTTAAGTTAAGTTTGAGATAGGCGGGCTAATAGTTTGTGAGTTATAGGATGTGGATGTAGAGTTTGAAACGAATGATGTGATCGTTATATGAGTAGTATGATGGGGACTTAGGGATGTATCTTATGTGATACATGACGTGGGAGACTTGATGTGTGAGTAATAAGATTACCGTGCACCTCGGGCGGTCTCGGTAATTATTTTATGATTATGTGATTGTGTGCTATGGTAGTTAGCGAGGGTGAATAGGTGTAGTAAATTGTGTGGTGGTTGTAAGAAATGTGACTAATAAGGAAAGTGCATGGCTTGTGAGCTAGGAATGACCAAAGTATGGTCTTATGAGTAGTTATACTTAGTGTGATGATCCTTAATGAGGTATTAGAGATGGGTTAGTGGAGAGTTAAAGTATTAGGAGTATAAGTATGAACATGTGGTGACGTTGAATGTGTGTGGTGAAGAAATGAAATAAAAATATAGGCATAATAAGTTTGTGATGAACTTAGTTACAAGATGAGGAAAGGCATAGGGGTTGAGAAAATGATGAAATAGAGCGAAACTTCTTAAGTAATAATAGCTAAAATGAGATGAATATGTGTGAAGCTAAGGTGTTGTTATGAAATAATTATATTACGGCTAAGGCGATTAGCTATGTAAGATCTATATGTAAAGGAAGCGAGTGAGACTAAAAGAAGAGAGATAAGATATGGAAATAAAAAATGTGATGGATTAAAAACGTAAGAAAGAATGAGAGGAGTATGTGTGAGAATAAAGAAGTTGTCTTGAGATTATCATATTACGGCGCTGTAATCACTATAATGAATGCATGAGTTACGGTTGGTAAAATGTGAGAAGTCTAGATGTAAATGAGTCGAGTGGACTAAAATGTAAAGTAAGAATGTGAAAATGATTAATGAAGGCTAAGAATGCAAGAGGTAAAGTAAAGATGTGAAAATAACTAAAGCGGAATAAAAATAAAAAAATAAAAAAATGTAAGGAGTGTATATGAGATAAAGGCGTTATCCTAAAATTATCATATTACTGCTGAGGCGATTAGCGGTAATTACTATAATAAACGAATGTAATAATGTGTGTTTGTGGTGCTTATGGCTTGGATCCGATGTTAAAATGTGAAAGTGGTAAAGTGATGAATGTAATGATCCTTCGGGATGAATGTTAAATGTGGTATCCATCGGGATGACCAAGTAAAGGAATGTTAAGGAATCCTTCGGGATGAATGTTAAAGATCCTTCGGGATAAAAATGCATTGCCTTCACAGGCAAAGATTGCCTACATCCTTGGCATGTGTGAAAGTCCTTTCGGGGAAAATGTTAAAGTAAAGCAGATCCAAGCTAGAAAATAGAAGAATTTAAATATCAAATGAAATATAAAATGAAAATGAAATCATAAAAGTTAGGTTGGGAATTAGGAGTAGTGGTGTTATGTCGGGAGTACATAACCACTAGTTTATATTTCTTGATTTACATCGATTGGGACGCCTCTCCATGTAAATGAGGAATTATAAACGAGTGGGCTATGTGTTGCCGACACGGCACGAGTAGGGTTAGAGAAGTAGAAAGCGAGAGTTTAGAATTCGTAGAAATTTTAAGGACTAAGATAGGAGGATTAGAATTTGACCATGGCTTTAGTTGAGACTTAGAAGGACCTTGATGGGATGAAGAAATTGTAATGATGATAGGATGGGCCTTGCGGTGTGGTGCAAAAAGATTATGAATGAAGATAAAAGAATGTGAACAAATTAGTCGAGTGTAATAATGTAAAGTCAAATAGTGCGAGTTCTTAAGTAGCAAGAGTCAAAGAATGGGGGTAGAGGGTAAAGCGAGTGAGATGATGATGTGCGGTAATAGGGCGGATTAGAATGATGATTGGCGATAATAAGTAAGTCTTGTATTATGTGAAATCTAAGCAAGAGTTGTGTGGTATAGAAGTAAGCGGGGTTAATGTGGATTAGGGCATGTGATATGTTATAGTATGCGTAAAATCGCAAGATCACTTAGATCGTTGAACTAAGTAAACTAGGGGTTAAGGTGTTAGGAATGAGATGAGTTATGTGACTTGATGTTGGTTAGTAAAGAACGACAGATTTCGGGGACGAAATCTAAATAAGGGGGGTAGAATTGTTAGACCCGTTTCCCGGGTATTGGAACCCCACCCTAGATGAAATATGCTAAGGTTGGATGTAATTGGTTGGTCAACGAAGTTACGTGGAAAGTCAAACCCGATGGTCAAACTAGTAGTCAAAGTATGACTCATGTAGTAATATGAAATGTGATGTATAAACTAGAAGGACCTAAGTTGCCAAGTGTTAAACATGTGTTATAAGTTAGTTGTGGTTAAAATAGAAGGAATGGGACTTGAGGGGCCAAACTTGCCAATTGGCCAAAGATGCACCTAACTAGTTATATCTAGTTTTATCTAGATAATTCTCTCATTTTTGAGAGAGAGTGAGAGGCCGGTTTTTAGAGAGAAGGAAAAAGAGAGGAAAAACTAGTTATTGATCAAGGATGAAGAAGATGAAGATCTTATGTCCATAGCCTTCCTTAGTTATGATCTTATGCAAGTAAGTAATCTAGTATCTTGTTTTAGTGATGTTGTAGATGAGTAGGAAAGTGGGATATCATCATATGATCTAGGTGTGATCATATGATGATTTGGTAAGAAAGATGATTTTGTTTAATGGGTTATGTTAACCCTTGATTATGTTATTGATTGTTATGTTGTTAGGTTTTGGTTAATTGTAGAAGATGATGATTATGATGATGATGATGGTTAGAAGATGTTGTTGGTGGGATTTATGTTAGTAGCCTAGCTTGGATTGAAGGTAAGTAACTCTCCCTAAAACATGTGTTATGTATGTATTTATCATGTATGTATTGTGGTTGTGTAAGAGCATAGGAGTTGGGTTAGTATGGTTGTAAGCTAAGGATGGATGGCTAGTGACCTTGGATAAGAGTATGTTAGTTATCGGCTTTGGACTAGTTAAGGTATGTTGTGATTATGGTTGTGTTGAATGAATGTGATTACGTTGTGAAGTTGAGTATGAGATGAGTGGTATGTGGTAGTTTAGAAGTTTTTATGTGATTATGATGCTTATGTGAAAGTATGTGTATGATATATGTTTTATGATGGGTTACTTACTAAGCGTAAGCTTATTCTTTTAGTTGTTAATGTTTTTGTAGGTTTATGTGCGGCGAAATGTAAGGACTTGGACTATAGCCTAAGGAATTGGAAGCGGATTGGAGGATAAATCGTAATTAGGAGCTTAGTATAGAACACCGAGCTCAAGTGACAAGGTTGTACCCCCGAGAGTCTTTTACTGATTTGTAAAGTGTAGTCGAGTGTCAATTTGTATGTTAGAAAGGTCATAACGATTTGGGAGTCTATCGATGGGTCAAAGTGTGTTTTAAGTGTTTTTGAGTAATGATAATGGGGTGTTTGGTTTAAGCGTGTTCGTACCCATTTTGGGTAGTTAACGGGTCAAGTGATCTTGGAACATGTTTATTATGTAAATATAATGAAGTTGGTCAAGTTTGGTGTAAAACGGAAGTGGTATAAGTGGTTTTGTCATGAAATGGGTCAAAATGGGTTTCTAGTGATGAAATTGCAGTTTTTGTTCTTGATGGCCTTCTTGACGGCGTCCCCTTTTAATTGTCCAAAAACTTTCTGGCCCGTCAAGGTCTGACGGCGTCACCATTTTTCTGACGGCGTCACGTTTATCAGGGCAGTTTTCGAAAAATCATATCTTTTAATCCGTAAGTCGAAATGGGTCGTATGACCTATCGTTTTGAAGCTATTTGAGTCTACTTTCATCTAAAAATAGTTTCAAGGTCTGAAAGTTTATAGATTTTTGTCAGTGGTCAAAAGAGTAAGCAGGTGTCCGTAAAAGTGAGTCGTTTCCGTGTAAAAAGTTTTAAATTTTGGTCTAAGCGGGAACGGGGTGTAACACCGATTGATATTGGTACACGTTAACGTATTGGTTGCATGAGCTTAGTGAATAATATTAACCGTTTTGTTTTCCAACCATGAGTGTGAGATCGTAAATCACACTACCAACATATTGTGTTCAACTCCATAACAAACTCTATGAATATCACTCAACCTTTGTGTTGACAGTTTTAAGCATGTATTTCAGGTGCATAATGATCAAGGATGGCGCGGAGGGGCACAGACTCAATCAAGAAGGCTATAACTTATTTTATCATTCAAAAAGACATCAAATGACTTTATATTGATGTATTTTGTAAACATGGAACCTTTTGGGACCTATCTTGTAAACTGTGATATATTAATTGAATGATAAATCCTTTTTAAAACGACTCAGTTAGAGATCGTTTTCTATTATTATGACTGTTGTGCCGTCGAGTAACACCCAGTTTGAATTCCGCTGCATCATTGAATTGGGGGTGTTACATTGGACAAGCAGGAGTGCAAGCTATCAATGATAACCGTTTTTGTACTTATAAGGATTTCATGAATTATAAGCTTACTACCTTTAAAGGAACTGAAGGAGCTGTTGGTTTAACTTAGTGGTTTGAGAAAATGGAGTCAGTGTTTCTAAGGAGTAACCGTTCTGAGGATTGCAAGGTGAAGTATGCGATAGGTACCTTGGTGGAGCATGCATTGTCTTGGTGGAACGCTTATGCTCAGGATATGGGGTTAGAGAATGCTTATAATACTTCATGGGAAGAGTTTAAGAAGGAGATGGTCAAGAAGTATTGTTCTCGTAGTGATATGAGGAAGTTGGATACTGAGTTCTACAATTTGGCTGTAAAGGGTGTTGATCTTGCTACTTATGTGCGTCGATTTCAAGAATTGAAGGTTTTCTGTGCTCACATGGTGCCAGATAATGAGAAATTACTGGAGAAGTTCATTGGTGGTTTACCTTCCAGTATTGAAGGGCACGTGACATCTTACAACTCTCAGACTCTGGATGATGCTATTCGCATATCTGAACGACTTATGGATCAAGTGGTTAAGCATGGCACTGTTCAGAAGGGTAACAACTATGACAACAAACGAAACAACAACTTCAACAACCGCAACAACAACAGTCACCCTCACCATAACCATCACCACAACAACAACAACAACAACCAGTACCGTAACAACAATCATCACCACCAGCAGAACAGAAGACAAGAGACTGTTAAGGCTTATGTGGCTGCACCAGCACAAGTTGGAGGGTATGCTGGGCCGCATCCATTTTGTGATAAGTGTAATCAGCATCACGCTGGACCATGCGCAGCTAAGTGTCAGAAATGTCAGAAGACAGGGCATATTGCTAAGAATTGTAAGAACAGAGCTGTGACTAATGGGAATGCCACCCAGCCAGTGGTAACTTGTTTTGGATGTGGAGAGCGTGGTCACTACAAGAGTCATTGCCCAAAGAACACTGGTGTAAGAACCCGTAATTTTGCAAGTTATTAATTTTTTGTAAACTCGAAACAACCAATTATAAATTTTTATTCAAGTCATTTTATTCACCTTTGCATCCAAAATATTGCTATGGTTAAACTGAGAAACAACTAGTGACATTACCAAATGAACAATGTGACAAAACTCACGTTCCATTTTTCTTTCTGGAATCACACGCGTTCTGACACCGTGATAGTATGGCATAGTTCTAATAATTTAATACTGAGAGTTATTAAAATACGAGGCTCGTTAAATTCCCTCGAGAGTTATTTAATCAACAGTGTTCCCACGTCTCACCTTTCAACACCCACTTTTTATTTACCAACCAACATTTACTTTTTTTTACTTACATCTTTTATTATGTACACCTTTCCCCATTATACAAAAAAAAAAAGAAAGAAATATACAAAAGATAAAATAAAAACTCTCTCCTTATCCCTATCACAAACCCACGCCTCACCCTCTCTCTCCATCCCCACTTTCTGCTTCTTCTGAAACCACTGCTCCTATCCAAAACCCAGTCGTCACTTCCATGTCCTCTTCTCCAATTCGAAAGGCAACACAAGGAGTGATGCAATGAGTGAGGTAATCAAGCTTTATCCTCTTCCTTGTGTCCAAGAGAAGGACGACTGCCCCCCCCCCCCTGTCGAGCCCTAAGTCAACCAAACGAGCCAAGAGGTGACGATATAGTTTCCTTCTTTAGCCATGGAGCGTCTGTGGATGAGGAGAGAAGGAATCAAACCTTCCTTGGTTACTCCTTTAAAGTCCTACCGATCCCTAGCAAGTCCCCACACCCTCAAATTTACTATCAATTTGAAAATAAGAGAAGTAGCAACCAGTTATAGTGGAGAGCGCGTTCGGAAGCAAAGGGGTGTGTGGATTTGCTTGGTTTGAATCGGGTTCTATCGATCTCATTTGGGTTTTTTTTTTCGATCTCCTTGTTAGTCATCAGTATTATTTGTAAGATTTTAATATTTCCTTCTTTTCTTCATTCGAACCATAATTGGATTTTATTGTTAAAGATAAATTTTTGTATTTCATTTTGTTATGAGAATCGACTGGGAATTTGGTTGCAAATTTTATGCTAACATTGGTGTGGCAGAAATAATATTAGAACCAATAAAGACTAGTAGGAACAATGGATTTAAAACTAGTATTGGCTCAAAATGTGAAGTGGTTTAAGTTGAGGCTATGTTTGGTAGTCGAATTAGATCACCCTTAGTAAGTAAAAATGGTGCCCGCAAGGTGCTTGTTAAAATGCCAAGCCGAATTCGAGAAGAGTTAAGTTCTTAAAAGTCTTGTCGTTTGCCGTTTTAAACTGCCTAGTGACCTCCTCGTTGTGAGTTGTATCGACACTCTAAGACCCGCGTTATATCCAATGTAACTTATATTAGTCTTGAGTATGCTTTGAGGTCGCGAGTCATTATAATCGCAAGTGTTAAACTAGGCTCAACTGTGTTGTAGTATACTTGTTTTGAGTGTGTCGCGTTATGTCTAAACTTCTTAAACTCCTAGTCGAATGATAGGCCCTTAGTCGCGTTTTAGCCTCGGCTAGTTTATCATTCGCGGCACATTTGGTTGTCTCATGTTTTGATCTTTAGATTATGTGTAGCAAGTTCCTTCTTGATGTCGTGGCCTTGTTGTACTCGAGCCGCGGCAAGGTCAAGTTATACTGAAAATTAAGTGGTACAAATGAATTGAAAATAAGCCTTTGAAAACAACCTTGTGAGTCTAAAAGTTTGATAATAGAATTGGTTTAGAAATGAAAAGTCCCTTTTGTTCCTGCTGTTGATTTGCGTTAAGAAACTCACCACACAAAAACCCTCTTGAGTCTGTGAAGGGCTCGTTGAGTGAAAGGCTTGGTTGGGCCGTAGCCCACCAAGCAAGCCCACCTTTGAAACCTCCTTTTACTTCCTATCACAGCCCATATATTCAAGACAAAGGGCAAAAATCTGTTGCATATGTATATGTCTACTCGGCATACATAAATTTCATATATAATGACTTAACAACTTTTATAAAATGCGTACGCGACGTTTGTTCATAAAAACAAGCCGACCAAGAAATTGTAACGCAACTAAAGTTTAACAAATATTACATATTTTTCGGAATAAAAATGTTGTTTACACGGTCTTGTAAAGCGGGAATATTGTGGGAAAATTTACTTCAAACAATGAGTACACGTGCGATGTGAGAACAATTAAATATGTACAAATAGCAACCGAGTTATATACTCTTATTCAATATCCTTGACAACAATTTTTACAACACAGATTCGTCAAAATATATATACGATTATTCTCCGTACTTAGTCCTTCGGTTAATACAAAAACTAAAGACTTATTCGTCTTACTACTTTCTGTAATTTTACACGTTCACTTCCAAGAGCCATACTTAGAAAACTATTTTTAAATTTAAATGCTGCCACACCAGCAACGTCAACATAAAACTTTTGAATTAGATTCGTGGAGTCTTAAACTTAGTCGATTACTAAATTGTGCCATACTAATCTAGGTCACGCGTTGGAGTCACTACACACCATTTGATACTATTACATCCCAGATTACTACTACTACTGAGGTGAGTTCATAGTCCCACATTTTTACTATGTTTTCAAATCCCGTGGGGAGATACATGCTATAAATCTGAACACAAATATTTTTGTATGCTATCCTGATTGATATTGCTAAGTTAATATTGCCTAAGTTACCACCCTGCCAAAAAGTCCCTCATATCATGAACCATTAATCACTTGCGAGTGAACGCGAATTCAGTGAATAGATCTATTGGAAATTGACGACCCATTTGAAGTTAGCCTGAAATGGTAACCAAATGCACTTTATTCGAATTATCAAGAGTTTGGCAAACTCCTACGACGAGGGCATTATCACCTACATCATTGCTATGATGTGGGCTATTTATATCATTTATTATTACACCCGATGTTAAGGTTTGCATGTCATGAGGCTTAGGGCAATATGTATTACACTACAATATCATTATTTCTACTACTACTTGACTTGTGTTCAAACCATTGCAAATTAAACACTATGGATTCACTCAACCTTTGTGTTGACGTTTTAAGCATGTTTTATCTCAGGTAACTAAGGAAATCTCAAGCACGGATTTGGCATGGGCATTGGGCATCTACCCCTTTTTATTTCAAATAATTATATCATTCTTTTCAAACTCCTCATCACTTTTGTGAAAAACTATCCTTTTGGCAACTAATGTGTAATCCTCTGAATATTGAGTTTTTCTTTGAATGATATAATGCAACTTTTAATGATTATCTATACTTACGACTGTGATCAAATTGGTAGTACCCCGTTTAAGTCTTCCGCTGTTTCATTACGATTTTCGGGGTGTTACAGATTGGCATCAGAGCCTAGGTTATAGAGAACCAATTGATTTTTAAAACATTGGACTATAACCGCAATTTCTAAAAGGACCATTTTAAAACTCTACCACCCTATGCCCTCCGTGCCAACACTTACGAATTTTTGCATTGAGATTTGCTTGGCAGATTATGCATAACGAATTAGTTTATCACCTACGAATGTTGAATATTAACACTTTATTAACTCATGCATTGAGATTTGCTTGGCAGATTATGCATGACGAATTAGTTTTATCACCTACGAATGTTATTATGGCTAATGCATATGTACATTATTAATAACTTACACTTATTATTATTGGGATATTACAGTACCATGTCTCCACCGATTCCAGTTATCATTCTATCTGATGTCGAGACTGATGCTACACCAGCTGCTTCACCTACCCCTATCCTCATATCATCAGATGTTGACACTGACACTACTGTACCTGTTGACCATACTGCCACTCTATCAGAGACCATGTCCGAAGAGACTGAGCCTTTCGAGGAGGGTGAAGTTGCTCCTACTCCGGTCATTACATCCCCTGACCACCCAGCCTCACCAGTGTACGGTCCCCTAACATGGTGTTAGGATCTCTGAGAAATAAGGGATCTCTGAGAAATAAGGAATTTCTCATTGCTGCTGATAGTGAAGCTGGTTCCTGCCGATAGTTATTCATTGTTGCTGCGGTTGGTTCCTGCCGATAGTTTAAGTTTGTTTCTGCTGATAGTGTTTGTTGCTGCGGATATTATTGTTTGTTATCCGTATGTTTAGTAAGGTTGTTAGATTTATTTTTAGACGAGATCATGTTTATCTCTTCACACGTTTTCTTGTAAGACGGGTTAGGGTTAGGGTTTCTTATCATTATAAAAGAAACACCCGTCAATGATTTTAATGTACTTTTGACGATTACAATATTCAATAACACAATTCTTAGTTCATAGTCTGATCCATAGAGGATCACTGTCTTTTCTTCTTTAATATTCTTGTTGTTTAGTTTTCGCATAAACACAAGTCTTACACCTAGAGGTTCTCGTTTAACCAAGCTCAATCAAGCTCGAAGTTCTCGATCCTACACATGGGATCAGTACATGGAGACTCAGCAGTTTTTGCCTGCTGATGATCTTCCTCCACCATCACTACGTCGAGTTCTTACCCATGACCACCACTCCTCAGGATCAGAGGCGGATGACGAGTCATTTGACTCTGACTCTTTCGACTTAGCTTCACCCATACCATCCCCACCTGCATCGGTTCGTCGGCGTAGGGCAGTCAGATTTCTACAGCCTTATGAGCCCGCACCATTCGGGAAACTTTATGTGCCTTGCCAGGGAGGCCCACCTAGGAATTACACTGCCCGGAAACGGGTACGTGCACATTCAGCCCCATTGGTACCACCACCAGCTGTCATACCACCAGCACCAGCACCAGTATCCTCATCACCATCACCTGTATCAGCATCACCTTTACCACTATCATCACTACCACCATCACCACCACCTCAGCCACACCCTTATATGATTCCATCACCACCACCAGTCAGAGTTGACCCTCCTTTTGACTCAGTTACTAGATCATACCCATTCACCCCAGCACCTACAGTCTTTTATCACCAGACCACTACTGTCCCGGTGACATCTCCAGTCACGTCACCCACCCATCTGACCGAGCCTAGTGACCCCTTGCCTCCCCGCAAGAGGGCACGTTTCTTTGGCCCTTCATCATCAGATCGTATGTCGAGGCTGTTGCTGAGGCCGCTGCTCAACCCCACAGGAGGGTTGATGCACACCGCTGTTCATTTCTGTTGGCTGTGATCCGTAAATGGAGAGCACATGAGGGTGCCCCGAGAGCTGCGGAGTTGGGAGAGAGTTCATCTACCACTGCTGCTAGAGTTCTTCTGGTCACGGGAGAGCCCATTCATCACACTATTCCACTGTTAGCAGCTAGACTCTCTAGGCATGAGGACCGCCTTGATGCTCTACTCAGTTTCATCAAGGATGTTTCACTCGAGCGCATCGAGTGTATTGAGGAGGAGGTGGAGAACCTCGTAGTAGGGAGAGTAGCCATGGATGAGGTTTTCGATATGATGGGTACTAGCCTCCAGGAGGCGCATAAGATTATTGCTGATCTTAGGGATAGAGTAGAGGCGATGAAGCAGGAGGTCCAGGACCAGAGGGACCACATCACAGGCATGGGAGAAAGGCAGGAGAGCATGAGACAGGAGTCTTAGGATCAGGGGGACATATCTAGGATCCTGCAGGGCATTATCGAGACTCAGGATGAGGAGCTCCACATGACCAGGAGGAGCATTCAGATATTGGAGGCTGGGGAGAGACAGAGAGATGCTAGGATTGAGGAGTTGACTGAGACAGTTCGAGCACTACAGCGCCGCTTGGATGGGGCATCGGGTAGTTCTTAGATTTTACTATATCAGTTGTGGCTAGACATCTAGCGTACCGTTTGTGATGTAATAAAGAAACTTGTATTTGATTGTTTTGTAAGCAAGTGAATCAAGATTATGAAAACAAATATTGTATGTTATGATTTCCGGAACTTGATGTAAAATTTATGATTATCTCGTTGTTTCATTCTATTTGTATGTGTTGTGGATGGTGCTCGAATATGTTGTATTTATGATTTAATTGTGATATTTATTGATGTATTGCAGAGACGATCACTTCATGTGTTTGCATGATGGTGACATATTTATCATAAAATTTTTTTCTTTTCCTCAGCATCGATGTGTTACATTATGATAATTTTGTTATGAAGTATATACAATTACCCTGTTAACTGACCATATTCCAACATCAACTCAATCACAAAAGAAAATTCTAAATATGTGTTCTTATGTCATTGTTAGAACATGGCTACCCGCAGCAGGACAACAGATGCAGTCGCCGGAACGATCATGACCCCAGAAGAGATCCGCCGGTTGATCACTGAGAGCGTAACCGCTACATTAGTGGCTCAAGCTGCAGCCACGAACTCCCACTGGCATGCAACAAGGCCCACTGCCAAAAGCGAGCCAGCCGTGACCCGCAAATCACCTACAAAGAGTTCATGAGCTGTAAACCACCAACATTCAAAGGTACCGAAGGAGTGACAGAGTTAGCTTGATGGTTTGAGCGCTCAGAAACTATTTTCACAAGGAGTGGTTGCGCAGAAAGCAACAAGGTCAACTTTGCTACTGGTACACTATCAGATGACGCTCTATCATGGTGGAACGCCACTGCTCAGAAAATGGGTACTGAAAGAGCTTACCAGCTCCCTTGGGCCGAGTTTAAGCAGAAGATGTTGAAGAAGTATTGCCCACGCACTGAAATCCGAAAGCTAGAAGATGAGTTTGATCGCTTGGTAGTAAAAGGGTAAGACATCCGGACCTATGACAGAAGGTTCCAAGAACTCTCTCTACTATACTCAACTAAGGTGCCTGATTTCGAGAAAACGTTAGAGAGGTATGTTGAGGGATTGCCCAAAAGCATAGAAGGGATCGTTACTGTATCCAAACCACAAACGCTGGAAGAAGCCATGGAGACTGCTCAGAAATTACTGGAGAGGGAAATTAAGCGTAATCAGGCTCAGGGAGGCAACGATCACAAAAGAAAATTTGATGATCGTAGAAGCAACCACAGCAACAACAACTCTCACCACAACAGCAACAACCACAGTCACCACCGCAACAACAATCAAGGCTACCAGCAAAACCGAAACCACCATCATAACCAACAGAACCGCCGGCAGGAAACTGCCAGGGCTTACATTGCTACACCTACTGGAAATGGGGGTTATGCTGGACCCGCTCCCATGTGCAACCGCTGTAAGATGCACCACCATGGACCCTGTTTTTCCAGATGTGGAAAGTGCCAGAAAACCGGTCACAAGACCCAAGACTGCAAGGCCACAGAGCCAATTTACAACCAGTGGCCGTAGTATGCCATGGATGTGGTAAGAAGGGACACTACAAGTACCAGTGTCCAAATCAGGTTGCCAACCTCACCAACAACGCTCGGGGGAGAGCATATGTGCTGGAAGATGGAAATGTCGGACAAGATCCCGATGTTGTGACGGGTACGTTTCCCCTTAATAATCATCTTGCTAAAGTTTTATTTGATTCTGGAGCCGACAAAAGTTTTGTGTCTACTTCATTTGCATCCCTACTTGACATTACCCCGACTAAATTGAACACCACCTACGAAATCGAACTAGCCAACGGAAACTAGTAGAAACTAACACCATGATCCAAGGTTGCACCTTGCTTTTGCTAAATCGACCATTTGACATAGACCTCATGCCTATTCAAATTGGTAGTTTCGACGTAGTCATCGGCATGGATTTGGTTGTCCAAGAACCATGCTAGAATTATATGCGACGAGAAAGTTGTTCACATTCCATGTGAAGGGGAGAACTTTAATTGTCCGTGGCGAACGAAGTAAGACCCGACTAAGCATCATATCATGCTTCAAAATGATGAAGTATATCGATTGAGGCTGTCTTGCATTTTTGGCTCAAGTGACTGAGAAGAAGTTGGAGGAGAAGCGACTGGAAGATGTACCGATAGTTAAGGATTTTCTCGAAGTATTTCCCGAAGACTTGCCTGGCCTTCCGCCAACCCGACAAGTAGAATTCCAGATCGAACTAGTGCCAGGAGCAGCACCAGTGGCACGAGCACCCTATAGATTGGCACCATCTGAGATGAAAGAGCTGTCTGAGCAATTACAAGAATTGTCAGATAAAGGATTCATACGTCCGAGTTCTTCGCCATGGGGAGCTCCGGTACTGTTTGTAAAGAAGAAAGATGGATCCTTCCGGATGTGCATCGATTATCGTGAGTTAAACAAGCTCACCGTGAAGAACCGATACCCGCTACCTAGGATCGACGACTTGTTTGATCAACTGCAAGGGTCGAGCGTATACTCGAAGATTGATTTAAGATCAGGGTACCATCAACTGAGAGTTAAGGAGGGAGATATACCGAAGACAGCTTTTCGTACACGATACGGGCACTATGAGTTCCAAGTGATGCCATTTGGTCTGACGAACGCACCAGCTGTGTTTATGGACTTAATGAACCGAGTGTGTAAGCCCTATCTGGACAAGTTCGTAATTGTGTTTATCGACGATATCCTCATCTACTCCCGTAACAAAGAGGAACACGCAGAACATCTGAGAACTATCCTGGAACTGCTCAAAGAAGAGAAATTGTATTCCAAATTTTCCAAGTGTGATTTTTGGATTGAGAAAGTGCAATTTCTTGGGCATGTGATCGATAGCAAAGGAATTCACGTGGACCCCGCAAAGATCGAAGCTGTTAAGAATTGGGCATCTCCTACGAACCCCACAGAGATACGACAATTTTTAGGTCTTGCTGGGTACTACCGAAGGTTCATCGAGGGTTTCTCTAAGATCGCCAAACCTTTGACGGAATTGACGCAAAAGAAGAAGAAGTTCGACTGGGGAAAAGAGCAAGAGACGTCATTCCAACTTTTGAAACAGAAGCTTTGTGAAGCACCGATCTTAGCACTACCCGAAGGAAGTGAAGACTTCGTGGTTTATTGCGACGCATCTATTCAAGGACTAGGAGCTGTGTTAATGCAAAGGAGTAAAGTTATCGCATATGCTTCCCGACAGCTCAAAACCCATGAGAATAACTACACTACCCATGATCTTGAATTGGGAGCAGTAGTATTTGCTCTCAAGATGTGGAGACACTACTTGTATGGCACCAAGTGCACGGTGTTCACAGATCACAAAAGTCTCCAACACATTCTAGATCAGAAGGAATTGAACATGAGACAACGCCGATGGTTGGAGTTACTCAGTGATTATGATTGTGAGATTCGCTACCATCCTGGAAAGGCGAATGTTGTGGCAGACGCCTTAAGTCGAAAGGAACAAATTAAACCCCTTAGAGTTAGATCTTTGGGAATGACAATTAGATCACCACTTCCATCAAAGATCCTTGAGGCTCAGACCGAAGCTCTTAAAGAAGAAAACAGACCAAGAGAGAAGATCCATGGTATGCCGGAAAATGAGAATGGCTTTGTAAGGAAATCAGACGGGATATTGTTTTTCAGGGACCGAAGTTGGATTCCACTCTATGGAGGAATACGTGACCTTATCATGCACGAGTCGCACAAGTCCAAGTATTCTATCCACCCGGGTTCTGATAAGATGTATCAGGATCTCAAGAAACTATATTGGTAGCCAAACATGAAAGCCGACATCGCTGACTATGTCGGGAAGTGTTTGACATGTTCAAGGGTAAAAGCTGAGTATCAAAAACCATCGGGTTTGTTGATTCAACCCGAGCTTCCAATGTGGAAATGGGAGAGGATCACCATGGACTTCATCACAAAGCTACCTAAGACGGCGAGTGGACTTGACACGATTTGGGTAATCGTTGACCGTCTCACTAAATCCGCGCACTTCTTGGCAATCAAAGAAACTGACGATATGAGTACCCTAGCACGGCTATATTTGAAGGAAATAGTCTCTCGGCATGGAGTGCCGGTTTCCATCATCTCGGACCAAGATAGCCGTTTCACGTCACACTTTTGGCGGTCATTACAGAAAGCTTTGAATACCCGATTAGATATGAGCACCGCATACCACCCACAGACTGATGGTCAGAGTGAGAGGAATATCCAGACCTTGGAAGACATGCTATGAGCATGTGTGATCAATTTCGGGAAAGGTTGGGATAAGCACTTACCATTAGCAGAGTTTTCTTACAACAACAGTTATCACGCTAGCATCAAGGCAGCACCCTTTGAAGCACTTTATGGTCGGAAGTGCCGATCACCGGTTTGTTGGGCAGAGGTTGGAGACGTTCAGCTCACAGGACCCGAGCTTATCCACGAAACAACCGAGAAAATTGTACAGATCAGGCAACACTTACAAGTTGCCCGCGATCGACAAAAGAGCTATGCCGATGTAAGACGAAAACCCATGGAGTTTCAAGTTGGGGATAGAGTCATGTTGAAAGTGTCCCCTTGGAAAGGAATGATTAGATTTGGGAAGCGTGGAAAGTTAAATCCAAGATACATCGGACCATTCAAGATCCTAGAAAGGGTTGGTCCAGTGGCGTACAAACTTGAACTCCCTGAGGAGCTTAGTAGAATACACAATACCTTTCACGTGTCAAACCTGAAGAAGTGTCTATCAGATGAAACTCTTATCATTCCATTCAAAGAACTTCGGCTCGACGAGAAGCTTAACTTTATAGAGGAACCGGTAGAAATCATGGACCGGGATGTGAAGCAATTAAAACTAAGCCGCATTCCCATCGTCAAGGTCCGATGAAACTCAAATAGAGGACCAGAGTACACGTGGGAACGTGAAGATCGAATTCACGCCAAATATCCACACCTCTTCGCCGAGGCAACACCAACCACTACCACGGAATAAGAATTCGGGATGGAATTCAGAATTAGGGGTAGGTACTATAAGAACCCGTAATTTTGCAAGTTATTAATTTTCTGTAAACTCGAAACAACCAATTATAAATTTTTATTCAAGTCATTTTATTCACCTCTGCATCCAAAATATTGCTATGGTTAAACTGAGAAACAACTAGTGACATTACCAAATGAACAATGTGACAAAACTCACGTTCCATTTTTCTTTCTGGAACCACACGCGTTCCGACACCGTGATAGTATGGCATAGTTCTAATAATTTAATACTGAGAGTTATTAAAATACGAGGCTCGTTAAATTCACTCGAGAGTTACGTAATCAAAAGTGTTCCCACGTCTCACCTTTTAACACCCACTTTTTATTTACCAACCAACATTTACTTTTTTTTTACTTACATCTTTTATTATGTACACCTTTCCCCATTATACAAAAAAAAAAAAGAAATATACAAAAGATAAAATAAAAACTCTCTCCTTATCCCTATCACAAACCCACGCCTCACCCTCTCTCTCCATCCCCACTTTCTGCTTCTTCTGAAACCACTGCTCCTATCCAAAACCCAGTCGTCACCTCCATGTCCTCTTCTCCAATTCGAAAGGCAACACAAGGAGTGATGCAATGAGTGAGGTAATCAAGCTTTATCCTCTTCCTTGTGTCCAAGAAAAGGACGATTGCCCCCTCCCCCCCCCCTGTCGAGCCCTAAGTCAACCAAACGAGCCAAGAGGTGACGATATAGTTTCCTTCTTTAGCCATGGAGCGTCTGTGGATGAGGAGAGAAGGAATCAAACCTTCCTTGGTTACTCCTTTAAAGTCCTACCGATCCCTAGCAAGTCCCCACACCCTCAAATTTACTATCAATTCGAAAATAAGAGAAGTAGCAACCAGTTATAGTGGAGAGCGCGTTCGGAAGCAAAGGGGTGTGTGGATTTGCTTGGTTTGAATCGGGTTCTATCGATCTCATTTGGGTTTTTTTCGATCTCCTTGTTAGTCATCAGTATTATTTGTAAGATTTTAATATTTCCTTCTTTTCTTCATTCGAATCATAATTGAATTTTATTGTTAAAGATAAATTTTTGTATTTCATTTTGTTATGAGAATCGACTGGGAATTTTGTTGCAAATTTTATGCTAACATTGGTGTGGCAGAAATAATATTAGAACCAATAAAGACTAGTAGGAACAATGGATTTAAAACTAGTATTGGCTCAAAATGTGAAGTGGTTTAAGTTGAGGCTATGTTTGGTAGTCGAATTAGATCAACCTTAGTAAGTAAAAATGGTGCCCGCAAGGTGCTTGTTAAAATGCCAAGCCGAATTCGAGTAGAGTTAAGTTCTTAAAAGTCTTGTCGTTTGCCGTTTTAAACTGCCTAGTGACCTCCTCGTTGTGAGTTGTATCGACACTCTAAGACCCGCGTTATATCCAATGTAACTTATATTAGTCTTGAGTATGCTTTGAGGTCGTGAGTCATTATAATCGCAAGTGTTAAACTAGGCTCAACTGTGTTGTAGTATACTTGTTTTGAGTGTGTCGCGTTATGTCTAAACTTCTTAAACTCCTAGTCGAATGATAGGCCCTTAGTCACGTTTTAACCTCGGCTAGTTTATCATTCGTGGCACATTTGGTTGTCTCATGTTTTGATCTTTAGATTATGTGTAGCAAGTTCCTTCTTGATGTCGTGGCCTTGTTGTACTCGAGCCGCAGCAAGGTCAAGTTATACTGAAAATTAAGTGGTACAAATGAATTGAAAATAAGCCTTTGAAAACAACCTTGTGAGTCTAAAAGTTTGATAATAGAATTGGTTTAGAAATGAAAAGTCCCTTTTGTTCCTGCTGTTGATTTGCGTTAAGAAACTCACCACACAAAAACCCTCTTGAGTCTGTGAAGGGCTCGTTGAATGAAAGGCTTGGTTGGGCCGTGATTGCGTGGTTTTGTAACCTTACAACAGGTTTTACCTCTCGAGGGATCTCAAGAGGCTTACAACCCCACCAGGCAGTGTACCTGACCGATGTAGTATAGTGTAGTGGTAAGTACGGGGGATTGATCGTTCTCCACAGGGAATAGTGTTCGTTAGGTATGAAAGGTTACTCTAATTAGGTCTAAGGGTTGAGGAAGATTCTTTTTATGTTTTTATAGTTTTTATGAAAGCAAGTAAAATCTCGGTTTTGAAGGAGTGGGCGGAATTAGTTGCTAGTCAACTAACCCAAAATTTACTACGAATGCAAATAGAATAAAATAACAAAAATGAAATGTGGTGAGAAACTTATGTGTAGAGAAATGTGTTTACTTAGATTTCCTTACTCCCTAACTATCTTTTACCGGTTAATTAGTGTGTATTAGTTGCGTGGATGACGGGTGTATTCCTTAATACCATTCGTGGGGTGGCGTACTTACTTCCCCAACTCTACAAGCTCCTACTTCACTCCTATGTCGAGCCGGCTAGGAAGCTCCTAACATGGGATCACTAGAATTCGCTTGTGCATTAAATACAACCATAAAAACCTTTAGTACGCGTTTGGTTCATGTTTCTTAAGACGTTCAAGCAAGTTACCGAATAGGAAGTTAGCCAGTTTTCTTAAGCCTAACATAGATAAACAATCATCCAATACAACTAACAACACACTAACAACCAATAATCAATAGCTAGGTTTCATTAGATCTAAGCAAACACAAGATAAAATTAGCCTAACATGTTAAACAAAAGACAAGCATAAGATAGAATCAAACAACACATAGACATATTGAATGATTAATTGATAACTTATCTTTCAATGAAACATGGAAGATCTCAAGGCAAAAAGCCCTGAAAAAGTAGCTAAAATCGTCTTAGGGTTTTATCCCAAAATTCCACACACTAAGCTCCCTCTTATGACAAAAGATTAGAAAACTATATATAGATTTTTGGATCTGACGGCGTCACCTTATGCATTGTGACGCCGTCACCTCGCCGCTTTTAGGGTTCCCGGGTGACCTTCTTGACGCCGTCCCTCTTTAGCTCTTCAAAAATCCATTCTGGCCTATCAAGGCTTGACGCCGTCGGATCATGAACGTGACGCCGTCCCCTTATGATTTAAGCCGTGACGCCCTTGATTTAGTTAAAGCGTGACGCCGTCAGAATTCTCATGCTAACTCACTGGCCCGTCATGAGTAAATTTCACATCCAACTTTTCTTGCCAAGGCATGACGCCGTCCCATGTTAATTGTGACGCCGTCAAGAGTAACTTTTAGCCGATTCTTGAGACTTTGCCGTTTTCTTCACTTTAATGCTCCAAAAACGTCCAAAATGCCTCCTTTTCCAGATTTCTCCTCAAAAGTACCTAAAATGACAAAAGGAACGATTTAGGGCAATATTTGATCAAATAAATACGATTTCGGGCTTAAATGACCCCTTAAAAGCGGTACACTTTTCGCCTCATCAAATACCCTTACACTTGAGATTTGCTTGTCCTCAAGCAAATGCGCTTTTATTCTAATCAAAATACAAGTTAGGGGTCATTTAACACTAATATAAAAGTAATTACAACAAATAGTCGTTCCACTTTAATCATAATAAGCACGGAGATTATAGACTAGCACCTCACAAGTAGTGTTTAGATACTCACATCTCTCAAGTGTCATCAAAATAAATCTCATAAATGAAAACGGATAATATCTCTCACTACCTGTCATAGCAAATAGATTACCATAGGCTTGGGAAAGGATCGAAAACCTCCTCCACTAGGCGTAAGCACCTAAGATAAACTATCAAAGAGGGCTTTTAAACGGGTTATAACGTTAGGTGTAGGGATATGATAAACACGGTTTTGTTGGATAAAGGATATTTTGCTGGTGGCGAGTTAAAGATCTTGATTAATTACATGTACTATACAATGTTGCTAAGCCAAGACTCGACTCGATTTAAGCTAATGAAAGAAAATAACAAAAACATAAAATAAACATAAAATGAAACGGGATGGTAGTCCGTATGTTTTTTCTACTTTTCTTTTTCTCATTTTTTTTGTATTTTTCTTGAAATTTTTTTTTTTTTTTTTTTTTTATTTATTATTTTTTTTTTTTGCATACACTGTTGCCCTACCATCCAAAATAATACATCATAGGGGAGTTGCATTCCCCTTACACTTGAACTTTTACATAACTTTACAAATTACTATTCTAATAACTCGAATTAAGATAATTGAAAAACTTGGAGTACTTTTAAAATATTTAGCACATATGGGGGTAATAAATGATGTTCTTCCCCATTACTCCATTACACTAGTACTTTACCCATGAGTCCCAATCGTCCCAAAACAATATGTACAAGGATATGACTCGACTTAGCAACCATGTAATCAATTAGATAATTAACTTGGGTTTAAACAAATGTTGTCACAATAATGCACTAAAAATGAGTGCATACAAGGTAGGCTAAGGCGATTTGGGTGTACATTTAAGTGGGGTGTAAACAAATTCTTCCTTTAAGTAAAATGCTTAAAGGTCGAAAAGAAACGATAGGCTCTGAGGGGTGTACTAGGGGTATCGTGTACTAAAAATGAGTACAACGCAAAGGGTGTGGGAGAATTACTTGACCAATGTAGCCAACGTAATTATAACAAAAACACAGGTGTAAAACAATGGGTTAATCCTAATGCCTCTTATCATGTAGTAAATCTAACTACACGAATGTAGTCTCACTTGTGGCCTCGGAATGGTCCTAACGCAAGTTCTAGAATCTAAGTGCTACCGGTACACACATCATAGCATAAATGCTTTTCCTACCAATTCTAGGGGCGAACCTCACATATTTGGGGTGGAAAATTTTTTAGTGGTACGGTTTTTTGTGCTAGTCATATAACTCCTATCCGTGAGACGCTCATTAAGATCAAAGTTTCACTCCTATATGTTGTAAAAAATTTTAAATTTGGCACTAAAATTACCCTAATCAAGTATTTCTCTCAGTTTTATTACACATCTATTATTAAACAAACAAAAATCAAGCGCAATTGTATTCTCTAAAAATCGTACTTTTACCCCCCCTTACACTTAAGATGAACATTGTCCCCAATGTTCAAATAACAAGATGTAAAAGTAAATAAGGTAAAAGAATGAAATCAAATACTCCCCTGATTCGCTCGGTGGATATGAAGTAACATGGTTAGATCTTCTTCCAAGGTAATGTTGATGCTTCAAGACTAAAGCAGCGCCAAAAGCTAGATTCCACATACATCTCCTTGTCCAAAATAACCTGTTAATCCTGAGAAAAAAAAAACAAACAAGAAAAACCAAAGCATCAAACCGAACAAAGACAACTCACAACTAGGTGTAATTCCAGACTTAGAAATAAAACAATAAAAGATATAATGCTTGCGGAATGAATGTTTTGCAGGTTCCTGGAGTTTATAAGTTAGAGATTTAATAAAAACTTTTTATGAAAACAAAACTTTCAAAAATTTCAGAAAATTAAAACCTGACGCCGTCAGGTTGTAATGCCTGACGCCGTCAGAAATGATCTGACAGAATTCTCATGTTAAGTTTCCGGAAAATTTCTGGAAAAACCTATACCTCATTTCCTGGAAATCCTGCAAAATATCATTATGACTCGATACAAGCATTTGACTCAAACAAATACTAATATGTATGTTAATTTAATATTATTATGATTCATGTTCATTTGTTCTAATAAACCGATTTGACTTTCCCTTACACTTATCTTTTGCAAAATACCTTTATATGTAGTTAAGACGAAGTTAAAAACAAAATAAAGCATTTTCACAATTTAGTTTTGAACATGAATCAATAATAATAAAAATTAAACATACATACGGAAGCAAATAAAATCAAACAAACAAATAAATAAACACACAAAGCAAATAAAACAAATAAAGCTTGGGTTGCCTCCCAAGAAGCGCTTTTCTTTATTAACGAGTCTTGTAGCTAGACTCAAAGTCACGCTACCCTATGTAAGTGAGCTCGTCATCAAGGACGTCTTTAGGGTTAAGCTTGGATTGAAGTTTCCTATTGGTTCGCTTAGTACGATATGTCTTTTCAAACTTCTCTCCATCCGGGTCATACAATGTCATCTTGATATGCCATGACCCGTCTCCATCTTTGGGTGGTTTATCCCAATTCCACTTATGATCATCTATCTCACAAATCCACTTATTCATTCCTAGGTTAATTGGCAAAACTCCTAGGAAATCAATCATCTTTCTAAAAACTAGAGAGTCTTCAAATGGATCCAATTCGGTGTCCCTAGCCAAGAGTTGCTCTACCGTATGTGTTCGGTTAACAAAGTCCTCTTCTAGGTAAAATGGGCGTTGGGGTCCTATGAAGTCTCTATCAATCCAAGGTCCATATCTAGATGGTCTCCTATTTAATTCTAACCAATGGGGTGTCGGTTCCTCACTAGTATCATAGGCGTGTTTCTTAACATCATAGATTGACCAAGTATCTCCTTCTCCTACCGCTATCTTAGATTCCTTACAATCAATCATAGCACTAGCGGTCGCCAAAAATCCTCTACCTATCAACAAGGGGCATGTAGGGTCGCTAACCATATCAAGGACGTGGAAATCGGCTAAAATGGTTAGTTTTCCAATGTGTACTAACACGTCCTTAACTACTCCAACCGGGTAAGCAACACTTCCATCCGCTAAGCCTATTATCACCTCGGTTTCTTCAAGTTTTCCAAGTTTTAGAGAGGTGTAGAGAGGTAACGGAAGTAGGTTAAGGCTTGATCCAAGATCGGCTAATGTGTCATAAGCCTCCGAATTACCGACCTTGCAAGGTAGAACAAATAAGCCCGGATCATCTAACTTCTTAGGTAGTTTGTTTTGAACGAAGGCGGTCCCTTTTTCGCCTAATTTGAGCTTCTTCTCATCCAACACATCAACAACCGGACTTTCAAGGTGGAGCTCCTTGAATTCTTCGTCAAGGTTTTGAGTGGGAGGTGTTTCAACTATGTTGTTGACCAATTTGGATGTCATAACTTCTTGGTCATTTGGAACGACTTGGGTTTGTTTGAAACACGTGCTCATGGAATTGACCGAATAATATTGTGGACAAGAACTAGGGGACGAAACCGATGAAATAGCGTTGACATTTAGTTTCGGGTTCTTGACCGTGTTGCTAGGGAGTGCTCCCATTTCTCGGTCATTGAGGGCTTTCAACAAGGTGTCAATCTTATCGGTCATCTCGCTTTGTTTTTGTTTGAAATCGGCTTCAAACTTGGCTAAACGAGCTTCTTGAGATGCCATAAATTGAGACATCAATCCTTCAAAGTTATTGGTACTACCATTGCCGGAAGGATTGTTGCTGAAAGTACGGTTCGAGTTGGAACCGCTTGATTGGAAACGATTAGGTGGGTTGGAAGAATTGGTTTGTTGAGAGTTTTGGTTTTGTTTCCACCTAAGGTTCGGGTGATTTTTCCATGAGGGGTTGTATGAATCACCATAATGGTTTGGCTCGGGTTTGAAAGTGTACCACTTGTCTCCCGCTCCGTCGGTACGCGAGGATGCGTAGTCCACAAAAGCTTGTTCGGGGAGTTCCATGCAATCACGAGTGTCGTGGGGACCACTACATAATTCACATGAGGAAGTGATTTTGTTCACTTGGCTTGAAGATTTAGGAGCCTCGTAGGATTTCATGAGAAACTTGACTTGGTCTTCAAGTTCTATGATCCTACGGTCAGAAGTGCTTGAATTGTTAGAAGGCAAAGATATTGCCTTGACCGTTTTATTCAAATCACGGGGATCACTCCAACTTTCGTTGTCATAAAGAGCAAGATCCTCTAGGAGAGCCCATGATTGTTCCGCACTTAGATCACGTAGCTTGCCACCGGCCGATTGGTCAATGGTTTGCCTTGTGGAGAGATTGATATGGTCATAGAAGATTTGGACTTGGAGCCAAAGTTCTATGCCATGGTGAGGGACTTTTTGGAGTAAGTCCTTGAATCGAGTCCATGCCTCGTAGAGAGTTTCGCCTTGACGTTGTTGGAACATCAAGATATCATTCCTTAGCTTGGTAGTTCTTCCCGGTGGGAAAAACTGAGCAAGGAAACGAGTGGTGAGATCATCCCAAGAGGTAATGGATCCTGCGGGTTGACGTTCTAGCCACTGACTAGCTTGGTCCCGCAGAGAGAATTGGAAGAGACGCAATCGGGTCGTCTCTCGAGTGGCAACATCAAGGTCTATAGAATCAACGATTTTAAGAAAGTCCTTGAGATGTTGATTAGGATCTTCAGAACGAAGTCCATGGAATGCGCATCCACTTTGCACCAACCGGATGGTGTCGGATCGCAAGGGTGTAATATTGGCTCCTTGAGTGAGCTCAATGGTGTTTCGATAGCCATGGTGGCTAGGACGGGAATACTCTCCTAAAGTACGGGCTCTAGGAGGTGGTGGTGGTTGTTGTGGTGGTGGGTTGTGGGGGTTAAGGATATTACCATCTTCCATGATGTCGGAAGGTAATGGTTACGAACAAAGACACGAAGAAAATAGATAGACTAAAGAAAACCTAGAAAAATAAAAATCTCACTAGAAAGGAATCTAGTGAGTAGACCTAATAGAAATAAAAATTCAACCTAAACAATAACTATTCCCCGGCAGCGGCGCCAAAAACTTGATTGCGTGGTTTTGTAACCTTACAACAGGTTTTACCTCTCGAGGGATCTCAAGAGGCTTACAACCCCACCAGGCAGTGTACCTGACCGATGTAGTATAGTGTAGTGGTAAGTACGGGGGATTGATCATTCTCCACAGGGAATAGTGTTCGTTAGGTATGAAAGGCTACTCTAATTAGGTCTAAGGGTTGAGGAAGATTCTTTTTATGTTTTTATAGTTTTTATGAAAGCAAGTAAAATCTCGGTTTTGAAGGAGTGGGCGGAATTAGTTGCTAGTCAACTAACCCAAAATTTACTACGAATGCAAATAGAATAAAATAACAAAAATGAAATGTGGTGAGAAACTTATGTGTAGAGAAATGTGTTTACTTAGATTTCCTTACTCCCTAACTATCTTTTACCGGTTAATTAGTGTGTATTAGTTGCGTGGATGACGGGTGTATTCCTTAATACCATTCGTGGGGTGGCGTACTTACTTCCCCAACTCTACAAGCTCCTACTTCACTCCTATGTCGAGCCGGCTAGGAAGCTCCTAACATGGGATCACTAGAATTCGCTTGTGCATTAAATACAACCATAAAAACCTTTAGTACGCGTTTGGTTCATGTTTCTTAAGACGTTCAAGCAAGTTACCGAATAGGAAGTTAGCCAGTTTTCTTAAGCCTAACATAGATAAACAATCATCCAATACAACTAACAACACACTAACAACCAATAATCAATAGCTAGGTTTCATTAGATCTAAGCAAACACAAGATAAAATTAGCCTAACATGTTAAACAAAAGACAAGCATAAGATAGAATCAAACAACACATAGACATATTGAATGATTAATTGATAACTTATCTTTCAATGAAACATGGAAGATCTCAAGGCAAAAAGCCCTGAAAAAGTAGCTAAAATCGTCTTAGGGTTTTATCCCAAAATTCCACACACTAAGCTCCCTCTTATGACAAAAGATTAGAAAACTATATATAGATTTTTGGATCTGACGGCGTCACCTTATGCATTGTGACGCCGTCACCTCGCCGCTTTTAGGGTTCCCGGGTGACCTTCTTGACGCCGTCCCTCTTTAGCTCTTCAAAAATCCATTCTTGCCTATCAAGGCTTGACGCCGTCGGATCATGAACGTGACGCCGTCCCCTTATGATTTAAGCCGTGACGCCCTTGATTTAGTTAAAGCGTGACGCCGTCAGAATTCTCATGCTAACTCACTGGCCCGTCATGAGTAAATTTCACATCCAACTTTTCTTGCCAAGGCATGACGCCGTCCCATGTTAATTGTGACGCCGTCAAGAGTAACTTTTAGCCGATTCTTGAGACTTTGCCGTTTTCTTCACTTTAATGCTCCAAAAACGTCCAAAATGCCTCCTTTTCCATATTTCTCCTCAAAAGTACCTAAAATGACAAAAGGAACGATTTAGGGCAATATTTGATCAAATAAATACGATTTCGGGCTTAAATGACCCCTTAAAAGCGGTACACTTTTCGCCTCATCAGGCCGCAGCCCACCAAGCAAGCCCATCTTTGAAACCTCCTTTTACTTCCTATCACAGCCCATATATTCAAGACAAAGGGCAAAAATCTGTTACATATGTATATGTCTACTCGGCATACATAAATTTCATATATAATAACTTAAAAAATTTTATAAAATGCGTACGCGACGTTTGTTCATAAAAACAAGCCGACCAAGAAATTGTAACGCAACTAAAGTTTAACAAATATTACATATTTTTCGGAATAAAAATGTTGTTTCGACACAGTCTTGTAAAGCGGGAATATTGTGGGAAAATTTACTTCAAACAATGAGTACACGTGCGATGTGAGAACAATTAAATATGTACAAATAGCAACCGAGTTATATACTCTTATTCAATATCCTTGACAACAATTTTTACAACACAGATTCGTCAAAATATATATACGATTATTCTCCGTACTTAGTCCTTCGGTTAATACAAAAACTAAAGACTTATTCGTCTTACTACTTTCTGTAATTTTACACGTTCACTTCCAAGAGCCAATACTTAGAAAACTATTTTTAAATTTAAATGCTGCCACACCAGCAACGTCAACATAAAACTTTTGAATTAGATTCGTGGAGTCTTAAACTTAGTCGATTACTAAATTATGCCATACTAATCTAGGTCACGCGTTGGAGTCACTACACACCATTTGATACTATTACATCCCAGATTACTGCTACTACTGAGGTGAGTTCATAGTCCCACATTTTTACTATGTTTTCAAATCCCGTGGGGAGATACATGCTATAAATCTGAACACAAATATTTTTGTATGCTATCCTGATTGATATTGCTAAGTTAATATTGCCTAAGTTACCACCCTGCCAAAAAGTCCCTCATATCATGAACCATTAATCACTTGCGAGTGAACGCGAATTCAGTGAATAGATCTATTGGAAATTGATGACCCATTTGAAGTTAGCCTGAAATGGTAACCAAATGCACTTTATTCGAATTATCAAGAGTTTGGCAAACTCCTACGACGAGGGCATTATCACCTACATCATTGCTATGATGTGGGCTATTTATATCATTTATTATTACACCCGATGTTAAGGTTTGCATGTCATGAGGCTTAGGGCAATATGTATTACACTACAATATCATTATTTCTACTACTACTTGACTTGTGTTCAAACCATTGCAAATTAAACACTATGGATTCACTCAACCTTTGTGTTGACGTTTTAAGCATGTTTTATCTTAGGTAACTAAGGAAATCTCAAGCACGGATTTGGCATGGGCATTGGGCATCTACCCCTTTTTATTTCAAATAATTATATCATTCTTTTCAAACTCCTCATCACTTTTGTGAAAAACTATCCTTTTGGCAACTAATGTGTAATCCTCTGAATATTGAGTTTTTCTTTGAATGATATAAATGCAACTTTTAATGATTATCTATACTTACGACTGTGATCAAATTGGTAGTACCCCGTTTAAGTCTTCCGCTGTTTCATTACGATTTTCGGGGTGTTACAACTGGTCGGAGAACTGAAGGCACTCGTGGTAGAGCATATGTGACGGGAAATGAAGAGCAGCAGCAGGATCCAAATGTGGTCACCGGTACGTTTCTACTCAACAATCATCGTGTTAAAGTTTTATTCGATTCCGGTGCTGATATGAGTTTTGTTTCTTATACGATTTCACCACTACTTGATATCACCCCTACCCCTCTAGACACTAGTTATAGCATTGAGCTTGCTAATGGAAACTTAGTTAAAAATTGTACCATAATCCGAGGCTGTACCCTAAACCTTCTAGATCACCCGTTTAGTATCAATCTCATGCCCATTGTACTCGGAAGCTTTGATGTAGTGATTGGTATGGATTGGCTATCCAAACATCATGCGAGTATTGTTTGTGGTGAACGATTTGTTCATATCCCTCTCAATGGAGAAACCCTGGTTGTCCGCGGAGACAGTAGCGGAACCCGTTTGAATATCATATCTTGTATTAAGACCTTGAAATACATCGAGAAAGGATGTCATGCATTCCTAGCACATGTGTCCAAGAAGGAGTCGGGAGAGAAGCGACTCGAGGATGTTTCGATTGTGCGTGATTTTCCTGAAGTATTTCCTGAAGATCTGCCTAGACTTCCACCGGTTCAACAAGTGGAATTTCTGATTGACCTAGTTCCGGGAGCTGCACCCGTAGCATGTGCACCGTATCGACTAGCTCCGACGGAGATGCAAGAGTTGTCTAAGCAGTTGCAAGAGTTGTTGGATAAAGGGTTTATTCGACCTAGTTCCTCACCCTGGGGAGCACTAGTGTTATTCGTGAATAAGAAGGATAGATCATTTAGAATGTGTATTGACTACCGTGAACTGAACAAGCTAACAGTGAAGAACCGCTACCCATTACCTAGAATAAACGATTTGTTCGACCTGCTATAAGGATCAGGTTACTACTCCAAGATAGATTTACGGTCAGGTTATCATCAACTCAGAGTCCGGGAAGAGGATATTCCCAAGACCGCGTTCAGGACTCGATATGGCCACTACGAGTTTCAAGTGATGCCCTTTGGTTTGACAAATGCACTTGCTGTATTCATAGACCTCATGAACCGAGTGTGTAAACCATATTTGGACAAGTTTGTTATAGTTTTCATCGATGACATTTTGATCTGCTCCAAGAATGAAGAAGAACACAAGCAACACCTAACGATAATTCTTAAGTTGCTCAAGGAAGAGCAATTGTACGCAAAGTTCTCTAAGTGTGAATTTTGGATTCGCAAGGTACAATTTCTTGGTCATGTGATTAACAGCAAAGGGTCACATGTAGATCCCGCGAAGATCGAAGCTATTGAGAACTGGCCAACGCCTTCTAACGCCACAGAAATCCGTCAATTTCTGGGATTGGCTGGATATTACAGGAGATTCATCGAGGGATTCTCCAAAATATCTAAACCATTAACTACGTTGACTCAGAAGGATAAGAAGTATGTACGGGGAAAGGACAAAGAATAAGCATTTCAAACCCTAAAGCAAAAACTTTACAGTGCACCGATTTTGGCATTACCAGATGGAGTTGAAGATTTCGTAGTTTATTGTGATGCATCATATCAAGGGTTAGGAGCAGTTTTGATGCAACAAGGGAAAGTCATGTCATATTTTTCCCGACAACTTAAGACTCACGAGGAGAAGTATACCACACATGATCTGGAGTTAGGAGCAGTGGTTTTTGCACTCAAAATGTTGAGGAACTACTTATATGGGACGAAGTGTATTGTCTTTACCGATCAAAGAGTCTTCAACATATTTTGGATCAGAAGGAGTTGAATATGAGGCAACGACGATGGTTGGAAACATTTAGCGACTATGATTGTGAAATTCGACACCACCCGGGAAAAGTGAACGTTGTGGCGGATGCCTTGAGCCGGAAGGAACGGTTGAAGTAGTTACGAGTTCGAGCTTTGGTTTTGACTATCAATTCAAACCTTCCCGCCCAGATTCTCCATGCTCAAGAAGAAGCCGTGAAACAAGAAGACCTCAAGAGTGAGAATCTTTATGGTATGATACAGAAGAAGTTTGAGAAGCGTTCCGATGGAACTTTGTGTTTTAAGGGAAGAAGTTGGGTACCTCATTTTGGAGGACTGCGAGACTTAATCATGCTCGAGTCTCATAAGTCAAAGTACTCTATACACCCAGGATCCGACAAGATGTATCACGATCTCAAGGAGTTATATTGGTGGCCAAACATGAAAGCCAACATTGCCGATTACGTTCGCAGGTGTCTTATGTGCGCGAAAGTTAAAGCCGAACATCAGAAACCGTCTGGTCTTCTACAGCAACCTGAGATTCCCGAATGGAAATGGGAACGTATTACTATGGACTTCATCACCAAACTTCAAAGGACTTCAACTGGTTTCGACGCTATTTGGGTTATAGTCGATCGACTAACGAAATCAGCACATTTTCTACCCATCAAAGAGAGCTACAATATGGACAAGTTGACTAGACTTTACGTGAAGGAAATAGTATCGAGACATGGAGCACCAATATCTATCATCTCTGACCGAGACAACAGATTCACTTCTAACTTTTGGCAATCACTTCAGGATGCCTTTGGCACGAACCTCGATATGAGTATTGCATACCACCCGCAAATCGATGGCCAAAGTGAAAGGACAATTCAGACTTTAGAAGATATGCTTCGAGCATGTGTAATTGATTTTGGAAATGGGTGGGATACCTATTTGCCTTTAATTGAGTTTTCGTACAACAACAGTTATCATGCAAGCATTAAGGCTGCACCGTTTGAAGCATTGCATGGTCGAAAATGCCGATCACCCATTTGTTGGGCTGAAGTAGGAGAAGCTCAGCTCATTAGGCCAGATATTGTTCGTGAGACAACCGAAAAGATCGTACAAATTAAGAACCGATTACAAGCCGCAAGAGACCGACAGAAGAGTTACGCATATGTGAGGCATAAACCACTAGAGTTTTAAGTTGGAGATAAGGTTATGTTGAAAGTCTCACCATGGAAAGGCGTGATATGGTTTGGTAAGCGAGGAAAGCTGAACCCGAGGTACATTGGACCGTTCAAGATTTTGAACAGGGTTGGTCCTGTAGCCTACAGACTAGAACTACCTCCAGAGCTTAGTAGAGTACACCCCACTTTCCACGTGTTAAATTTGAAGAAGTGTTTATCCGATGAGACAGCCGTAATTCCACTCGATGAAATCCAGATTGATGAGCAATTGAACTTTATTGAGGAGCCCGTCGAGATTATGGAACGTGAGGTCAAATGACTAAAGAGGAGCCGTATTCCCATTGTGAAAGTCCGTTGGAATTCGAAGAGAGGACCCGAGTTCGCCTGGGAACGCAAAGACGAGTTCAAGCGCAAGTACCCTCACCTTTTTGAAACCAGGACTGATAAGTTTAACTGAAATCCAGGATGGATTTCCCAATATGATGTATGTGCTGTAACATCCGGTAATTTTCCAAACCCTTTTTGCTAGCCAAATACTTATTTTTTCATTACCTTAGTATTTAAACTTTTTCCTGAACTTATTTGAACTTGAGAAACAGTAGATATCTGGATAAACGTGATCGTTATCCCTTTATTATGTCAGCACAACCTAGAAAGAAAGAAACGAATCGATTTTCCAAATGAATTAACTTCGAGAAATCTATACGTACTTATACTCGTTTCTATTGGAAAAATCATTTCGGAAACAATGGCGCAAGATTTGTAATTTTTCGTGTCCGTTTGGTATGTTAAATGGGTCCCGCAGTATATATTTTAAAAGTTTTCCCTAATTACTCTTTCACCCCTTCTGCCCCTTTTTACACCCACGCCCCCTTTACTTTGGTTTGTACACATATGGTCCCTTCCTTTCAATAAAAACACTCTCACACTCTCTCTCCTCTCATAAAACACACACACACCTCACATTCTCTCTCTCTCCCTCCCCTTTGCCGGACCACCGCCGGCCACCACACCACCGTCGCCGGAATATTTTCTGGTCAAACCCCAAACTTCACCACCGTGTAGATCCCGACCCCCATATTATTTCTGGAGCTTTTGAGCTGGAGTAGAGCTCGTTTGATACCCGTACGCCACCACACCGCCGCCACAGTCCACCATCACCACCGCCACTTCACCTCACTTTTCTCTCTCTCGGTATGACACTCACGCGCCCCCAACCCTTTTATTTTGATGTATACCGAAAACCCTAACCCTTACCCTAAATCTTTAATAAAAACGTTTTTATTTTAAAACTCGTTTTAAAACCTCTTGTTTTGCTTAAAAACCGTGTAGATCTAAGCTTTGGCTATGGAAATCGTTCAGACTCGGTCCGAGTCACTCGACTCAGCCGAGTCAACTCGCGAGTCGAGTTGACTCGGGGTGAGTTATTGTTATTTTTGAATCATTTGGCCTTGTTTGATGTTGTTTCCCAGCTCGGTTTGGATTTTTTGATTTGTTTTGGTGATGTTTGGATTCGGCCGAGAGGATTAGACCCACGTAGGGTTGAGCCGTGGCTAGTGGTGAGTCACGGCGAGGCTTAGAATAGGTTTGGTTTTGGTTAGGTTGATGTTTGATGGATTTGGTCTCGGCTTGGCCTTAGCTGAGTGTTTTAACTCGTGTGAGTCGAGCCGTGACTCGTGGTGAGTCACGGCATGTGGCGATTGGTTAGTAGTAATTTTGTTTGTTATTGTATTTTGGATTATGAGTGGTTTGGTTTAGGATGAGTGTAGCCGAGAGCCCCCTAGGCTCGACAGGGAGTGAGCCGTGACTCGAGGCGAGTCACGACCTAGATTTAGATTAGTTTGTTATTTGTGATTGCATTGGATTTTGTTTGGTTTGCTTAGACCGAGAGCCACTAGGCTTGAGTAAGGATTGAGCCGTGACTCAAGGTGAGTCACTGCCTAGATAAGTATTTGTTTACATTAAGATTTGGATTTGGATGTGTTTGAGTTGGCCAAGAACCACAAAGGTTCGGATTGAGCCGAACCGTGACTCACGGGGAGTCACGGCAAGTGATAAGTTATTTGGTTTAGTCGCGAGTCATTTTATATTAGTTGTCTTTTATTTTATTTCCGTTACTTATTTAATTGGTTGTTTATCGATATGGTGTTTCGGGATAATATCTGGATAACATGGGATATGTTTTGGACATTGGACTTGGATATGTGTTACTAACCTATGCTTGGATGAGAATTGGGCGTTATTGGATTGATGATATTAGCCGGTGGACTTTATGGACGATTTTGATACTTGAGACTGAAGAGTATGTTAGACTCATAAGAGTTTAACATATTTGGACCCGAACATACACAAAATGGTCGATAAACTTAACAACTAATATATACGCGAATGATAATGTCTAATTATATATTAATAACTTGTAAAATGTGACGATAAAACTTATATTCAAGAGTCGTAACGACTTGGAAATGCTTCATAAACGGACGCATCATGTCCAAATTTTGATAAAACCTTTTATGACTTAATCGTTTATAACTATTTAATATCCTAAAACCTTTTAGAAACTTATACATTTTCCTTCTAAATCATAATGTTTTATAAACTGTTTGGGAAATGGGTAAAACACCGAAACAACCTATTGATGTTTTTCCTTTTTGTTTTTGTTATTTTATATCTTCTTCTTAATCTTAGTTCTTCTCTCTTTTCGTTATTCTTTTCTTCGTATCCGTTTGTGTTTGCCAACTTTTATTGCTTTAACTTCTCGTATCCACACGAGTCTTAAACGTTTATTCCTCTCAAACGCCATTGAAATTAAACCTTTTCATTTCAAATACGAGTATTAATTTATAAATCGCTTTGAGGTTTATTGCTGAGACATACTATTCACTTATTAGGTTGTGTTGAGGTTCATTTGATGTGCTGTACCATCTGATCATTTGTGAAATCTTGTTTCTCTACTACTACTAAGGTGTGATTCGTAGCCCCACTTTTACTTTTAAATTGTTTATAAACCCATGGGGGAGATACATGCTACACTACTAGAAAAAGGGCTTTCCTTGACTCGCATTTTATGACGCACACTAAAAGATGACGCGCAAATAGCAGAGTCATAAAATAAGAGTCATAACGAGTAAATTTTTTATCGAAGATGACTCGCTTTAAAAAGCGTCATAACATATGGGTCATAATCAGTTAAAATTTAGCCTGCTAGATGACGCTCGTTTTGCTTCGTCATAAATAGGGGTCATCTCCTTCGTTTTTTTTTTGCCCAAAAACACTTCCCGCTCTTAACACTAAAACTTCCCTCTCAAACCCCTCTAAAATTATTCAAAACACTCAAAACACTCCCGCCCCCTCTCAAACCCCTCTAAAAGTCTGCACCCACACCCATATAAATACCACATATAATAACCCCTTAGGGTTATTCAACTTCTCTGTTTCTCTCTCTACGCCGACAAACACACCCACCCACATCTCCTTTCTTCTCCGATCACTTATCCGGCGAGAACTCCACCACCGCTGCGCGTCCACCTACACCTCCACCACCATCATTCACCATTTTTCCTTCCCGTCATTTTAAGCTATCAAACGCGCCATTTGACCTACATTAACACCACTTCAATCTAAGATTTATACTCGAATCCGAACACCTTTTTCCTCTTTTCGTGTTTCTTGTTCGAGCCGAGCATCAAGGTGGGTAAACCTACCATTTTTATCAAGTTATCACCACGGGTTTGTCTCAAAAACCCTCGGGTTGCGAGATAAACAAATAAAAACGTGTAAATAAATAATAAAAATGAGTAATAATGTGGTTGGTATCAAGTTTGGTTCATGGTTGTGTATGGGTTTGGTTCAAATAGGTGGTGTCGAGTTTGAAGTTTGGTGATGTTGTGGATTGTTTTGATGGTAAAAGAGGCTGGGCCATAAGGTAAAAATGATTATTATTGTTTTGATAACTTTATAATCTGCTGATTTGTCTTACTCCTCGGTTAATTAATCGAAACAGATATGTATTTACCAATTTTAATTATACTGCAGGATGCTAACGATTTCAGACTGAGGAGGTACTTACTCTACCTCATATTATCTTTTGAGTAGTGCTTATTTCAGTCTAGTTAAGTTAGTTGATTATTAATAAGTCTGATTCACAGATTAATTTGGTCATTATTAGTTTTAAACTTCAAAACAGTTAACTTATAGGGTGTTTGGTTCATGGGTTAAAGTGGGTCATTAGGGGTGTTCACTGTTGCATTACCCTTTCATCAGATTCAATTGGACTTATCTTAACTTGTATAAGCTGTTTCAACATCTCTCTGCTTGTTTTTCATCTTGGACTAATAGTTTTTAATAGACTTGCTGCGAATTGCATAAGTTTGTTTGTAAACAACTTAATATTAACTTTGTTATTCATGATCTTTTGTTTAATTGTAGGGCGTAATCTCGATAGATCAGATGGACCTTCTAGTGGAGAAAGTTAAAATGCTTGCAGGAGAGATTGCTTTCAGTTCAAGTACAATGTTGCTGGTTATGATGACAAAGGTCCCCAACTTTATCAGGTAACTAACTCACTTGGGTATCCAGATTTTCGAATAAGATGATTTTAGGAGATTTTATGCAGTAAATATGTACCTCACACGACTCCATGCTGCTGATCATTTCATCATTTAGCTTTACATATCAGTTTTAAAAATGAAATGTTAAGATTTTGCTCTCTTCTTGGATAAGGATCATGTGTTAAGAAACTTTCTAACAAACCTAAGCTTGAAGACAGTAGAGCGACAAAACAAGTTGTTGCACTTTTGAGCACTCCACTTGAAAAATACAGTGATATCGTCACTTCCTTGACGCTGTCTAATTATCCTCGAGTAATGGATCACCTTGATAATGGGACTAATAAAATAATGGCTATGGTTATCATCCAAAGCATAATGACCAACCAAGCTTGTGTATCTTCTGCTGACAAGGTATTGAACATCTTTACTGTTTTACTCATCATTCCGTTGTTGAGGTGATTGACCAATATTGTGTTACCTTCATGATTGGTTATCTGTTGCAGGTCGAGGTTCTTTTTGAACTAATAAAAGGGCTTATAAAGGACTTGGAAGGAGATTCAGAGGATGGGGCGTTGGCTAACTTGCTCTTCTTCGTGTTGCTAAGGTTACTGGTGGTGCTCCCAACAAGCTCTCCAGTATGCTATCAAGGCGTAATTTGGTAGCTATGAAGGAGGAGATTTAGGTACTTAAGTGTGTATATCTCTTTCTAGTTTTGAGTTTTAGTTTGTGAACGACTTGGTCAGAAATCTGAAATCTATGTATTCGATAGTTTTATTGTAATGACTTACAAGACAGTTGATGTTGGAGCTTGTTTCTTGGTGTTAATTTTGATATTTGTGTTTTTAATTTTGTATTATTAGGTTTTTAATTGTCATTTAATAGAAAATTAGGAACTGAAAAAAATTAATTTTTTTAAAAAAAAAAAATTAGGTTATGACTCGCAAAAAGGAGAGTCATAAAACGTGGGTCATAAATGCGCGTCATAGAGGGATGACGCACATATGCGAGTCATGAAGATTTATGACGGGTCTTTCCTTGACTCCAATGTGTGCGTCATAAGGTCTCTTCTTGACTCGCATCTGGAGTCAAGGAAAGCCCTTTTTCTAGTAGTGCTATTTACTTATTTTTATGAGCACAATTGTTTATTGGTATGCTATTCCTGACTGAAATGATAATGCTAAGTACCGTCCTTGCCAAAAGCAAGTCCCTCGATCATGAACCATTAATCACTTGCGAGTGAGCGCGATTATAGTTTATAGGCCTATAGGAATTGACCCTCCCGCCATTTTGATTATGTGATGTACTATATTCGATTTTCACTAGGTATCCGGCAAAGTACCTAGCTTTGGGGGCAACTATCATATTATGAAATTCCGCGGTTACTGTCGACTTACACCAAGGTTATTGGCGCCGGTTAACGCTTTGTGTGTCATGAGCTTAGCAAAATTATTTGACGCTTACCCGATATCTGTATTTGTTACTTATATCTTCCAGACTTAAAATCTTGTGCTCAACTGCTTTATTTATTAAACCTATGGATTACACTCAACCTTTGTGTTGACTTTTTAGCATGTTTTATCTCAGGTAATTGATGCATACTTGTGGGCACTAGGAGTGGCTGAAGACTTTTGATGGCTATCTTTGGCTTTTACTATCTATCTCTACTATCTTTTACTATCTTATCATTCGAAAACCTTTTGAACCATGTCTTTTATTTCCGCTGCAAACTATGTTTTATTTCTACTGCAAACTATGCTTTATTTCCGCTGCAACTTATGTTTGAGAATCTTTTAAACTCTAAATGTTTAATTTTGTATTCGAATGATATGTTTTTGCTAAAACGTCTCGTTATGAGATCGTTTTCTATGGATGTGACTGTCTTACCCCTCACGTTGCACCCCAAGCTCCGTTCCGCTTCCATATTCTGAGTTGGGGGTGTTACAGTCTCTGGGACGAACAACGATAGCAATATTATACATCAATCTCCTCTATTCAACGATCTCAAAGACGGTAAAGCACCACAGGTTCTGTTTGTGGCTAACAAAGTAAGTTACAGACGGGGATATTATCTTCTTAATGTTGACGGGATATATCCGGAATGGGTGACACTTGTTAAGTCGATTTCACATCAAAGCAACGATGATCACAAGCGAATACGGTATAAGCGAATGAATGAATCGGAAAAGAAAGATGTGGAACGAGCATTTGGTGTTCTCAAGAAAAAATTGTCTATATAAGCCAATCCCGAATGATGTCTATTGATAAAACAAGGAATATGATGTATACATGCATCATATTACATAATATGATTCGAAAACACAAAAGGAATACGATATTTGCCGACTGGCATCCGGAAGAAGCATATCATAAGGACAACCTAGTACGAATTCATGAACAAACGCTACAAGTTATCAAACACATCAAATTAGCAGACGCGCATCAAAACCTTTGTGATGATTTGGTCGAACATCTTTTTCGTGGAGTTTAATTTAAGCTTTTAATATGTTTGATGTTTTTAATTTTTAATGTAATGTTTTAATTATTAATAAAAAATTAATTTAGTTATTAATTAAATTTGTTAAAAAAATAGGTTTGGTTGTGATCATAGTGAGTAAAAGGTGATAGGTTTAGTAGTGTGCTGAATGATGATGTGTAGGTGATGAGTTAGTGACATAATGCTAGTCTAGTAGTTCACCAACTTTTCGATTGCCTGAAAATATGACCATGTTAATGTGTCATTCTCTATATACTACATTTCTCACATGAAACTACGTTCATGTGGGTAGTTGTAGTAGGCCGGCCCAACATCCAAATTAGCCCAGCCGAAATGTTGTCATGTGTTTGGGACATCGGTATGAGAAAATAGTACTACCATGGAAAAGCAAAGGGGAGATTCGGATAGTGATGAAGTCGAGGATATAGATGATGACATGGCTCCATATTTGGCTAAATCGAATTGTGCTGGTAGAGGAGCCAATGATGCAAGTCTCCTTCAGTATGAATATTATAATGATTACGAATATGATGTTAATGACTTAACTGAGGAACAACTTGCTTTCTGTGACGCGTGACACATCTGTATCCGTGGTAGAGTTATGAAGAAGTGCAAGTTTTGTTGTTGGCGTTTTATTTTGATAGGTTCATAAGATTGGTCTGTCTCTCTTATAATAGATTTTGTTTGAAGCACAGTAGGTGCGTTTGTTTGTCTGTAACGGGCTAAAATGTAGGATTCATGCTCATCCTATGTACTTAATTGTTTTCTTGGAGTAATATATTTTACTGAGGAAACCCTTTACCCAAAAAAAATGTTGTCATGCGTTGGTTTTGTTTAATAAAAGAAATATTTACAACACAACCCTCCAAACAATGTAACGAGTTATTAAAACTACCCTGAACTTTCTACTATTTACGAATTTTTTATATAATAAACTTTATTTATCAAATATCTAACACATATCTAGTACTCCCCCCGTCTCAAAATTATTGTCCACTTTTGACTTTTTTGGTCTTTCTTTCTCAACTTTGACTACAAATATTTTTGTTTGTGTTATACAATTTTTGATAAAAATTATTCCAATGTACATTTAAAACTCAATCCGTTCATATATTTTATATCAAGTATTATGTAATATATAAAACAAAAATACTTAAGGTCAAAGTTGAAAAGTAAATACCAAAAAATTTAAAATGAGACAATAATTTTGAGACGGAGCGAGTATCACTTTTCACTTAATGGAAAAAAAATGTGGGCCCAAACTATTAGGCTTTTTTAATTGGAAAACTCACCAAAGCCAAAGTCTCTCAATAAAGAGGTTAATTAAGACATTCTCTTCAAACTACTTAATTTAGTAAGAACACCCTTAACATACCTAATAATTTTAAAAACTACCCTAAAGTTTATTTAAGAATAGATAAAAAAAAAAGTAAATAAATAAAAAATAAAAATCGACAACCACCCGATATTGTTAGCTATTTTTTTTTTTTTTTTTTTTTAAATAACGAACTCTATTTATCACATATCTAACGGATATCTACCAATTTTCTTATAAAAAAATATGTTCTTGAAAAAGCATTCTTGCAATACTTTTAATTTACGTACGATTTTATATAAAATATTGAATTAAAAAATCGTATAAAAAACAATTTTCAACTTAAAAAAGACATAAATTGACCGCGCCTCAACGCGCGGGTGCCTATCTATTTGTTCTCACACTATAAGAGCATTAGGTACATTTGGTGCCATGGGTGGTGCTGTGGAAAAAGTGGAGCCACCTCAACACCTTTTTCCCATGGCACCAGATTTTTCTATGGCACCAAAACACCCCTCCCTAGCTATAACACCACTTTTCTGGTGCCGTTGGATTTTTTTTTTTTTTTCATTTTTAAATATAAACAATATATAACTAAAAAAAGACATCAAATAAAAAAGACATTACATAAATAAGGACTAACGATGTATACAAAATATGGACTAACGATGCAAGAAAAACACTAACAAAAGTAAATAATGTAAACTTGTATAACAATAAGGTTTAAAGTGAAAAAATTAAATATATATATATATAATATATATATATATATAATATATATATATATATATATATATATATATATATATATATATATATATAAATATATATATATATATATATATATATATATATATATATATATATACAAAAGCAAATAATGTAAACTTGTATAAAAATAAGGTTTAAAGTGAAAAAATTAAATATATATATATATATATATATATATATATATATATATATATATATATATATATATATATAATATTTTCAGAACCCTGTTAAGTGCGGGAACTGCGAGAACTCCTCTAGTCCAATGAGATTTTTTTAAATATTAAAAATTATTATTAAGTCAAAAGGGTATTATAGTAAAATACAATTTTTATATTCTTTTTGAATTTTTTAAATAAATCCGGATTTTAAACATTCCAAAATTTTCGGATTTTTTTTTTTTTTTTTTTTTTTTTGGCATGGTTCCAAAATAGTACAAGTGCATACATTTTTTTTTAAGATGAGTTGCATGTATGTTTTTTTTACAGAACATAAATGTTTTTTTGACAACAACTTCTAAACATTAAAGAAAAAGAAACACGCAATAACATTTGATGAGACGAACAAATTTTTCATCATACACATTTTATAGTTATATATAACGTTGCATTTGATTATAATACATAAAATATAAAAACTTATTACAACTCGAAATTTGTAAATTGAACAACATGAGTGTACATAAGATGCAAATATGTACCATCCACATTTGTGCCATTTATTTTCTTTAACATCTAGTTCACATTATGTGCCCAAGTATTCATCCTTGCATTCGTACACACTGTGCACACCTAATCTCTTTAGACATGTGATTTCGACCTTGTTTTCTTTAATCGTAAGTATCATGTTCTTCACCATCAGCTATTCTAAGCTATTCTTTCAAAGTCAAACAAAAAACCATCCTCATTAAGCCATAGCCACCTGAAACAATAAATTAAAACAAGAAAAATCATTCTTCAAACTAAATTAGAGAGCTTCTCATAAATTCATATCAACTATAAAACACATCAAGTCGTTGATATTATACCAACCTTAAAACATATATGCACACCCCTTCAATTGATTTTATATCAACCAAAAAACACATATGCACACTCATTCATTAATTTCAAATCAACCTTGAAACATATATGCACTACTCTTCAATTGATTTTATATCAACCAAAAAACACATATGCACACTCATTCATTAATTTCATATCAACCTCGAAACATATATGCACAACCCGTGAATTGATTTTATATCAACCATCAAACACATACGCACACTCACTTATCAATTTCATATCAACCTCGAAACATATATGCACAACCCTCTTAATTGATCTTATACCTACCATTAAACACATATGCATCATTCCATTATTTTTTTCTTTTGAATGGCGTTTATTAAACACCAAACATATATGTTTTATAATCCAAAACACAAAACATATATGTTTTATACGTAGAAAACATATATGTTTTATACGTAAACATATATGTATCTTTGCAAAACATATATGTTTTATAATCCAAACACAAAACATATATGTTTTTTTTATACTAATCCCAACAAATATTTCGAAACGTCAACCTATAACCTATACCTATAACCTATACAGAACTATGCAATTCCATATCTATAAGAACTATGCAATTCCATATCCAAAGTTTTTGACATTCAAACTCGCGACTGTACATCACTTAAAGCAGGCCATGCCAGTTTCATAGTTCAGTAAGAGGTGTGTTTGGATGTTGGTTTAAACCAATAATTAAGCAATTTATATATGTATATATCGACATAAACTAACGGAGATAAACATAATTTCTTATAACAATGGGATTAAGTCGTAGAATAGCAACGTACTTTTCAAAGTGTATCGTTTTAGTACGTGTACTTTTTTAAAGTTGTAGAATTGCAATGTACTTTCATAAGTGTTCCAATTTGGTACGTGACGATGATGTGTCATACCTGAAATTCTGACACGTGGCACCATTTATAGCGTGACACGTCATCGTCACGTACCAAATTGAAACACTTATGAAAGTACAATGCTATTCTACAACTTTAAAAAAGTACACGTACCAAAACGGTACACTTTGAAAAGTACATTGCTATTTTATGACTTAATCAAACAACTCAACAAAGAGCTCATGGCCCAATAAACATTTGTAAACACACTTACAACCAAACACCCTTAAATAAAATACATAAACAAAAGTGAACCCATTATGCTAATGTACATCATTCACAACAATTATTCATCCAAATTGTATTTTTTTATGATTAAACCTCAAGTAAAGCTCAGCCCATCTTTCCCTAAATCCATAGACGACTTATCCGAGACAGGAATATAAGCATACCTCGCAGAAAAATCACAAAAAAACAAATCATCATCTTCCACATGAGCTTTCCCTTCATCAAAATTCAACGAATAGTTAACGGTTGTGGTGGTGGTGTTTGTGTGTGCGTTAAAAGTGTTTCATTTTTGTTTCGATGTATATGTACTCGGTGCTTGAAGAAGAAGTGGTGGCGGTGGAGGAACAAACACGAGCAAAACACCTTCGATCTATCTCCAAATACCTTCAAAACAACAAGATCTACTCAAATAAATGATGGGTTTGGCGGTTGATGGTGGCGGCGTGTGGTGGTGAGGTGGCCGGAGCAAGATTGGATCTGTAAAATAAGGATGAGATATTGGATTTGGGTGGTTATGGTTAGATGAGAGAAGGGTGGCAGTTTTATGGAGAAAGTAAGAGTGATTAGGTTAAATAAATTGAATAAGAGAGAGGGAGGAGATAAGATAGAAATATATGCCTATTAATTGTGGCAGATTTTTGAAATCATTAACATGAAATTCCTTTTATGCCCTTTTGTTATTTAATAATTAATATCCACTTTTATTTTATTACTATAATGCCAAACATCATCTTAGCCATTGATCTTTTCATCTAATGGTCTAAAAAGAGTTCTCACAGTTCCCGCACTTAATAGGGTTCTGAAAATAAAGTTACACTATATATATATATATATATATATAAAGTCAACTATGTTCTTCCTCCTTCCTCCTTGCGAACTTGCAACTTAAAAAACAATAATAATAATAATAAAAAAATAAAAATAAAAAATCAAACATAAACACAATGTGTATGTTTGGCAAAACTAGCTGCAAGCTGTATGTTGTAAACTGTTAACTGTAAGCTGTAAACTGCAAAGTTGTTAACATGAGCTACAAACTGTATCTTTTCTTCAATAAAAGTGTTCGGTAAGTTAGTTGTTAAATGTAATTATAAGATATAAAATAACATAAAATGACATATTTATAATTGTAAACAAATGTTTGGAGGGTATATAAGTAATTTAATGTTTTAATAGCTTCAAGATGTTTAAAAAGCTTCATAAATTAGCTTTTCATTTACGAGCTATTTGTTTGAAATAAAAGCTTGAAGTTAATGGGCTTGTTTGGTAGGGGTTTTTTGGGGGAGCTGTTAGCTTTTTGTTAAAAAATAATATCCTCTAAAATAAGTAGCTTCGTTTGGATACATTAACTTCAAGCTTTATTTCAAACAAATAGCTCCTAAATGAAAAGCTTATTGATGAAGCTTTTTAAACTTTTTGGAGCTGTTAAAACTTTAAATTACTGATATACCCTCAAACATTTGTTTACAATTATAGATATGTCATTTTATGTCATTTTACATCTTATAATTACATTTAACAGCTGACTTACCAAACACTTTTATTGAAAAAAAAGATACAACGGCTATGTTTGGTAAAAGTAGCAGTGAGCAGTAACAGTGAGCTGTGAGCAGTAGCCACAGCTCACAGCTTCTTAAAGAAGCATTGAAAAAATGAGCTTTCTTAAAAAATAGCAAAGCTCGCCGCTCCTTTGCCAAACGAACAATAAAAATAAAAAAGCTCATTGCCCACCGCTCATCGCCCCAAAAAGCTTCAAAAAGCTCCCCGCCAAACATAGCCAACTTGTAGCTCATGTTAACAGCTTTGCAGTTTACAGCTTACAGCTTATAGCTAGTTTTGCCAAACATACCCAATGTATCCAAACGAAGCTACTTATTTTAAAAAAGATTAATTTTATAACAAAAATCAAACAACTCAACAAAGAGCTCATGGCCCAATAAACATTTGTAAACACAAACACAATTATTAAAAACACAAAACCTCAATCAAAAACACAATACCCACTAAAAAAAAGAAAAAGAAAAAAACTACCACGTGGGCTGGTGGCTACGACGCCAGCCGCTGCCAGCCAGCCACCGGTGTGGTCCTCTCGCCGTCGAGGTCGCGCAATTGGTGATGGCTTGAGCCACCAACCACCGTGCCCTATGCTTTAAGTCACAATAAACATTATGTCACATACCAGAAATTTAAGTACCACCAATGAAGAACATTAATTATTGAATTATTAAAAGTTAACATTGTAGATTACCTGCGTATATATCACCATGTGTAATGGATCGTAAGTGATCAAGTACATGTGTGATTAATCAGATTTTTTATTTATAGATCATTTAACCAATTGGCTATGCTCAACAACTAATTATTAAATGAAAATTATTGTACTACCTATTTACATGATAGCTATCTTAAATTGCCCAAACTTTTCTCAAAACTCAAAAATACCCATTGATCTCACGTATGGTTATATGTTTGGGGGAGTGATGTAAAACCCAAAAATCTAAAACATGTAAAAAGACCAAAATGCCCCTACGACTTTAAAATTTGATTAAAGAGTTTATAAAACACCAAATTTGTCCCGAACCTTTGGAAATGAACAAAGTTATGAAGCCAAGTAAATTATGCTACAACAATTTAACATTTTAGAGTGTACAAAAATTAAAAAAAAAACACACATATACACATTTTGGCCGATTTAATGTATATACATTTTATTAAAATTTGTAAATCATTTAATTAACAAATAAAACAAGATAATATCAAATAAATTAAGGAAAATCTTCCAAATAATTGTGTGATCCTTTTGATACTTATCTTGGACCGAAAAACTTGAAGCCCTCCCCATATCACACGGCATTATAATTCTTTCCCATTTTCCTTTTGCCGAAAACCCTAAAACAACACACAACTCTCTCAAAAATTCATACGGCTCTCTAAAAATCCTTGGGCATTTTTCTAGTATTGTTCTTAACATAAAGAAGCTTGGAAAAATAGTGTGGAGGTCGTAGGGTTGCTCATTCGTTCATGGTGATTTATTTGGTATCGACAAGGGTTCGATAGGTATTTATTGGTTACGCCTCTTCTACTCATTCTAGCCTTCATCTGGTATTTTTCCCACCTTGTTTACATCATACTTGGTCTATAAAAATTGGTCTAACCAAACCATGCACATTTATTTGATCGTTTGGAAATTAAAGGCATAAAACACGTATAATACCTAAAACATGTAATACGGTTTTTCTGGGTGATGTGTTTATTTTATTTGAACATTATATGAAGTATAAGACCTGGGAAAAATGTTGGTACGATTTGTAAAGGCCTAGATCTATCTCTATAATTTTTAGGGCTTAAAACAAGTATATAATCGAATACACTTTATACGAATTTTTTGGGTGCGAGGCTTAATTTATTTGGACATTATACGACTTATGTAACTCAGGAAAAGTGGTAGTTCGAATTGTGGAGGCCCTAATAACCTGTGTCAATTTTGTTTGTGTAATCGGGTTTATGAAAAACATGAAATAAAATAAAAACCCTAGGTCACGATTAGGGTTAGGGTTTTTGGTATAAAATCTGGACTAATTAATACTCATTAATGATGTTTCAATGATTGGGTCATGATTGGTGGTAGGGGTGAGCGTAAAAACCGAAAAACCGAATCGAACCGCACCGAAAAAACCGAACCAAATGAGAAACCGACGGAGGTGGTTTTGAGTTTTTGAAAAACCGAATGTTTGGGGCGGTTTTTGGTTGCATATGAAAAACCGAACCGAAAAATCCGCCCCGCCCCGCCTTTATATATTTTTCAAATTTTATCAAATAATCTTTTATCTTTATAAAATATTTGATTTGTTTTTGCTTAAAACCAGTATTGACTTTTGACCGTATCTTTTAAACTTTTCAACTTATTAGAATCTCCTATTATTTCTAGGTTTGCCACAACTTATAAACACTTAACAACTCAAACTCTGAAACTCCAACATCTTCAGAAAACGAACATTTTCCTCTTCCACATCGAAGACGCAAGCAATGGACACGGGAAAGATGAAGGTTGTAATTCTTTTGTACTCATAGTTTAATAGTTTGTGAGTAAAATGAAAAGAACATTGATTTATTGATGATATATTGGTATGCACATAATTCGAAGTCAATTGTGTTACTTGGATCATATACATCTAGGAATGATTAAATATTCACTTTAACATGTGCTATTTATATATATTTGTTGAATATTGATACTCAGTGATGCGCATGATAATTTGGTATGCAAGGACAAAGGGCGGTTAATCTTTAGTGGGATTGTGATAATTGTTTTTTAACTGTTAATTTTGGTGTGATTATAAAGTATTGCCATGTTAATAGTTGTTTATTTTATTGTTCTAAAGTATTGCCATGTTGATAATTGATATAAAGTATTGCCGTGTTGATAAATGATAATTGTTAATTCTGGTGTGATTATGTAGACTGTCTTATATATCAATAAAGTGAAAAGTGTGTTTCTACTCTAAAAACGACATAAAAAATGAAACCAAACAGCCTAATCTCTTTCTGAGATTCAAGTCATCCCTTACCTTGTATGTTCCCCCTTTGTGATAATATTATCTCTGTGATCAAGCATTGAGCTGTAGAATGTAGATCAACTTTAATATATGTTAAACACTCAGTCTACAGAAACTTCACTTAACTGTTGAAAATGCAACATTGTTCGACTTATAATACACTTCATGTAAACTAATCCTACCAAGCCTTGTATCAAAGGTTGCTATAGCCTGTAGATAATTTCACTGTATAGTAATTTAATTCATATTTTAGGAGATTATATCTTGAAGGTCACAAGTTCGAAGTGCCTTCTTTTTGCATACTTGATGCACTCTTGAAGTTGTCTTATCTCTTGGTCCTGTACGCAAATTATATATTGTGTGAGTCCACTTATGATGTGCTGCGTGTGTCGTTGCGGTTTAGCAGTTTTAATGCCTAATCAAGTTTTAAATTTATATTTAGCCGACTTATCAATAACACACACACCTAACGAGCAGTGTACCCGGTCAGTATGAATATAATGGTAAGTAGAGTGTCGATCACTAAGAGTGGAACGTATTACCTAGTTATTCTAATCAGTATTTTAATATATTAAGTTAGCTATACAACCTATTCTAACGCAAGGGGGTTCAGCCTGAGAGACTGGCACAATTTGGTTGCAATTAAATAATAAACTAAACCAATAGGCACGAATCAGCAAGTAGCACACACGTACACAGATAAATACTCGAGACAATAAGAGGGCTGTCCTTATGATAAGTAGTTTGTCACTTGTTTTATTGCTAGTGTTATATGAAGTGTATAGTTCGATGCAACACACCGAGATTAAGTCCTTTCTCGTTGGTTCTAATCTTATCGGCGAGTAAACCCTTAATGATTACTTATGACTATCCTTTTTATCTTTCTCCTACTTTTCTACAGACCATAGAATACATAGGCGATCTAATAAACAGGCGAGGGCAGAGGCATGGCGACCCGATCAACGCTCAGCTAGCCACAGAGGTTATCAATGCACTAATAAAAGTCACCAATGACACTAACATATAAACTTTAATTGATGAGAAAACAGTTTTAAAGGAGTGCAACCTTTCCGTTGTCACATTACACAAGCCACCAATCTTGATGAATTAAAGTTTACTAACACAATAAAACAAAACTACTTAATGAATTAAACACATGCAGCACCTTTTTACAGCTCTTGTATCTTTGATTTGGGTGTGTCTTGTGCTGCTTCCTTGACTGAATTCGTCCTTGGTTTCTGGTCTTCGGTCTTCTGTTAAAACTTCGGAACTAAAGCTAACCTCTTAATTCGTCTGGTCTTTGGGGTATTTATAGTTTCTGTCTGAGGGTAAGATGCGGCGCATCTAGTAAGTAGATGCGGCGCATGTACTTAACTTCGCGTGGGGTCCAAGATTATAATATTCAGGAATATTCGTACACCGCCAGAAGATGCGGCGTATCTTCATCTTTGGATGCGGCGCATGTCCTCTTGTATATTGGATCGTATCTGGTGAGATCTTGATAGCGATGCGGCGCATGTGATAGGTGAGATGCGGCGCATCTGGAGTAGAACAAGTTGGTTATTCTTCGTTGACCAAAGTTTCATATGCGGCGCATGGGATAAATCCATGCGGCGCATTCTTCAAAGTCAGGCAGTGGTCTTCATTCTCTTCATTCCAACAACCAATTCCAATCTTGATCATTTTACTCCGTTTTTAGTCCATAATCGCTAAGTTTCACCAAATGCTTGTTTTTACCTGAGAATTACAAAAGTAAACGATTAAGTATCAATCCTCATACATAATATAGTAAAACAAGTCAAATTAATAGGATAAATGATAGTAATAAAATGTACTTATTTGAGTTCATCAAATATCCCCCCACTTGAACTTTACTTGTCCCTAAGTAAACCTTAGAATTAATCTTATGAAAATGTATCCTAAAAGATATTAGGATTTATTTTTATATTTAAGCATGTATTCGTCTTTTGTCATAATCACATAACTAAACACTTAACGAGTTAGAAGTAAAATAAAATATTTCGATAAAAGCAAATCTAATCGTTTAACTGTCCAGTCGCGACGAATATTCTATCATAAGCTTGGCAAGTATACACATCTCCACCACTAAAGCAAAGGAATAACAAGTCTAAAGCGGTAAAAAGGGTTTTTAGGCTTAAGGGTTAATTATTCTTAATCTCTATCGATCTCAAATTCCAGAAAAGGCGACAAAATCACAAATACATGATCGAATCCACGAACACGATACTTGCAATTGCTCAAATCCTTAACTCGAACAGGCTAAAGATAGGTCCAAACTTCACCAATAATAATATATCAAAAAGGGCGACAAAATCATAAATACATAGCCGAATCCATGACTACGATACTTAAGATTGCTCAAATCCCTAATCTCAATAAATCAAAGGTTTGGTTGGATAAAGAATAATACAGGGTATGGATAATATTTGGGATATAAATTGGTGTAAAACGAAAAATAAACAAAACAAATAAATTAAAATCCTAAGTGTGGTTAATCACTATCCCAACCATCCCATGAATAAGACTCATATCATTGAATAACTCACGCTTTAACACTTGAAACACACGCTTTAGGTAGACACGAATTATACTCAACAAGATCTTAATCAAAGAATAAACCTTAGTTGACGTTTGATGAAGCGAAAAGTGTACCGCTTTTAGGGGGTCATTTAAGCCCTAAATCGTATTTATTTGATCAAATATTTCCCTAAATCGTTCCTTTTGTCATTTTAGGTACTTTGGAGAAGAAATCTGGAAAAGGAAGCATTTTGGACGTTTTTGGAGCATAAAAGTGAAGAAAACGACAAAGTCTCAAAATCGGCTAAAAAGTGCCTTTGACGGCGTCAGAAATGTCCCCAGACGGCGTCATGGCTTGGCAAGAAAAAGGTGGATATGAAAATTACTCATGATAAGCCAGAGAAATTTGCATGGGAATTCTGACGGCGTCACCCTTTGGAGTGATCAAGGTCGTCACGGCTTAATTTAAAGAGGGACGGCGTCATGCCTATATTCTGACGGCGTCAGCTTCTGATAGGCCAGAACGGATTTTGGAGGTTTAAAGGGAGACGGCGTCAAGAAGTCCATCACGTGTTATCTAGTTACAACTTGCGCGCGCGGTAGCTGTTACTGTTTTGGCCATAAAATCCTCATACGAACTCGAATTTAGGTGATTCAAAAGGCCACGCGATCGGGACGAAAAGATCTACAATTTGGTGAAAAATTGGATGTGACGGCGTCACTTGTTAAGGCTGACGCCGTCAGAACCCCTCGAACAGTAAACTGCCTATAAATACAACATCATAACTTCATTATTTTTAAGCCCTAAACCCTAAGTCCGATTCTAGGGTTTAGGTAGGTGTTTTTCCAGCAACTTAGAGGGTCCTAATCATGCCATAAACATCTTGTAATGGTTTGTTTATCGATTCAATCTTATGTTATGTCTTCAATTATGATTATTGTTGATTGCTCTTCATTAATTATGCTTGGCTAAATCACCTTGTGTCTACTTATGATTGTGTGAAACTTGTGTATAACTAATTAGATCTTATTGATTTCTTGTTGATGTGTGTGTCCATCTCCATCAATTAGGGCGTGACAACTTCAATAGATCTAGTTGGTTTAGTTTATAATTCTTGTTTCCTATTGTCTCTTGTTTGATTGGGTGATATCGATGTTAGGCTTAAGAAAACTGGCTAACCTCCTATACGGTAACTTGCTTGAACGTCTTAAGAAACATGAACCAATGCGTACTAGGTTTATTTGGTTGTATTTAATGCATGAGCGAATTCTAGTGATCCCATGTTAGGAGCTTCTTAGCCGGCTCGACATAGGAGTGAAGTAGGAGCTTATAGAGTTGGGGAAGTACGTACGCCACCCCACGATTGGTATTAAGGAATACAACCCGTCAATTAAAACAAGGTGTGACAATTCAATAGGTAGAATTGGATAGCTAGCAAGGAGTAACATATCATAGGTAGACATGCTTCATTTCCCTTGTAGAACCCTAGTTTACTTTTCTTGCATATTAGTTTAATTAGTAGCTTTTGGGTTAGTTGATTAGCAACTAATTCCGCCACTTCTTCCAAAACCAGAGATTTTTACTTGCTTTCCATAAAATATAAAAATACAAAAAGAATCATCCCTCACCTTTAGACCTAGTTAGATTAATTTCAATCCTAACGAACACTATTCTTTGAGTTGAACGATCAATCCCCGGTACTTGCCACTTCACTATACTACAACGGTCAGGTACACTGCCTGGTGGGGATTGCAAACTTCTCAAGATCCCTTGAGAGGTAAAACCTGTTGTAAGGTTGCAAAACCACGCATCAAGTTTTTGGCGCCGCAGCCCGGGGAGTAGTTATTGCTTAGGTTGAAATTTTATTTTTATTAGGTCTACTCACAAGATTCCTATCAAGTGAGATATTTTCTTTTTATTTTGTAGCTTTCTCGTAGTCTATCTTTTCTTTGTGATTTTGTTTGTAATTTGCTTCAAATGGACTTTTCACTTAGATTTCTAAGATTGCAAGATATGGTTGAGTGGCTAGAACACCAAGAAGTTCAAAATACCTCATTTAGAGACACTTATGAATCATATGAGCCTTCACCTAGGATAGATTCTTATGAACAACCTCCATGTTTAGGATCTTGTTTTAGTGAGGCTAATAGGAGAAGCGACCTAGTTTGCCAAGGAATTGTGGATAGAGCCGTATCAATAAACCATAAGTTGGATGAAGCACTAGGTTTGTTATTATCACTACCTAAGAAAACAATTGATGAGTATATAGGTGATCTTGACACGTGGAATGATGAGGTAAATAACATAAGCCCACAAAATACTCAACCATCATTTGAGGCACCCACACCGCCCGTGACTTACCCGGAAGAAGTAGAAGAGACTTTAGGAATCCGATGGAGGTAGAATCCTTGAACCAAGCACCACTAGAGGATATAGGTTTGAATACTTATAGTGATAACCTTACTCTTAGTTCTAGGGAATTTCCTAGTGTTGATGAAACGGAACCTCAACCTTTACACAACTTTCCATCCTTAGATTTACATCTAGGAGACAAAAGAGGAACCGACCCACCCATCAACCAATATTATCCGGGTAGTTTTAGGATGAAGGAAGCCATTCACTCACCCCCTTCACCTCACGTGGCATATTCACACCCTAAGGGTGTGTATCGCTACTTCCACCCGCACTTAATCCTAAGTGTAGGGAAAACCTCCCCTATTTCCGTTAAATAAGGGTAGAGTCAGGCTCGTGACTCGAACAAAAACAAGCGCTTCTTGGGAGGCAACCCAAGCTTTATTTGTTTGTTTGTTTGTTTGTTTGATTTTATTTGTTTCCGTATGCAAGTTTAATTGTTATTGTTTGTGCTCATGTTTCAAAGAAAATTGTGAAAATGCTTTATTTTGTTTTTAACTTCGTCTTAACTACATATAAAGGTATTTTGCAAAAGATAAGTGTAAGGGAATCCAAATTTGTTTACAAGAACAAGATTGAACATGAATCACAACAATATTAAATGAGCATGCATACTAGTAATTGTTAGAGTCAAATGCTTGTATCGAGTCATAATGAATATTTTGCAGGATTTCCAGGAAGTGAGGCATAAGTTTTTCCAGAAATTTTCCGGAAACTAACCATAAAATTTATGCAGGTCACTTCTGACGGCGTCAAGGTTAACACCTGACGGCGTCAAGTGTAAAATTCGAGAAATTTTGCAAGTTTTGTTTTTCTACCGGAGTCATAAAGTTTTTGTTAAATCTTTAGTTTTATAAAGTCCAGGAAATCTGCAAATATTCATTCTACAAGCATTATATCTTTAATCGTTTTGTTTTTATTTCTAAGTCTGGAATTACATCTAGTTGTGAGTTTTCTTTGTTCAGGTTGATGCTTTGGGTTTTTTGTGTTTGTTTTCTCAGGTTTAACAGGTTATATTGGACAAGAAGATGATTTATATTTCGGAAGGGAAGCTTTCAACGTTCATTTTCTTGGAGGAAGATTTAACCATGTTACCGGATTATCCACATCGAACGAATCAGGGGAGTACTTGTTTTCATTCTTTTACCTTATTTACTTTTACATCCTTTGAATGAACATTGGGGACAATGTTCAGCTTAAGTGTAAGGGGAGGGTAAATGATGATACCTTAGAGAATACAATTGCACTTGATTTTTGTTTGTTTGATGGTAGATGTGTAATAAAACTGAGATAAATACCTATTAAGGCAATTTTAGTGCCAAATTTAAAATTTTTTACAACATATAGGAGTGAAACTTTGATCTTAATGAGCGTCTCACGGATAGGAGTTATATGACTAGCACAAAAACCGTACCACTAAAAAATTTTCCACCCCCAAATATGTGAGGTTCGCCCCTAGAATTGGTAGGAAAAGCATTTATGCTATGATGTGTGTACCGGTAGCACTTAGATTCTAGAACTTGCGTTAGGACCATTCCGAGGCCACAAGTGAGACTACATTCGTGTAGTTAGATTTACTACATGATAAGAGGCATTAGGATTAACCCATTGTTTTACACCTGTGTTTTTGTTATAATTACTTTGGCTACATTGGTCAAGTAATTCTCCTACACCCTTTGCGTTGTACTCATTTTTAGTACACGATACCCCTAGTACACCCCTCAGAGCCTATCTTTTCGTTTCGACCTTTAAGCATTTTACTTAAAGGAAGAATTTGTTACACCCCACTAAAATGTACACCCAAATCGCCTTGGCCTACCTTGTATGCACTCATTTTTTGTGCATTATTGTGACAACATTTGTTTAAACCCCAAGTTAATTATCTAGTTGATTACATGGTTGCTAAGTCGAGTCATATCCTTGTACATATTGTTTTGGGACGATTGGGACTCATGGGTAAAGTACTAGTGTAATAGAGTAATGGGGTAAAACATCATTTATTACCCCCATATGTGCTAAATAGTTTAAAAAGTACTCCAAGTGTTTTGATTATCTTAATTCGAGTCATTAGAATAGTTAATTATAAAGTTATGTAAAAGTTCAAGTGTAAGGGGAATACAACGCCCCTATGATGTATTATTTTGGATGGTAGGGCAAAAGTGTATGCAAAAAAAAAAAAAAAAAAAAAAAAAAAAAAAAAAAAAAAAAAAAACGAAAAAATCAAGAAAAATACAAAAAAAAAAAAAAATGAGAAAAAGAAAAATAGAAAAAACATACGGACTACCATCCCGTTTCATTTTATGTTTATTTTATGTTTTTGTTATTTTGTTTTTAGCTTAAGATTGAGTCGAGTCTTGTCTTAGCAGCATTGTATAGTACATGTAATTGATCAAGATCTTTAACTCGCCACCAGTAAAATATCCCTTATCCAACAAAACCGTGTTTTCCTTTTCCCTACACCTAACGTTATAACCCGTTTAAAAGCCCTCTTTGATAGTTTATCTTAGGTGCTTACGCCTAGTGGAAGAGGTTTTTGATCCTTTCCCAAGCCTATGGTAATCTATTTGCTATGACAGGTAGTGAGAGATATTATCCGTTTTCATTTATGAGATTTATTTTGATGACACTTGAGAGATGTGAGTATCTAAACACTACTTGTGAGGTGCTAGTTTGTAATCTCCGTGCTTATTATGATTAAAGTGGAACGAATAATTGTTGTAATTACTTTTATGTTAGCATTAAATGACCCCTAACTTGTATTTTGATTAGAATAAAAGCGCATTTGCTTGAGGACAAGCAAATCTCAAGTGTAAGGGTATTTGATGAAGCGAAAAGTGTACCGCTTTTAGGGGGTCATTTAAGCCCTAAATCGTATTTATTTGATCAAATATTGCCCTAAATCGTTCCTTTTGTCATTTTAGGTACTTTGGAGAAGAAATCTGGAAAAGGAAGCATTTTGGACGTTTTTGGAGCATAAAAGTGAAGAAAACGACAAAGTCTCAAAATCGGCTAAAAAGTGCCTTTGACGGCGTCAGAAATGTCCCCAGACGGCGTCATGGCTTGGCAAGAAAAAGGTGGATATGAAAATTACTCATGATAAGCCAGAGAAATTTGCATGGGAATTCTGACGGCGTCACCCTTTGGAGTGATCAAGGTCGTCACGGCTTAATTTAAAGAGGGACGGCGTCATGCCTATATTCTGACGGCGTCAGCTTCTGATAGGCCAGAACGGATTTTGGAGGTTTAAAGGGAGACGGCGTCAAGAAGGCCATCACGTGTTATCTAGTCACAACTTGCGCGCGCGGTAGCTGTTACTGTTTTGGCCATAAAATCCTCATACGAACTCGAATTTAGGTGATTCAAAAGGCCACGCGATCGGGACGAAAAGATCTACAATTTGGTGAAAAATTGGATGTGACGGCGTCACTTGTTAAGGCTGACGCCGTCAGAACCCCTCGAACAGTAAACTGCCTATAAATACAACATCATAACTTCATTATTTTTAAGCCCTAAACCCTAAGTCCGATTCTAGGGTTTAGGTAGGTGTTTTTCCAGCAACTTAGAGGGTCCTAATCATGCCATAAACATCTTGTAATGGTTTGTTTATCGATTCAATCTTATGTTATGTCTTCAATTATGATTATTGTTGATTGCTCTTCATTAATTATGCTTGGCTAAATCACCTTGTGTCTACTTATGATTGTGTGAAACTTGTGTATAACTAATTAGATCTTATTGATTTCTTGTTGATGTGTGTGTCCATCTCCATCAATTAGGGCGTGACAACTTCAATAGATCTAGTTGGTTTAGTTTATAATTCTTGTTTCCTATTGTCTCTTGTTTGATTGGGTGATATCGATGTTAGGCTTAAGAAAACTGGCTAACCTCCTATACGGTAACTTGCTTGAACGTCTTAAGAAACATGAACCAATGCGTACTAGGTTTTTTGGTTGTATTTAATGCATGAGCGAATTCTAGTGATCCCATGTTAGGAGCTTCTTAGCCGGCTCGACATAGGAGTGAAGTAGGAGCTTATAGAGTTGGGGAAGTACGTACGCCACCCCACGATTGGTATTAAGGAATACAACCCGTCAATTAAAACAAGGTGTGACAATTCAATAGGTAGAATTGGATAGCTAGCAAGGAGTAACATATCATAGGTAGACATGCTTCATTTCCCTTGTAGAACCCTAGTTTACTTTTCTTGCATATTAGTTTAATTAGTAGCTTTTGGGTTAGTTGATTAGCAACTAATTCCGCCCCTTCTTCCAAAACCAGAGATTTTTACTTGCTTTCCATAAAATATAAAAATACAAAAAGAATCATCCCTCACATTTAGACCTAGTTAGATTAATTTCAATCCTAACGAACACTATTCTTTGAGTTGAACGATCAATCCCCGGTACTTGCCACTTCACTATACTACAACGGTCAGGTACACTGCCTGGTGGGGATTGCAAACTTCTCAAGATCCCTTGAGAGGTAAAACCTGTTGTAAGGTTGCAAAACCACGCATCAACGTTCCCATAACTGCCAACTCCCATTCAATCCATAGATATAATATACAATAACTAGTGGTGATATCGACCACTTACATAACTTTACATCGTTGGTTTATATCAAACATCAAACTTTCTTCTTTTTCTTTTTCTTTTCTCATTTTTTCTATTTTTTTTTTTTTTTTATACATAATAACATAAACATAGATGTGTAAAATTTCACCACATCACTATAACAATAAATCTGGATAATTTTTCCATACTTTTCATGACTTCAGAAATAACGGTAATAGTGAAAGTAGTAAACACACGAAAAAATAAACTCAAAGATATACAATATTTACTTTCGCTCCAATTGCATTGTGCAATTTCCCGACCTAACCATAGATAATGAATTACGCACACGAACACAGGTAATGTAAGGAAACACACTTTGCCTATAGCAATTAACCAACCACGGATTCTAATCTACAGGGTAGGCTAAGGTGTAAGGGTGTAACGAAACATTTTAACAAAGGTGTAAGAAACGAAAGGAATGGCTCTGAGTGTTTTTCTAGGGGTATCTTACTCTAAAAGTGAGAGTAACAAAAGGGTTTATACGGGGGTTAACTAACCAGTGTAGTTAGCTAATAACACATAACATATAAAGGCTATTTGGGTGTAATCCTAGAAATTTACCAATTTAGACAAGTCATTCCAATTATATAAAATAATACTTATTATGGTGGTCTCGAATAGTGTACAAGCCAAGTTCTAAAGTTTACAAGTCACCGGCACACTCATAGATTTGTGAGTTTTGAAAAATCACAATTTTTGAAAATAACGTCATGTGTGCAGCTATGCAACTTAGACTTTAAACAAAAACATGCTAAAAAATTTTAAATTTTATATATTAAGCACATTTTAAGCATATTTTGAAAAGTTTAGGACAAGTAAATGTTAAGTGTTCTAATTCTCCAATCCCCCCACTTAAGTTAAACAACGTCCTCGTTGTTTGTATAAAAGGTTAAAAACTGGAAAATAAAAGAATTAGAACAGAAAAACTCCCCTGAGATTTGCTCGGTATGATCCTCCATTAGTAGTAGAGCAAAAATCATCTTTCTTGTGGATTAGAACGTTTAAGCTTCATATAAGATGTATCCACAGGAAATGCAGGAATCTATAATACCACCAAGGCTTCAAAACACACCTAAGATAAGAAAGGTTCAAACTTGCATAACACATTAGTAGTTAGGTAAAAATAAAACATAAAAATTAAAAATGAAAATCATCAGGTCAGTCGATGCGCCGTATCTTATTGAAGAAGATACGCCGTATCGAGCCTGGAATAAATACGGATCAGAATAAAAGATGCGCCGCATCCTTAACCAGGGATGCGCCGCATTAAAATAAACTGATAAAAAGTTTTAAAGTCGAAAATAAAAATAAATGTAGAAAAAATAAAGATATGACCATTGTAGGAGATGCGCCGCATCTCAGAATTGAGATGCGCCGTATCCTCTGCGGCCTGACTGACTCGACACATAAACAGAATAATATAAAGATAAATCCGGGTTGTCTCCCGGTAAGCACTTGTCTTTATTCCAGAGTCTTCAAGTTAGACTCACGTTCAGCTCTTCATTTAGTCCTTGTCACGGTCCATCCTTCTTCCTTCATCCGAAAGATGTTCCCGTATAGCATTGCGACGTTTTCTTCAGTTCGGCTTAATCTTCTATAATTCTTAGTCTTCGTCGCAACATACTCTACATCAGGTCCCAAAGAATATTTGATGATTTTAAATTTTTCGGAAACAATCATGGGTGGCTCATTATAAGGAATCCCAAGTAGTTGACACTTTCTTTTGGTGAACTCTTCCTCGTCTTTATTAACAAACTCAAAATAAGGATCCTTAATCAAATAATCATCTAGTTCTTCAATTAATGACTTATTGTCTTGAATCGCCTCCCACTCTCTTTCCAAATCCCATTGTAACCGTCGACTAAGCTTCGTGAAATCATCAAATTGTTCATGCACCCATTCCCAGAAAGTAGTATCCGATGTTCCCTTAAGTCCTTTCAAGCGTTCAATTCTACCCTTTTCTTGCAAAGCCTCCGCTTTTTGTGGGCAGTCTTCAACATTATCGTACCACTCATAATCTTCAAAGGTTACATTGTTTCCAACCCGTCTCATCCTAATTATACTTCCCCCATTACAGGTTCTGTCACTCTTATAATCACAGGTCGGCCAAACACTACTCCCATCCTTGAAAACGAAGGGTGTACAGGTGTGATTAATGTGCTCAAATTCCCATGGTTTATCCCAAACCCATGGTATTTGGTCATTCCATTCATAGTACCAGGTGTTTTTGAAATCATCATAAGTCTTGAATCCTGGTAAATCTCCAGTAAGCACATCATCGTCGACTCGAAGAAGGTAGTTAAATTCCTTGAACTGCTTGCACAAGGGTGTCTCATAATCGAACACATCAATGTCAATTCTGAATAATTCTTCAATCCCCTCATTGATTGTTGAATCATGAAGTGACGACCCATAATCGCTTTCTACTTCTTCGTCTTCACCTCTTATCCAATATACCCATAATGCATCCTTAGTAGCTCGATCCATGCTCTTATGGTTATTAAACTTACTAGCCAACCATTCTGAAAAATCAACATCGTTAGGATCGTGGTTAACGTCAAAGAAAGTCTTTTCAATCATTTTCCTTTTTATCTCCATGAACTCGTTAAATTGCTCCCTAAAACTCCGTGTCAACCATGAAGTCATAATCTGCTTGACTTCATCTGCAGGGGCAAATTTAGGACTACCATATTTAAGTTCAAGCCAATCATTGAGGGAGAGGTCCATTAATCTTACCAACTTGCCATGAAATAGTAACTCCGCCACAGCATAAATTCTGTCATCGTCCAGATAGTTCTCATTTAATCCCCAGTACTGTTCGGAATAAGGCATGTAAGAGATTTGGGTATTGCCTCCACCACAGCTGTTGTTGCTTGAGTCCATGTATGCAAGGTAGAATTTCCCATCATCTTCTTCGATAGTAGTCCAGTTCAATCCTTTGGATTCAATTATAGGCCATAAGAGCAACAGTTCATCTCCAGTGTACCTCACAAATACATCATAAGAGAATACCCCTTTGTCAATGTTGCATAAACGCATGAATTCTTTAAAAGCAGCTTCAAGAGGGGTCTCCCAAGAGAATAAATCTGTATCGATCATGAGCACATTGAATGAATCTGAAAGCAAGCATTCCTTAGCAAGATATCCGTTAACTGACATGTCTTCCATAGCAAAATCTGTCATCAAAGGTAAAATATCAGTAGGATTTGTTCGCTAGAAGAGAAATTAATGAATATAGAAACGGATATAAGAATACAAATAGCTGATATCTGCAGACGATGCGCCGTATCCAAAAAAGTTGGATACGCCGTATCTTATAATCGTTAAAATTAAATCAGACTTTATTCAGAAAATAGATACGCCGCTTAGGAAATTAGAATGCGCCGTATCAATTTTAATTAATCAAAAATCGATATTTATTTAAAATTAAATGCGTCGTATTAACGGAAGTTAATGCGCCGTATTTTCGTTACGTTTCAAAATACGAGATTTTTGATTCAGAAGATACGCCGTATCGATAGAGATCGATGCGCCGTAGCTGTTTAATAATTCGAAAACTGTTTTTAATAAAAATAATAGATACGCCGTATCTGCTAAAGCAGATGCGTCGTATGGCGTTAAAGTTTAGAAAATTTTTTTTTATCAAAAACAGATACGCCGTATCTTGGGGAAAAGATGCGTCGTATCGCTTTATCGCTTAGAAAAAATTTTCTTATTAAAAACAGATACGCCGTATCTTGGGGAAAAATGCGTCGTATCGAATTAATTAAACGCGTTGTATTTTATAAAAATTAAACGCAATACGCCGTATCTGAGAAATCAGATGCGCCGTATCGTTCGATTTCGCTTAGTACAACGATAGCAGAAAACAAAAAATTACGAAAAATAAAAACAAATAAAACACACGAAAGAAAATAAACACAAATAAAAGCAAACAAATAACACACAAAAACAGAAAATATGCAAAATAGTACAATGAATGCAAATTAATCTAATACACAACAAAATTAGCGGTTAGATAAAAAAAAATTAAAAACTAATCAAAATACTAATAAAATTAACAGATAATAACAATTCACTCCCCGGCAACGGAGCCAAAAACTTGATGTGCTGCGTGTGTCATTGCGGTTTAGCAGTTTTAATGCCTAATCAAGTTTTAAATTTATATTTAGCCGACTTATCAATAACACACACACCTAACGAGCAGTGTATCCGGTCAGTATGAATATAATGGTAAGTAGAGTGTCGATCACTAAGAGTGGAACGTATTATCTAGTTATTCTAATCAGTATTTTAATATATTAAGTTAGCTATACAACCTATTCTAACGCAAGGGGGTTCAGCCTGAGAGACTGCACAATTTGGTTGCAATTAAATAATAAACTAAACCAATAGGCACGAATCAGCAAGTAGCACACACGTACACAGATAAATACTCGAGACAATAAGAGGGCTGTCCTTATGATAAGTAGTTTGTCACTTGTTTTATTGCTAGTGTTATATGAAGTGTATAGTTCGATGCAACGCACCGAGATTAAGTCCTTTCTCGTTGGTTCTAATCTTATCGGCGAGTAAACCCTTAATGATTACTTATGACTATCCTTTTTATCTTTCTCCTACTTTTCTACAGACCATAGAATACATAGGCGATCTAATAAACAGGCGAGGGCAGAGGCATGGCGACCCGATCAACGCTCAGCTAGCCACAGAGGTTATCAATGCACTAATAAAAGTCACCAATGACACTAACATATAAACTTTAATTGATGAGAAAGCAGTTTTAAGGGAGTGCAACCTTTCCGTTGTCACATTACACAAGCCACCAATCTTGATGAATTAAAGTTTACTAACACAATAAAACAAAACTACTTAATGAATTAAACACATGCAGCACCTTCTTACAGCTCTTGTATCTTTGATTTGGGTGTGTCTTGTGCTGCTTCCTTGACTGAATTCGTCCTTGGTTTCTGGTCTTCGGTCTTCTGTTAAAACTTCGGAACTAAAGCTAACCTCTTAATTCGTCTGGTCTTTGGGGTATTTATAGTTTCTGTCTGAGGGTAAGATGCGGCGCATCTAGTAAGTAGATGCGGCGCATGTACTTAACTTCGCGTGGGGTCCAAGATTATAATATTCAGGAATATTCGTACACCGCCAGAAGATGCGGCGTATCTTCATCTTTGGATGCGGCGCATGTCCTCTTGTATCTTGGATCGTATCTGGTGAGATCTTGATAGCGATGCGGCGCATGTGATAGGTGAGATGCGGCGCATCTGGAGTAGAACAAGTTGGTTATTCTTCGTTGACCAAAGTTTCATATGCGGCGCATGGGATAAATCCATGTGGCGCATTCTTCAAAGTCAGGCAGTGGTCTTCATTCTCTTCATTCCAACAACCAATTCCAATCTTGATCATTTTACTCCGTTTTTAGTCCATAATCGCTAAGTTTCACCAAATGCTTGTTTTTACCTGAGAATTACAAAAGTAAACGATTAAGTATCAATCCTCATACATAATATAGTAAAACAAGTCAAATTAATAGGATAAATGATAGTAATAAAATGTACTTATTTTAGTTCATCATGAGTCCACTTATTATCCTGCAAATTATCAAGAGTATGAGGTTGCTCAGAAGTTTCAAGTGTTTGGAATAACCCATGGCACAATGGTACCATGTTTGGAAGTTTTTGTTTTCCGTTTAATTATATGAACAATGGAGATAGAAAAGTCATATACCAACAACTACAGTTTCTTATATATATATATATATATATTCCTTTTGCAATTTAAGTGTTAATTATTGTGCCATTGATAGATATAAAGAACAAAAATTGTTGCCTATGACCTTTTCTGTTTTAACAAAACTTTTATGTAAAATTCCTCTTCATTCCAGTACACAGCATCTGCAACATCACAATCTATGCAGTAAAAGTTATACACTGATCCAAATTTGGTCATTCTGTTATATAAGACAGTTTACACTTGTCAACTTCTCATATCTGATACCTTTCGCTCCCTCATTCTTTACTTCAAGGTATGTTTACACCTTTCCCTGCAGTTATGAATTATGATGAGAAATGCAGCAAGAGTATAGCTGTATACTGATGCTCTCTGGTTTTTGTGGCATGTAACTAGTACTGTAATTAGCTTTAGATGATTTGAAACTGATGTTATCTGTTAAACAAACCCAGAAGTAAATACTAGAACTTAATTAGACTTGATTAATTTTGGACATTAATTCATAATTCTTATTGGACCGACCTTTTATGTTAATTAGAAAATTTTGGACATTAATTCATAATTCTTAATCGGACCGATCAATCAGACTTGATGAAATTTGGACTGTATTTATATTACTCAAAGAAGTGTAAATGATAACTTATGTTTAAGTTGTTGATGAAAGACTGATGTACAGATGAAGTTTATGCTCTGTGATCTTATACATTTATTGTTCTGTCTTAACTTCTGTTTGGCAAAACAAAAACATGAAATCGTGCTTCTGTTTATGCTCTGTTTAAGTTGTTGATAAAAGAAATACTACAAGTTCTGTTTGGCAAAACAAAATCATGAAATCGTGCATGTTTCATGTTACAAGTATTTCTTTTTTGATTTTAGTATCCTATCTGCTATAAACCAAGTTCTATTGCAAGTTATCATGTTCATTTAAGTGAATTAATAACAGGGCGCTTGTTACTGACGTTCTTGTTATGTAATAAAAACTAATTATATGTTTTAATGACTATCAACCAAATGATGATACTAATATTGAATTATCTTGTTACTTGTTAGTTGCAATATGCACCTGAAAGTCATATCGAGGCTGAAGTTAGCAACAAAAAAGATGAACTTGTGATTGATTTGGATAGCGAACAGGTTACTGAAACACCAATTGACGAACCTGTTGTTGAGACTGATAAGAAGAATGGTGGCCGGAGATCATGGGTATGGGATCATTTTACCTTCGTAAAAGGTGAGACTCAAGTCCCATGTCCTTATTGTAAGACGGTGTTGGCTGCTGGAACAAAAAGGAATGGAACTAGTACCTTGATTCAACATCTGAAAAGGGTTTGCAAGAGGTCACCTGTTTACAAGAAGTCTGAGTTGAAGAACCAGCCTACATTAAGTTTCAAGCCGGTACCTATGGGGGAACCTAACGGAGGTTTGGCTTCTCACACTTTTAGCCAAGCGAAATGTAAGAAATCTTTGGCTCGAATGTGCATCATAGACAATAGGCCTTTTAGTGTTGTTGATGATCAAGGATTACAAGAATTTGTATGGGATTTGAACCCCATGTTCAAATTTCCATCTAGGTGGACTGTTGCTAGAGATTGTTTGACTATATACAAAGAAGAGGCTAATAAGGTCAAAAAGCTTTTGAAAAATCAAACCGTGTCACTTACGACCGACACATGGACGTCGGTTCAAAACTATAACTTTATGTGTCTTACGGCACATTGGGTTGATGAAAATTGGATGCTGAGGAAGAAAATTATTAATTTTTGTCAAATATCAAACCATAAGGGTGTGACAATAGGAAAGTTGGTTTATCGTTGCTTACAAGAATGGGGTATTGATCGGGTTTTCACAATAACGGTTGACAATGCCTCATCTAATGATGGGGCAATCAAATTTTTAGTGACTATGCTTAAGGGGCCTAATGCTATCTTAGATTGCAAGTACTTACATTTAAGATGTTGTGCTCATATCATTAATCTTGTTGTTAAAGATGGGTTAGAAGAACAGTTTGAATCCATTACAAGGATTAGAAATGCAGTAAAGTACATCAGATCATCACCTTCCAGGTTTGAAAGCTTCAAAGAAAGTGTTGAGAAAGAGAATATCAAATGTAAAAGAAAACCATGTCTTGATGTAGAGACCAGATGGAATTCCACATTTCTAATGTTGGAAACAGCTGAGAAATACTCAGCCGCGTTTGATAGGTATATTTTCCATTACGCTATAGTTAGATTATGTTACATATTTATTTAAATTAACATGCTATATATGTTTCTGTTGACAGACTTCAGGTTATAGATCCAAACTATAGATCCTACTTTCAAAATGAAGTTGAGGATGATGGTGAGAAGATTACTAAGAAGAGAAAGAAGAGTGATCGAGTTGTGGGGGCTCCCAACGAAGAGGATTGGGAGAACGCTCGGTAAGTTATATTTGTTTCATTCACTTGTTGAAGTATGTTATATATGTTTTTCCTAGATAGTAATATGTTATCATATTGTTTTGTATAGGTTTTTTATGGAGTATTTGAAGATATTTTTTAATGTTACAAAGAAGGTTTCGGGGTCCAAGTACGTGACCTCAAGTTTATTTTTTGGTGAGCTCGTCACAATGCATGCAACAATATCTAGAATGTGTTTACAAGCCGATGAGAAAAAGAGAAAAATGGCGTTGTCAATGAAAGATAAATATGACAAATATTGGGATAACATAGATAACATGAACTTTCTGTTGCATGTTGCTTTGGTTCTAGACCCCCGAAATAAGTTGCGTTATCTTGAATATTGCTTGGGGATGATTTATGGTATGAAGTCTAAAAAAAATGAAGAAGTCTTGGAACGAGTTGTTTCAACTTTAACCGATTTGTATAATCATTACAAGATGAAACTCGGCAAAGCAAATGATCGAAACACAACAACTTCTTCATCTTCTACTAGTTTTTTTGATAATGGCTATGAAGTTGATCTAGACGATGGTTATGAAAGGTATTTGGAAGAATGCGGAGAAGGGGTTAACAATACCGAGGTAGAGATTTATTTAGCAGACGGGCCAGAGAAAAAGGTAAAGGGGGATGAGACGTATAATGTCTTAAATTGGTGGAAACTTAATTCAGTTAAATTTCCAATACTATCTCAAGTGGCTAGGCATGTGTTGGGAATGCCAATATCTACCGTTGCATCAGAATCTGCATTCAGTACTGGTGGTAGAGTTATCGACAAATTTAGAAGCTCCCTTACCCCTAGGACGGCTGAAGCGTTAATATGTGCACAAGATTGGTTACGGTCCACACAAACGGAATTGCAAGATGTGGCCCCGAATGGCTTACAACTACAGGACCTGGTGGAAAAATTGGAGAATCTGGAAATTGGTAAAGATTTCGGCTTTTCGTTTACTTAACTATGTCTACTATCTGATGCATTTTTTAAATGTTTACTACTTTACTATCTGATTCATTTTTTCTCTTTGTAGATATGTTTGCTAAAGGAAAAGAGGCATGTGACGAAACTCCTATGGATGAAGACTGGGACTAAGGTGAGTTTAGTAAAGGATATATTTAGCCAGTTATCTGCCTGTTATTACATCAAATTGGTTGCATGAATTTGCAGCCAAGATTTCCCTTACATTGTGTACTCTCAAAATCCTAATTTTGATCAATTAGTATATTGGTTGTAGCTAGAAGATGTGCAGAGGAAAGTGAATAAGTTTGAGTTTGAAGACTAATAAAAGAGTGAAGGAAGAAGGAGCTTACTTTCTATTTGGCTTTTTAAACTTGCATTTCATATTTCTTTGATTGTTGGATTTTTTATGGTTGTTTCATACTTTATTTGCTAGCTTTGGATTGTTTGTGGTTTCTGTCAAACGTTGGCTTGATTTATGGATTTACAGTTTATCGGTTTTTATCATTTGAACATTGTATTTAGGAAGAAATCATTTGGGAAACAAGTGATGGATCATAACTTTCGAGTTAACAAATTGATTAATTTGAAAGCATACAAAAAACCGAAAAAAACCGACACCGAACCGATTAAATAAAAAAAACCGAAAAACCGAAACCGAAAAGACCGAAACCGAACGGTTTGAAATTCTTAAAAACCGAAGTTTTCGGTTCGGGGTTTGGTTTTAGTCAAAAACCGCCCCAAACCGCCCCATGCTCACCCCTATTCCTAGCCCACACAATTGGTGAAGCTAGGGTTAGGGTTTTGTAAAAAGAAAACTATACCGATTGGATTTTTACTAGTTAAGGGGATGTTTTGTAATTATTGAAAGTCGTGGGCTATTTTTATAATATACCTTAAACATGGGGCTGTTCGAATAAAATATAAAATGGAGGTCCTTTTTGTAAATATTGCAACTTAGGGATTTAAATTGTAAATTATATTAATTGTGTAATTCGAATTGTACTTTTATTAATTAAAAGGACTAGTTTTGTAAATTATGTAAAGATGAGGGTTAATTCGTACAGCTATTAAAATATGAGGTATATTCTGTAATATTGAGGGCTTGTTGTGTTAATATGGATATGTAAAGGGTTAAAATGAGATTTAAGGAAACTATGGGGTTTAAGTTGGAAAATTTTAAACTAGAGGGTATAAAATGTAAAATGGTTATATTGGAGGTACTTAATTCGTACATATACTTAAAATATGGATTGAATGTATAATTTATGATAATTACATTTTAGACCCTTAACTTTGGTTTAATTACATTTAAAACCCTAAATTATGTAAAGTTGTCATATTTAACCCTAAACTATCCTAACTTGCTAAAATATACCCTAATTCCATAAATATGCTTAATTATGACTTAACCTATTTTATAATGCTTAAAACTTACTAAAAATGAAAACTTGCTAAATATGGAAACCTGCTAAAAATAGAAAGTTACTTAAAATGGAAAGGCAAGCTAAAATAAATAAATAGAACCTTTTGTAATATTCTTCTACTCCTTTAGGTGTGAAGAAGGAGAGGTCTTGAGCCTGTCAGTGTTTGCTATTTTTCTTGTTCGTCTTTGCATTTCGTAATAAGGTACAGATATTCTGCCCTTTTCAATAAGGTGCCTTCGTTTACTCTTGATTTGATTCATATTAGGTTTCCTATGCCATTGCTATGTTCCCTACACTTCGGTTCGTTTGTTTGATTCATTTAATTTTGATGTTCGATATGACCCTGTTTACTTTGAACCTTTGATAGGAACCCTTTGCCATGAACCTTTGATATTTGGACTTTGATTTTGACTTAGACATATTGAACCTTGCTATGATTTGGAATTTTGACCTTTGACCCTTCAGTTTGATACCCGAGCCAAGTTCGTTTCCTAGCCATGAAGGTAACATGGCCGTGTCTGTGATGCACCGCTGACAAGACTCACGTGTGGGTGAGTGATTTCTCACACCGTCCCCATATTGTTCGTTGCATGCACATTATATTTATTATGGCCTATATTATTGTTCGGGGGGGGGGGGGCGTATGGGTTGCAATCCTAGGTTCATGTCCGTGTTCGTGGACTTGACATGATTTGATATTAGATATTGTTCGGTGACTGATGCTGGGTGCAATCCACGTCTTTCACAAAGTTCGGGAGCTGATCACTCCAATTTGATACATGAGGACACCCCTCATATTATCTGGTTACTTAAGAGGTATCCCCTCTGGATTGATACAGGGTTACTATATTTGGTTCGTGTTCGGGCTCGTGGTGGATTACTGACCTTTTTTTTCCTTTTCTTACTTTGTATTCCTTCGACTATACCTTATGTTGTCCCAATGCACTATATTATATCATGTTCGTTTCGTTTGCTTTCGTTTATATATATCTGTTCACTGAGCTTTTGAAGCTCAGCCGCATTTCTTTTCCTGCGGCAGGTATCTAAGCTAGGAGCTGGGTTTTGCTATGGGATGAGAGTAGAGATTAGATGCTTTGATTTGTCATGTTTAAATATATCATGTCACTGAGCTTTCGTTTATATATATCATGTTTAAGACTTCCGCTGTGTATTATGTATGCTTTGATTTGTCACCATAATGTGATACTTCTACCCTTGCCGGGTTGGGGTGTTACAATTATGGTATCAGAGCCCAGGCTGCGACCTGTAGTACATAAGCCATGGCCTGTGAGTCTTGTGGACCCTAGGATTTGACCCTTAGGATTTGAGTTTTGACTGGTGAGGTTTTGGGTAGACTTTTGAATTCTGTTTCGTCTTTCCTTTCGTGCTTATTCCTTCCTATTTTTTTTGCTAATCGTTTTAATGATCGTTCAGATGGTGAATACGCGTTTTACCCAGTACCCTGATGGACAGGATGGCCCTAATTTCGAGGCCATGATAGCCGATGCGATGGCTGCTGCTCTTCCTCAGTTGGTGACCCAAGTCACCAATAACATCAGAAATGGTGCGGGTTCATCAAGTGGTGGTGGTGGCGGTGCTCACCATGCTCCACCCTGCTCCACCTGCTAGTATTCATGTTTGGATCGAAAGGTTCAATAAGCTCAAGCCTCTATCTTTCAGGTCTGCTGCCACTCCCACTGAGGCAGAGGACTGGATCACTCATGTTGAGAAGTTGTTTAGGGTCTTGGGTTGCGCGGATGAATTCAAGACACGTTTGGCCACGTTTAAACTGGAGGGTGATGCGCTGAGTTGGTGGACAGCGTATGTTCAGTCACAGGAAGGGGATTTCGCTGATACTTGTTCTTGGGAGGATTTTTGTGGCATATTCTATAAGCAGTATATTCCGGTGTCTGAGCAGTAGAGGTACGAACGTGAGTATGGGACTATTCGTCAGTCGGACCGAGAGTCGTCTGGGGAATTCATGCAGAGGTTCATGAGACTGGCTAGTTTTGTTGGACCAGATGTTACGGGTAATGCTTTTCGTCAGGCTAAACACTTTAAATGGGCATTGAAGAAGTGGGTGTTGGAGCGTATTGTGAACACCGAGTATGAGGATGTTGCTGCAGTTGCGAACGATGCCCGCAACATTGAGATGTTGCATGCTGATGGAGGTTCGAATAAGAGAGACAGGGATGGAAATCGGGTGAACTTCAGGGTGCAGGGTCATCAGGGCCAGAGTCAGGATTATAGGGGTCGTCAGGACCAGGGATATGATCAGAGGGGTCGTCAGGACCAGGGATATGATCAGAGGGGTCGTCAGGACCGGGATTCTTATCAGAGGCGTCAGGATTTCAGGAGTCAGGATCGGCGGGATTCCGGTAGGTATGGGAATGACCGGCAGGGTCATGGTGGTAACAACCCGCGTCGGTACAGAGATCAGTCGACTCGGGGTTCTCAGCCGAGTCATCATTCGGGTTCTTCCGGTCAGAAGAGGCCTCTTGAGGCGTTACCTCCTCCTCCTCTTTGTTCCACTTGTGGAAAGCCTCATCCGGGGGTTTGTCACAGGGCTACTGGGGGGTGCTTCACTTGTGGGTCTACTACTCACAAGGTGAAGGATTGTCCGTAGGAGAAACGCGTTACTCCAGCAAACTCGTCTAGACCAGCTCCCACTATGGGACGAGTTTTTGCTACTACTCGTGACCAGGCGGCAAGCACATCAGGTACCATTACCGGTTTTCTTTACATTGGTGATCGTATTGTCTTTGCTTTATTTGATACCGGTGCCACACATTCCATAATATCTAATTCGCTTGCCAAGAAACTTAATGTAACTCCAACACTATTAATTAATCTTATATCCATCTCTACCCCAATGAAAAACCAAGTAATCATTGATCGTGAATATTTGAATTGTCCCCTACGTTTTGATGATTGTGTTTGTTCGGCAAATTTGCTCCCCATGGATATGATCGATTTTGACGTGATACTAGGCATGGATTGGTTGGCTGCTCATAGGGCTACTATTGATTGTCATGCCCGTAAGGTGATCTTTGGCGATGTTCATCATCCTGACTTTGTTTATCTTGGTTTGCAACCTCTTAAGTCCGTTAAGATCATCTCGGCTATGAAGGCCAGAACTTTGATTTCTCATGGTTGCCTTGGTTTTCTGGCATCCATTAAAGATACCTCTTTGGAAGGACCGAGCATTGATAGTCTTCCTATTGTTCGTGATTTTGTTGATGTATTTCCCGATGAACTTCCTGGTATTCCTCCTGCTAGGGAAGTTGAGTTTAGCATTGATCTTATTCCAGGTGCCGAGCCTATCTCCAAAGCTCCGTACCGTATGGTGCCTATCGAGTTGAAGGAATTGAAGGAGCAGCTATAGGAACTCTTGGAGAATGGTTTCATTCGACCCAGTGTTTCTCCTTGGGGTGCGCCTGTTTTGTTCGTTAAAAAGAAAGATGGAAGCATGCGTCTTTGTATTGATTACCGTGAGCTTAACCGCATCACGATCCGTAATCGTTATCCTCTTCCGCGTATTGACGATTTGTTTGACCAGTTGCAAGTGGCGAAGCACTTTTCTAAGATTGATTTGAGGTCTGGTTATCACCAGCTTCGGGTGAGGGAGCAGGATATTCCCAAGACTGCTTTTCGCACTCGGTATGGTCATTATGAATTTCTGGTTATGCCTTTCGGTTTGACCAACGCTCCTGCTGTGTTTATGGACCTTATGAATCGAGTGTTCCATGAGTATCTCGATAAGTTCGTTATTGTCTTCATTGACGACATCCTTGTGTATTCGAAATCTGAAGGAGAACATGAACAGCACCTCCGGATTTTTTTGGAAATTCTTAGGCAGCAGAAGTTGTATGCCAAATTTTCTAAGTGCGAGTTTTGGTTGAATCAGGTTGCTTTCCTTGGTCACATTGTTTCTGCTGATGGTATCACCATGGATCCATCAAAGGTTGAGGCTATCACCAAGTGGCCAAGACCTAACACTGTGACTGAAGTAAGGAGTTTTCTGGGGCTTGCTGGTTACTACAGACGTTTTGTCGAGGGTTTTTCGCGTTTGGCTTTGCCATTAACGCAACTGATGAGGAAAGGCGAGAAGTTTGTTTGGACGGAGGAACGGGAAAGTAGTTTTGAAGAACTGAAGAAGCGTTTAGTGTCTGCGCCTATATTGACTCTTCCATCTGGTTCGGGTGGTTTTCAGATTTATAGTGACACATCGAAGAAAGGTTTGGGTTGTGTTCTTATGCAGCATGGAAAGGTTATTGCTTATGCTTCGAGGCAATTGAAACCTTATGAGGAGAACTATCTGACTCATGATTTAGAGTTGGCAGCTGTTGTTTTCGCATTAAAAATCTGGAGGCATTATTTGTATGGCGAGTCATGTGATATCTTCACTGACCACAAGAGTCTCAAGTATATCTTCACTCAGAAGGAACTTAATATGAGACAGAGACGGTGGTTGAAACTTCTGAAGGATTATGACACGAACATCCAGTATCATCCGGGTAAAGCTAATGTAGTTGCTGATGCTCTTAGCCGGAAGTCGGGTATGATTGCTAGCTTGGAGATTGATCCCCGTGTTGTTAGGGATTTGGAGCGTTTGGATGTTGAGTTGTGTATAAGACGTGATGTTGGATACTGGGCTAGCCTTAAGGTTGAGTCCAATCTCATCCTGCGGATTAAGGAAGCTCAGAAGGATGATGGTGAGCTTTGGTCTGTGGTTCAGAATGTTGGAGAGGGTAAACAGACAGAATTCACTGTAGACAATTTTGGTGTGGTATGGTTTGAGGATCGGCTTTGTGTTCCTAATGATTCCGAGCTTCGCGAGGCTATTCTATCTGAGGCTCATAGTTCCCCATTCACTATTCATCCTGGTTCCACCAAGATGTACAAGGACCTTAAGCAGCATTTCTGGTGGAGTGGAATGAAGCATGATGTAGCTTCTTATGTAGCTAAGTGTTTGATTTGTTAGCAAGTCAAGATCGAGCATCAGAGGGCTAGTGGTTTGTTGCAGCCGTTAGATATTCCGACCTGGAAGTGGGAGGAAGTTTCTATGGATTTTGTATTGGGTTTGCCTCTTACCAGAAGAAAGCATGATGCGATTTGGGTAGTTGTTGATCGACTAACCAAGTCTGCTCATTTCTTGCCGATTCGTATGGATTATAAGTGTTAGTAAGTTGGTGGAGATTTTTCGACCGGAGATTGTTAGACTTCATGGTATGCCGACAGCTATTGTTTCAGATAGAGATCCCCGGTTTACTTCTCGTTTTTGGAAAGGGTTGCATAATGCTTGGGGTGCGCGTCTTAAGTTTAGCACGGCTTTTCATCCGCAGACAGATGGTCAGTCAGAGAGGACCATTCAGACCTTAGAGGACATGTTGAGGGCGTGTGCTTTAGAGTGGACTGGAAGTTGGGACGAGTATTTGTGCTTGGTGGAGTTTGCCTACAACAACAGTTGGCACGCGAGTATTCGTATGGCTCCTTTTGAGATGTTGTATAGTAGGAAGTGCAGAGCTCCGGTTTGTTGGAATGAGGTAGGTGAGCGTATTATTGAGGGTCCCGAGTTAGTTCAGGTCACTAACGAGAAGGTGGACGTTGCTAGGGAAAAGTTGAAGGAGGCTCGTGCTCGTCAGAAGAGTTATGCTGATAATCATCATCGCGACTTGGAGTTTCGTGTTGGTGACCGTGTGTTCCTTAAAGTTTCGCCGTTTCGTGGGGTTAAACGTTTTGGGATCAAGGGCAAGCTTAGTCCTCGATTCATCGGACCTTTTGAGATTCTTGATCGTATTGGCGAGGTTTCTTACCGTTTGGCTCTTCCGCCTCAGTTATCTCATGTGCATAACGTCTTCCATGTATCTCTTCTGAGGGGATACAATTATCATCCTTTGCATGTGGTATCCTATCCTTTTGATCAGATTCAGCCTGATATGTCTCTTCCGGAGGAGCCGGAAGCTATTTTGGATCGACAAGATCGGGTCACAAGAAATAAAGTCATTCAGTTCGTAAAGGTTCTTTGGAAGAATCACCCGGAGCGCGAGGCTACCTGGGAAACCGAGGAATCGATACGAGCTAGTTATCCTCATTTCGTATTTTGATCTGGTATGTCTTTGTTTTGCTTCCGTTTTGTTTCCATTCTACTTCTTTGCAAATTTCGAGGCCGAAATTTTTTCTTAGAGGGGAAGAAGTTGTAAAACCCAAAAATCTAAAACATGTAAAAAGACCAAAATGCCCCTACAACTTTAAAATTTGATTTAAGAGTTTATAAAGCACCAAATTTGTCCCGAACCTTTGGAAATGAACAAAGTTATGAAGCCAAGTAAATTATGCTACAACAATTTAACATTTTAGAGTGTACTAAAATTAAAAAAAAAAAACACACATATACACATTTTGGCCGATTTAATGTATATACATTTTATTAAAATTTGTAAATCATTTAACTAACAAATAAAACAAGATAATATCAAATAAATTAAGGAAAATCTTCCAAATAATTGTGTGATCCTTTTGATACTTATCTTGGACCGAAAAACTTGAAGCCCTCCCCATATCACACGGCATTATAATTCTTTCCCATTTTCCTTTTGCCGAAAACCCTAAAACAACACACAACTCTCTCAAAAATTCATACGGCTCTCTAAAAATCCTTGGGTATTTTTCTGGTATTGTTCTTAACATAAAGAAGCTTGGAAAAATAGTGTGGAGGTCGTAGGGTTGCTCATTCGTTCGTGGTGATTTATTTGGTATTGACAAGGGTTCGATAGGTATTAATTGGTTACGCCTCTTCTACTCGTTCTAGCCTTCATCTGGTATTTTTCCCACCTTTTTTACATCATACTTGGTCTATAAAAATTTGTCTAACCGAACCATGCACATTTATTTGATCGTTTGGAAATTAAAGGCATAAAACACGTATAATACCTAAAACATGTAATACGATTTTTCTGGGTGATGTGTTTATTTTATTTGAACATTATATGAAGTATAAGACCTGGGAAAAATGTTGGTACGATTTGTAAAGGCCTAGATCTATCTCTATAATTTTTAGGGCTTAAAACAAGTATATAATCGAATACACTTTATACGAATTTTCTGGGTGCGAGGCTTAATTTATTTGGACACTATACGACTTATGTAACTCAGGAAAAATGGTAGTTCGAATTGTGGAGGCCCTAATAACCTGTGTCGATTTTGTTTGTGTAATCGGGTTTTATGAAAAACATGAAATAAAATAAAAACCCTAGGTCACGATTAGGGTTAGGATTTTTGGTATAAAATCTGGACTAATTAATACTCATTAATGATGTTTCAATGATTGGGTCATGATTGGTGAAGCTAGGGTTAGGGTTTTGTAAAAAGAAAACTATACCGATTGGATTTTTACTAGTTAAGGGGATGTTTTGTAATTATTGAAAGTCGTGGGCTATTTTTATAATATACCTTAAACATGGGGCTGTTCGAATAAAATATAAAATGGAGGTCCTTTTTGTAAATATTGCAACTTAGGGATTTAAATTGTAAATTGTATTAATTGTGTAATTCGAATTGTACTTTTATTAATTAAAAGGACTAGTTTTGTAAATTGTGTAAAGATGAGGGTTAATTCGTACAACTATTAAAATATGAGGTATATTCTGTAACTTTGTAATATTGAGGGCTTGTTGTGTTAATATGGATATGTAAAGGGTTAAAATGAGATTTAAGGAAACTATGGGGTTTAAGTTGGAAACTTTTAAACTAGAGGGTATAAAATGTAAAATGGTTATATTGGAGGTACTTAATTCGTACATATACTTAAAATATGGATTGAATGTATAATTTGTGATAATTACATTTTAGACCCTTAACTTTGGTTTAATTACATTTAAAACCCTAAATTATGTAAAGTTGTCATATTTAACCCTAAACTATCCTAACTTGCTAAAATATACCCTAATTCCATAAATATGCTTAATTATGACTTAACCTATTTTATAATGCTTAAAACTTACTAAATATGGAAACCTGCTAAAAATAGAAAGTTACTTAAAATGGAAAGGCAAGCTAAAATAAATAAATAGAACCTTTTGTAATATTCTTCTACTCCTTTAGGTGTGAAGAAGGAGAGGTCTTGAGCCTGTCACTGCTTTCTATTTTTCTTGTTCGTCTTTGCATTTCGTAATAAGGTACAGATATTCTACCCTTTTTAGTAAGGTGCCTTCATTTTCTTTTGATTTGATTCGTATTAGGGTTTCCTATGCCATTGCTATGTTCCCTACACTTTGGTTCGTTTGTTCGATTCATTTAACTTTGATGTTCGATATGACCCTGTTTACTTTGAACCTTTGATATGAACCCTTTGCCATGAACCTTTGATATTTGGACTTTGATTTTGACTTAGAAATATTGAACCTTGCTATGATTTGGACCTTTGACCTTTGACCCTTCATTTTGATACCCGAGCCAAGTTCGTTTCCTAGCCATGAAGGTAACATGGCCGTGTCTGTGATGCACCGCTGACATGACTCACATGTGGGTGAGTGATTTCTCACACCGTCCCCATATTGTTCGTTGCATACACATTATATTTATTATGGCCTATATTATTGTTCGGGGGGGGGGGGGGGGGGGGGCGTATGGGTTGCAATCCTAGATTCGTGTCCGTGTTCGTGGACTTGACATGATTTGATATTATATATTGTTCGGTGACTGATGCTGGGTGCAATCCACGTCTTTCACAAAGTTCGGGAGCTGATCACTCCAATTTGATACATGAGGACACCCCTCATATTATCTGGTTACTTAAGAGGTATCCCCTCTGGATTGATACAGGGTTACTATATTTGGTTCGTGTTCGGGCTCGTGGTGGATTACTGACCTTTCTTTTCCTTTTCTTACTTTGTATTCCTTCGACTATACCTTATGTTGTCCCAATGCACTATAATATATCATGTTCGTTTCGTTTGCTTTCGTTTATATATATCTGTTCACTGAGCTTTAGAAGCTCAGCCGCATTTCTTTTCCTGCGGCAGGTATCTAAGCATAGGAGCTGGGATTTGCTATGGGATGAGAGTAGAGATTAGATGGAGCTTTACCTTAGATGACCACCTTTATTTATGACATTTGTTTGGATTGGATTTCATTTCATTATTCAGTTTCCTTGGATTATTTCTTTATCATTCGAACTTATGTATTTGGCTTTAGCCGTGTTGACTTGATTTCCTTATTGAAATTTGTTTAAGACTTCCGCTGTGTATTATGTATGCATTGATTTGTCATCATAATGTGATGCTTCTACCCTTGCCGGGTTGGGGTGTTACAAGTGAGATGGCGTGTCAACACCTTACTGGCCGAATAAAAAAAAATATATATATAATATTACATCTCGCGTACAAGCATACGCGGACTTACGTGAGATATTAAAAAAAATTAAAAAAAATCATCTCGCGTACATACAAACGTGAGGTTACGCTGGATGATTTTAAAACTTTTTAATAATTACAAAAATCACCCTTTAACTTTTTAATAATTACAACTTTTTTATATAACAAACTCTATTCGCTAAATATTTAGTAAATATCTATCGAATTCTTTAATGAAAAAAATATCGTTGCGAAGAGCTCTAAATTACGAACAAAACAAGCCCAATATTAACATGCTTTTGACGTACGCATGATTTTATACGATATTTTTTTCATTAAAGAATTCGATAGATATTTTCTAAATATTTGACGAATAGAGTTTGTTATATAAAAAAGTTATAATTATTAAAAAGTTAAAGGGTAATTTTTGTAATTATTAAAAAGTTTTAAAATCATCTAGCGTAACCTCACGTTTGTATGTACGCGAGATGATTTTTTTAATTTTTTTTAATATCTCACGTAAGTCCGCGTATGCTTGTACGCGAGATGTATTATATATATATATATATATATATATATATATATATATATATATATATATATATATATATATATATATATATATATATATATATATATATATATATATATATGTATATATATATAGTGAGACTTTCTTGCGAGAACCATTTTATCTGCGAGAACTGAAGAACCACCAAAAACATACATGCACGTCTTCAATAATTTTATTTTTGCACATATGTTATTGTTTTTAAAAAAACAACATATATGTTTTTAAAAAACATAGTTGTTCTAAAGAATTTGATAAGAAATTGGAAATACAACATTTTTCTTTGAAGGTGTGCATGTATGTTCTTATAAGGCGTGCAACGACAATATTGCGGCCTTGTGTAAGGTTTTTGTGAAAAAAGAGGATGAGTTCATGATGATATTGAAGAACATAGGTGGATACTTACGATTATTGATGATTTGCATGCATTTTTATTTTATTTTAAAAGGCGTGCATGTATGTTTTTTGTGGTTCTCTCAGTTCTCGCAGATAAAATGGTTCTCGTAAGAAAGTCCCCTATATATATATATATATATATATATAGGGGGACTTTCAAACGAGAACCATTTTATCCGCAAGAACTGAGAGAACCACAAAACTTACATGCACGCCTTTTAAAATAAAATAAAAATACATGCAAATCATCAATAATCGTAAACATCCACCTATTTTCTTCATATCATTATGAACTCATCCTCTTTTTTCACAAAAACCTTACACACGGCCGCAATATTGTCGTTGCACGTCTTATAAGAACATACATGCACACCTTCAAAGAAAATTTTTGTACTTCGAATTTCTTATCAACTTCTTTAGAACAACTATGTTTTTTTTAAAACATATGTGTTGTTTTGAAAACATATGTGCAAAAATACAATTATTGAAGGCGTGCATGTATGTTTTTGGTGGTTCTCTCAGTTCTTGCGGATAAAATGGTTCTCGTTTGAAAGTTACACTATATATATATATATATATATATATATATATATATATATATATATATATATATATATATATATATATATATATATATTATTCGGCCAGTAAGGTGTTGACACGCCATCTCACTCTCCTACACGTATAACCATACGCGAGATCAATGGGTATTTTTGAGTTTTGAAAAAAGTTTGGGCAATTTAAGATAGCTACCCATACAAATGGGTAGCACAGTAATTTTCACCCGTTTAAAACAGTTGTGCAAAATATTTGCAAATACTATGAGATTATCGATGGAAATTAGATGCTCCATAATGCACCTTCCACGGATATGTGTGCTTATAAGTGCAATTTTTGTATAACAACGCCTATTACCATTTATATAGTTTTTTTTCTTTTCTAAATAATCTCCCTACATATATAAGGCTATGTGTAATGGGGCGTGAAAAGCCAATTTTTTGCCCCTTTAGCGCCCTTTTAGCGCCCCTCCCCATTACATACGGGCGTGAAAACCCAAAAAAAACGAAGGGGCGTGAGGCTAATCGCGCCTTGCCCATTTGTGATTTCAAAAAAAATTTACATCAAAGTGAGGCATGAATCATTACACATAGGCGTGAAAAGGGAAAAAAATAAGGTGGGGGCGTTAAACGATTACACAGCTAATAGCAAATACATGACATGTCACAAATGTTACCTAAAAAGCATTAAAAAGCCATGTCAGCAAGCCAAACTGACATTCATACTCAGCAAACTGAAAGCATTCGAAGAATGCTTGATTCGGTTTTCAATCATCAAAATTCGCCCATCAATCTTTAAAAATGCAATTACTTCAAAACCCGCACTCAAATTCATCAATCCATCATTTCCCCAATTCAAGTGTTTTATTCATTCCATCGTTTAATTTGATCATGATTTGTCTTCAATTTATATAAAAGTAATAATTTCATTTTGATTTTACGGTTTATAAATATCTCGATTTTGATTATGAGTTAATGATGATTCCAAATTAGGTATTTGAATTGGCGTTTAAATTCGATGATATGACTAATTATCTGGTTAATTTGGATCCCTTAATTTTCTTTTTTTCACTTAGGGTTAGGTTGGATTTAGGTTAACTTTGTTGGTTTGTTTGAGGATTATGGATGGAATGATCAACTTAATAAGGTTCTGGATACAACATAAGTAGCTAAACATTATTCTTGAATACTAGTAATTTATAAGCTTTTGGTATTAAGGGGTGTTTGACATTGTCTTTTGTCAATGATTGTTTGATTAGTGCGTTTTCTAGATAATAAGTTTTTAGTGTTTGTGTGGAGTCAAATAATTAGATGGGAAGTAGCGACAACAAAAAAAGGATTATTTAATGTAGGAATTATATAAGAAGGCGTTTGGGATGGCTCATTTTAGAGCTTATCAGCATTTTTACAAATGGTCACGCTCATGGATTATTAGATGTCTACTATCATAATCAAGATGCAACGCAAATGTACATGTTTCTTACTGTAAGCATTAGTGCAAAGTAAAATCAAATAGTATCATATAGATGCAAATTGATTCAGACCAAATCAGAGCATAACATGTTGCTGATGTTTAGATGGAACGCATAATTAGTCAAGACATAATCAAACTAGTATCAACGCCATCAACATTTCAAAACCATATTTTGCCAACAATAATTAACCCATGCAGACATAGTATACGGGTTAATACTCAAAGAAGTTACTAAAGTTTCCCAAAAATTTGAATTAAGTTACTATAGTTTTTTTTTGTTCAACCAGGTTACCATTGTTTCTTTGTTCGTCTTTCCCCTTTTAGCGTGACTGATTTTCACAAATTTTTAAGAAATTAATTCAAATTTTTGAGAAACTATAGTAACTTAATTCATCTTTGAGAAACTATAGTAACTTAATTCAAATTTTTGGGAGACTATAGTAACCTGGTTGAAAAAAAAAAAAAATAACAATAGTAACGTAATTTAATTTTTTGGAAAACTTTAGTAACTTCTTTGAGTATTAACTCCATAGTATACTAGTGGATTCAAATTCTCATGAAAGCTGATACAAATATCAATACTAACTCAAATTTCAATGTCAAAATATAACATGCATCTCCAACTAAGTAAATTCCGATTCTAATTTCTACGACGTGTAACATATTCAATCCAATTTTTCTTACGCGTGGTGTCTAATTACATAAGATAAAATGAAAAAAAAAATAAAAATAAAAAAAAATTCAAAACTCTCCATTTTTCGTTTTCTTTTAAAACAATAATATTAATAAGATTATTATCATTATCATTATTATTGTTGTTATTATTTGTGACAACTGACAATTTCACGTTAACATTTGTTCATAAACTCTAAAGCTAAGCGGCGGGCAGCTCCCCGGTAAAGTACGAGTAGAATTCACGTTGAACGTTTTATTTACTCATAACCGTTAGGTTATCCTGCGCATAACGAGAACCGTCTTTGAACATTTTAAATCACACTAGACTAATGTTTAGTCTACTATAAGCAAGTACATGACATACTTATAATCATTTAGATGGTCATATAGATCCATATTCATAGTTTTCATATAACATGCATTCTAAGTGTTTTAACTTGCATGCATGCATGCAAAACATACCTATTACCCTCACAACCTTTATACTAATACTTTCAATAATTACATACCTTCAAAATCAAATTATACCCTCTTCAAATAATCACCAAGAGCCGGCCCCCTTTTTATATATTCACATAAGTAATGCCTAAAAACATTATTCATACTTATTCAGATCTCTATGTTTTGATAATCACAAAATGTAAACTCATTAAACATAAACTTATAAAATAAACAAGTACTTAGTTGTAAATATTCACTTCTACAACTAAAATCACTTAAGGTATGAATGAACTAATGCTTAATGCATTATATGATCAAAGGAACATTTTCTTAATAACTAGATTTTTTATAAAATGTCAAAAACATTTTATATCTTTTAGAAAAACATTTTTGGTAATAAATAAAAAGGTTTAATTCATTATAAATTTATGAATTCAAATTTTTAACCAAAATCAGTAAAAATGTTCTAGAAAAACCTTCCCCACAAAAAGATAAAACTGGGCAACGGTTGGCTTGGGCGGCCCCCTTAATTTTGCTAGGCGGCCCCCTTAAAATTAAGGGGACCGCCCCCCTATTTAAGGGGGCCGGCCACGCTCCAGTAGCCTTCCAGCTGTCCAATTTTCTGCCTTTAAATACCAGCCTTTCCCTGGATTTTTTTCTTACCTTTTGCACTAAAAACTTTCTGTTGTAGATCGCATTTCATATCTTCAAAAAACCTTTGATCATATAATCTTAAGCATTGGTTTCCAAGTGATCCAAGCTTCCACCATCCAAGTGCAAAAGAAGAATACTTCTATCAATCAAGACTAGAAGTCAAGGTTGCAAAAATCGCGAATCGGTAGTCAGGCGGTCGACCACCTTGTACCTTGTAATCGGTTTAGGCGGGATTAATCGGTGATTAATCGGATTGGCATTGCTGACAAATTTTAGTTATTTCCGACAAGTTTTGTGTATTTCCGGTGAGTTTTAGGTATTTCCGGCAAGGTATTTTCTAAAAAACAACTTGTAATAGACTTAAACAGTTGCTATAAGTGATCAAAATAAGTTTATAGTGAGTTTTGGGTACTTCCGGCAAGATTTATAGGTTTCTGGCAAGTTTGACCACCATTGACCGCCGTTGACCACAGTTGACCTATTTGTTTGACCCAGTTACATAAATCAGCAAGGTCGGTGGCCTTGTAGCACCTAATCGGCAATTAATCGGCCTTGTAGACCTTTTTTTGCAACACTGCTAGAAGTATTACAACTTAGTATCATCTTGTTACTCAAGTTGTTTGTTTTGTATACTTTGTAAATCATTCATTCTTTTATGTAAAGTGTGTATATAAGGTGTAAACATAAGTGACTAGATATGTATAGTGTGTGAGTAGTGAAGAAGGTGTATAAGTAGTTGTGGTGTAAAGAAGTCATGTAGAAGTTGTAAAGCCGTGGTGTAGAAGTTATGAAGCCGTGGTGTAGATGTCGTGAAGCCGTTGCTTAGAAGTTGTGAAGTCGTCATGTAGAAGTCGTGAAGCCGTAGCTTAGAAGTTGTGAAGTCGTCATGTAGAAGTCGTGAAGCGGTAGCTTAGAAGTTGTGAAGTCGTCATGTAGAAGTCGTGAAGCCATAGCTTAGAAGTTGTGAAGTAGTTGTGTAGAAGTCGTGAAGCCGAAGCTTAGAAGTTGTGAAGTCGTCGTGTAGAAGTCGTGAAGCCGTTGTGTTGAAGTCGTGAAGCCGTCGTGAAGAAGTCGTGAATAAGTCGTGAACTAGTTGTGATTGAAGTCGTGAGATTGGTTCTAGCTACTATTAGAACTCGACATTTAGCTTTGTGTCGTTAAACCGGTGTAAACCAAAGTTGTGTAAGGTTTTCTCCGCCATAAGGGAGCTTGTTGAAGTAGTGAAGAAAACTCTCGAGCAAGGTGTGCTCGGGGAGTGGAGTAGGGCAAGGAAGGTGTCCTTGTAGCCGAACCACTATAAATCCCTCGTGTCTCGGTTTGATCTTTCCATCTCTTACTTATTTCTTTATATCGTCATTACTTTCATACATATAGGCATATATAACTATTAATATTAATTATAAGTTGATTTCACATAAAGATCAATTTAAAACTCCATTCATGAAAAGAAAAATTTTATAACAAATCTAAAAGGATACACATATAATTAATAATATTGTTCAAGTATAATTTTTCATATAAACTCAAATCTAAGATTTTAAAAGGAAACAAAGTTTTCATAATAAAATAAAAATGACGTAAAACTATTCAACCCCCCTTTCTAGTTTTCCACAATTGGTATCAGGAGCCACGTCAATCAAGATTTTTAAAATATACTGTATTTTAAAACTTGAAACGATCTATGGAATCCGAAAGATTTTTAGAAGGGGAATCTATTTAAAAACCACCGCTTTTTGAAAACTATACTTTTCTTGAATGAAAAAATAGATTTGAAACTTATGTGAAATCGATTGATCTAGATCTTTGGCATGTCATTTCGATTGGTGATTTTGAAACTCAAACAAAAACGAATTTTGAAAATCAAACAAAAACGGATTTTGAAAGACAAACAAAAACGGATTTTGAAAGTCAAATTGATTATTTGAAAATAAAGAATGACATAAATAATAAAGCTAAAATAATTATTTATAAAACCTTGCCGAAAGTTGAATATGAAAGAATATCCTTCTGTAAAACGGCAAATGATATTTGAAAAAATTTCTTAAACTTTCATCAAGAAAAATGTCAAGCCAAAGATGAGGATTTTGATCTTGTACATGAATTAGTTATCTTAGAAAATTTAATAGATAAACATTTAGATAAAATAGATACATGTGCTACTAGTTCAAATGTTGTTAATGAAGGTATTAACGACGAAGACTACATGAATCAACTCCAAAGTGAACTCAATCCAAAATCATGGAGTGACATAGACGAAGGAGAAGATCATCATCCGGTATGTGACGAATGCAAATTAGATAAATCTCCAAATTAGACTCACCTATCGTTCACACGTCGATCATCATCTGAGACATTACGAAGAAAAGCTAGGACGTGAGGTAAGTTCTCTTTTTAAATTTCATAAGTAATTACTTCATGCATATAATCTTATTAATGCCTTAGGATACGCTTAGTCTGATAGGTTGCTTTGCCTTTACACTTTAGTTATATTCGTTCTGTGGCTTAATGAACTAGAAACCCTTTAGTTAGCCCCCCTAAGTACTAGTAAACCAAGCAATCTTCGTATTTGGTACTCTTCGATAGGTAAATTTAGGAACTTAATTTCTTCTAAAAAGAGAATGACTACTGGAGAATCTATTGACTAGAAACTCAATTTGACCTAACGGTTGAATTCCTTCTATGTGAGAAGTTGGGTGTGTGTAACCCGTAAAAACGGTCGTGTTTAGCCTGAATTGAGCACCACTAGTAATAGTCTCATACTCATTCTCCAACTTGAATACATTATTCTTCCTAAATATACCTAACGATAGTTTACTGTTATGAACTTTGCTTTTCACTAGAGCTTTTCATTCCTAGATTTATGTCATCTTGCATATATAAAATTTCTAGATGTTTACTTGCTCCTATGTGATTTGACTGCATGCCTTCGTAATTATTTGTTTAGTTGTTGATTGCATTGTCATTATAATAGCTTTTGTTTTTCTCTAACTACTCTGATATGATGTATTTTTGTATTTAGTCATAATACATGCTTAAATGCCATATGATATGTAGAAAGAGGTAGCATGTGACAATAGACTTAACTAATACCCTTGAGCATGAGATCTTTTATAAACCACTATTTTTAAACCTATAATTAATGAGACTTGTTTTTAAATTTGCAAAAACTTCACATTTTGGAAAAATGATTTTTCAAAAGATTATGACACATTTCTATTAAACATGTTTCACCATCCTACCTTTCTTCCAAACTTGTGTCCATAATTACGTGTTTATCAAAAACCAAAGATTGGAAAAATACGTTTTCTTTCCTCATAAAAACATTTTGAAATAAAGCCAAAACTATTTCATTAATATATTTTTCACATCCACATAAAACCTACTCGCAAACATTGTTGAATAATGCCAAAAATATTTTTTTAAATCATGCATGGTGATCTCATATCTGTCATCTATATTTATGTATGTGACATTTATAAGTGAACTAAATTTGAAAATAACCATAATTTATTCACTAAGACCTCACTTGGTACAAGTCTAGAAGTCCATGCTATCACAACTCTACATTCCCATGCACATAGATATTCATTAGGATTATTTAACTAGCTTATTAATCTTCCTAAATATGATACTATGAATTACTTGGTGCTATGTAGTGTTTTCTTGTCTAACATATATATGTTACATGCTAAATGAGTTGTTTGCATGCTAGATAATAATGTCTAATGAATATGCTTAGCATACATAAGTTATTAAATCCTAAATTGCCTCAAAAGAAGTTGGACTTGCTTGAAACTAAACCCATTTTATCCTATACTTCCCAAAATTCACAAACACATTTTGTCACAAACCACCCACCAAAATTTACCTTCCACAATCACATCATCACTACACCATAAATACCCAACTCCATCATAAATGCTCATCCATATCATCCATCCAAACATGTCATCATCTAACCACCCAAGATCCAAGCCTTCAAGAGTTGCTAAAATCTCAGTGAGGCCCATTTGGAGGAGGAAGCTTGACATTTGCCATAACCCAACAAATGATGTTGTTCAAACTCAACCAACACCTAAACCTCATCCTAATGAACCCTTTCACACACATAACCAATCATCCATATGTCCACCTTCATTCACTCATAATTACCCAAGTTCACAAATGTCTCCACCACCAAGAGTGTCACCACCACTTCCACCAAATAACAACCACTCTCCATCATCATCACCTTCCACTCAACACTTGAAGTTCATTAAAGAACTCAAGGAAGCCCATGAGCTTAATGCTCTCCTTGCTTTGCACCTTGCTCAAAGCAACTTAGACCCATCACCATCCATCTCACCATCATTACCATCATCACCACATCACTTGAGTCAAATTGAGAAACATGTCTACAATTGTCATTGTTGCATCTTTCTTCAAAATCAAACCATCGCCTTAAATGAGCGTCTCACTTGGATTGAGTATCTTCTCACTAGATCTAATCCAACACCACCACTTGAACAACATCAAAACCCTCATTCAACATGGTCAAGTCCAAGCTCTCCACCTCCAATTCCTCCATCAACACTCTCTCCAACATCCATACACCCAAATTTACAACCCCATTAATCCAACATTTTTACCCCCTCTTTACCATCATCCATCCAAAATAATTCAAGTTTTTCATGTCTCAAGCAAGTCAAATGGATCTCTTAGGCAATTTAAAATTTTCTACTTATTGTATGCTATAAGCAAAATATGTGTTGTATCAATAATTATGTTTTTAACATAATTATTTTCAACTAATGAATGCTTTATTTCTTGTCTTTAATATATGATTGTTATGCTTATTGCTTGTATACTTGATATCATGATATATATACATGCTTGATGATTAATAACATGCTTATTCCATAATATGTTTTAAATGTATGCATGCGTATTTAACATGTTTATGCCACTATTTAATCATTCTTGATGTACATGATTCAAATGGAGCTTGCTGCAAAAACACCCTAAAAATGACCCTTTTCTGAAAAATTTTCAAATTTGGTCGCCTGGGAAAACACCAGATGGGCGGCCCCCTTAATTCCCTAGGCGGTCCCCTTAATTTTAAGGGGGCCGGCCTACAATTAAGGGGACCGGCCATCTGGGCAGTAAAATTTACTGTTTTCTTTTGCATCTTGTGACCCCTTTTATCTAGCCCCAGCTACCATTTCTCTTAAAGGACGAACTGGTATTGGAATTTTACCACAAAACCTCCAAACCTTACCTAAATCAACCATCACCTCCATCAAACACCCATTTTCATTCACCATGCTATCACCAAAATCATCCATCTCTAAGACACCAAAACTCCATCACCACCACCTCAATGTTCATCCCCAAGTGCACCAAATGCACCATCAAAAACACCCTCCACTCATGGCACATCATCTTCATCCATACCTTCCACTTCATCCATCAATAACTACATCAACTCACACCTATCATCACCACCATCAAGAGCATCAACTCCACCTCCTACTCAAGAACCTCCATTCACCCAACTTGTCATTTCCATATCACCAATAACACCTCTTGATGCTCATTTCTCATCATCACCAATACCACCACCATGCTTTCCCATCCCTTGGGCTTTACTAGACGCCCATGGAGACAATTGCCTTTGTTGCATCCACAACCGAACCTTCATCTTTGGTCTTAGAGATGAGATACACTACATGTTTTCATCCCTTGAACACATGCTTAACAACCAACCTCCACCATTTTCACCCACTACATCACCACCACCTCCATTCTCAACAAATTAAGCATATGCAATGCTTGATCAAAAATAATTTTTCAAACCATTTTGTGTGCAAGCCCCATGGAAGATCATATACTCCTAGAATGATTATGTAGATTGCATTACTCACTAGCTAATGTAGGATTGAATATAATCTTGGATGGTTGTGTATTTATACACAACATTTTTAATGAATGTCTTTATATGCATGCTTATTTTTGCTATATATATGCTTGTGTTTCTAATATTTTTCTTGCAAGTATTCCATATATCGATTCCTTAGTGCCCTCAAACGAGGGGGAGCACACATCAAGGGGGAGTTCTCGTCCCGACAAATTTTATCTCAAAAACTTGTCGGCATAACCTTTTTGATTCTACAAAAAGGGGGAGAAGTGAATATAAACTCACTAAATACTTGTCCAAAAATAATTTTTGGATTTAATGAGTTTTAGTTTTGTAATCATCAAAAAGGGGGAGATTGTTGACATAAGTAATGCCTAAAAACATTATTCATACTTATTCATATCTCTATGTTTTGATAATCACAAAATGTAAACTCATTAAACATAAACTTATAAAATAAACAAGTACTTAGTTGTAAATATTCACTTCTACAACTAAAATCACTTAAGGTATGAATGAACTAATGCTTAATGCATTATATGATCAAAGGAACATTATTTTAATAACTAGATTTTTTATAAAATGTCAAAAACATTTTATATCTTTTAGAAAAACATTTTTGGTAATAAATAAAAAGGTTTAATTCATTATAAATTTATGACTTCAATTTTTTAACCAAAATCAGTAAAAATGTTCCAGAAAAACCTTCTCCACAAAAAGACAAAACTGGGCAACGGTTGGCTTGGGCTTCCCCCTTAATTTTGCTAGGCGGCCCCTTTAAAATTAAGGGGACCGCCCCCCTATTTAAGGGGGCCGGCCACACTCCAGTAGCCTTCCAGCTGTCCAATTTTCTGAGTATAAATACAAGCCTTCCCCTGGATTTTTTCTCACCTTTTGCACTAAAAACTTTCTGTTGTAGATCTCATTTCATATCTTCAAAAAACCTTTGATCATATAATCTTAAGCATTGGTTTCCAAGTGATCCAAGCTTCCACCATCCAAGTGCAAAAGAAGAATACTTCTATCAATCAAGACTAGAAGTATTACAACTTAGTATCATCTTGTTACTCAAGTTGTTTGTTTTGTATACTTTGTAAATCATTCATTCTTTTGTGTAAAGTGTGTATATAAGGTGTAAACATAAGTGACTAGATATGTATAGTGTGTGAGTAGTGAAGAAGGTGTATAAGTAGTTGTGGTGTAAAGAAGTCATGTAGAAGTTGTAAAGCCGTGGTGTAGAATTTGTGAAGCCGTGGTGTAGATGTCGTGAAGCCGTTGCTTAGAAGTTGTGAAGTCGTCATGTAGAAGTCGTGAAGCCATAGCTTAGAATTTGTGAAGTCGTGGTGTAGAAGTCATGAAGCCGTAGCTTAGAAGTTGTGAAGTCGTCATGTAGAAGTCGTGAAGCCGTAGCTTAGAAGTTGTGAAGTCGTCATGTAGAAGTCGTGAAGCCGTAGCTTAGAAGTTGTGAAGTCGTCATGTAGAAGTCGTGAAGCCATAGCTTAGAAGTTGTGAAGTAGTTTTGTAGAAGTCGTGAAGCCGTAGCTTAGAAGTTGTGAAGTCGTCGTGTAGAAGTCGTGAAGCCGTTGTGTTGAAGTCGTGAAGCCGTCGTGAAGAAGTCGTGAATAAGTCGTGAACTAGTTGTGATTGAAGTCGTGAGATTGGTTCTAGCTACTATTAGAACTCGACATTTAGCTTTGTGTCGTTAAACCGGTGTAAGCCAAAGTTGTGTAAGGTTTTCTCCGCCATAAGGGAGCTTGTTGAAGTAGTGAAGAAAACTCTCGAGCAAGGTGTGCTCGGGGAGTGAAGTAGGGCAAGGAAGGTGTCCTTGAAGCCGAACCACTATAAGTCCCTCGTGTCTCGGTTTGATCTTTCCATCTCTTACTTATTTCTTTATATCGTCATTACTTTCATACATATAGGCATATATAACTATTAGTATTAATTAGAAGTTGATTTCACATAAAGATCAATTTAAAACTCCATTCATGAAAAGAAAACTTTTATAACAAATCTAAAAGGATACACATATAATTAATAATATTGTTCAAGTATAGTTTTTCAAATAAACTCAAATCTAAGATTTTAAAAGGAAACAAATTTTTATAATAAAATAAAAATTACGTAAAACTATTCAACCCCACCTTCTAGTTTCTTTAGACTTAGTCCACATTTTATATATTCAACCCATCACAAATATAATACAATGTACTTATCTCATTACCAACTATGTGACTTGAAAATCTTGAAATATCTATCTAACTCTCAAATCACACCATACTCCCTTTCTTTCTTTCCTATCACACGCCACCCTCACCATCACCATCTCCCCCTCCATACTTCCCATCTCATCATGTTATATTTTTGTCCCCTAGATATTTTCTAAAGCAACTAGATGTTTTCCTCACTTCATTCCCTATAAATAGAGCCATTCATTCTCTCATTTTACACACATAATAACACATTCATTTCCTCTCTATCGCAGCTCCTTTCAAGGCTTTCAACAAGGTTTAAGGGGTGGCTAAAAGTTGCTAAGGATAAACTAGGGTTTTTGTGGTGAAAACTAGGGTTTTCTAAGGGTTCTTGGTTAGTTCTTGTGCATTTCTTGACCTCCAACACACCACCATTCTAGTAAGTGTCTCATGATACTCTATTTTACTCATATTGAACATATCATGCATCATTCCATATCACCTTTGTGGATTTGTAGTGTCGAAATTCAATTTAAACTTAGTTATTATAAACACTAAATCTGGGCACAAAATGGGTCGACTTGCTAGCTAGTTTTAACAACTTTAAAGAACACTTTTGGCAAAACTCTTTTCACCTCAGTGTACTACTAGGTCTTAGGTACATTTCCCCCGAATTATAAATCACATTTTCACGAAATAAGTTGTCCAATAGCTCAAGCTGCTGGAATATGTGTAGTGTAGCAAACATATGGAGACCTTAAACTTGGAATCTAGGAGTCTAATTATAGTGTCTGGAAAGTTAAGACAGAGACCTAATTCCTAGAAGTGAAATTTTGAATTTTGGTTGAGAAACGAAGAAGTTATAGCCTCGCGAAGTTGGGTAAGATTTCTGGATAAAAAAGCAGATTGAGACTTATGCCTTATGAGGAAATTTTGGTTGACTATTGTTGGGCTATAAAGTTAAAGTACTGCTGGAATATCAAAGTACTGCTGGAAGTCAAAGTACTGCTAATCAAGTCAAAGTACTGCTGCTCGTTGAAGGACTGCTATGCAAATTGTTTAAGGACTAATGTGTAATTCTAAAATGTTCGTATTAGATTAGAGTTATAATTAGAATTACTTGTCGTTCAAGTATTGTAAACCGACTAGGGTTTTCCTTGTGCCTATAAAAGGATCCCTAGGTTGGCATTAGAGATATACGATTAGATGAGATTTTAGAGAGACAAGTTTACACAAAGAAGCTTGTTAGAAGTATTAGTGATTAGAGTTTGTTAGTGAATCTGTGTAAGAAAGCAGGTTCAAGGTTTTAATAATATTCGAAGTTGATTATTAATTCTTCTTAGCTTTGTTGAAGTAGATTCCGCATACTTAGCAAAGTATATCAGTGTTTCATTATTAATAGTTTTGAATTTATTCAAAGTTGTTAAACCGTAGACAAGCTACAAGTTAGTTTGGTCAGAGTATATCGATCCAACAAGTGGTATCAGAGCTTGTGTGGAGACTCTGATTAAGAAGAAACCCTTAAAACCGATTTATCAGCAAACCCTAAACGATGTCGACTGAAGCTGCACCTATCCCATCCATCACCTCACTCAGAATTCCTATCATCAAGAAGGGAGAATATGATCTCTGGAGCATGAAGATGAGGCAGTACCTTGCTATTACTGACCATGCTCTATGGGATGTGATTGTCAATGGTAATGTTGTTCTTGACGAACCTTTACAAGTTGAAGGACAACCCAAACCACCTCAACCAACCTTGCCAGCAGCTACAAAGAGAAATCAAGATAAGGCTCTCAACATACCGTTGTCTGCTATTCCTGATGGTCACCTACTGAAGTTCCATGATGCTAAGGATGCAAAGCAATTGTGGGCTGCGATCAAGACAAGATTTGGAGGTAATGATGCTTCAAAGAAGATGCATAGAAACTTATTGAAGCAGCAGTTTGAAACTTTCACTGTTGGTGAAAGAGAAGGTCTTGATGCTGCCTATGACAGATTCCAAAATCTACTTAGTATGCTAGAACTGTATGGAGCAGAGGTATCTGTTGAAGATGCAAATTTGAAGTTCTTAAGGAGTTTGCCATCTGTCTGGCATGTGGTTGCTACTATGATTAGAGGACAACCTGGATTGGAGTCTATGGACTTTGATGATCTCTACAACAATTTGAAAGTGTATGAGCAAGAGACGAATGGTCACAGTTCTCAAAAAACTCACAACATAGCTTTTGTGTCTTCTGAAAACAGAAGCAGTACTTCCACTAAAAGTACTGCTTATCCTTCTCAAAGTACTGTTGGTGATTCACAGCATGTTTGCACAACCACAACTACTCCCAACCCATCACCAACAAACAACACCAATTCTGATGATGTTGTATGTTCCTTCTTTGCACAACAAGCCACTTTACCTGTTACCTATCAAGAAGACTTGTTGCAGATTGAAGAAGATGCTTTAGAGGAGATTGACATAAGATGGCAAGTAGCTATGATCACTGCAAGGATCAAGAAGTTCATGAACAAGACAGGAAGGGGAATTGATTTCAAAGCCAAACAAGGTATAACTTTTGACAAATCCAAGATTGAATGTTTCAATTGTCAAAAGCTTGGACACTTTGCAAGGGAATGCAAGTTTGCAAAATATCAGGCAAACAGGATGGTTGAACAACCCAAGGTTGAAAGAAAGGAGGTTCCTATTACTGAATCACAACCAAAAGCTTTGGTGGCTCAAGAAAATCTAGCAGAGATTGATTGGAGTGCTGAATTTGATGATGAACCTGTAACCTATTCTATGGTTGCAATAGAAGAGTTTGATTGGAGCACAGCCTTTGATGAGGAACCAGGATATGCTGCTTTGGAATCAAGAGATGGTCTTGGAAGCTTTGACTGGAGCATGGAGGATGAAGATGAACCTGTTCAGATTGCTATGGTAGCTAATTCACCAAGTTCATCCAACGTCTCTGAGGTATGCTCTAAGTGTAATGATGTGTATCAAAAGTTGCTTAAAGAATATGTGACTGAAAGAGATAATTGTAGAACAGCTAGGTCTGAGGTAGCTGGTTATCAATTAACTTTAGAGTCAATGGAAGCCAAAATATTAACACATGAAAATAATGAAATGGCTTGGGCAGAAAAATATGAGCAACAAGATTACCAATTGAAATTAAGTGAATGGAAGTTAGGATGTAAGGTGTCTGAATTAGAAAAGATTACTAAGGAAAGAGATGCTTTGTTAGAAAAACTTGGTAGTATTAAACAGGCTAGTCTATCACATGTTCAATTTGTTGAAAAACAAAGAGTCATAAACAGTAGAGCTGGACTAGGTTATGGTGAAGATAGTAGTTCAGATGAGACCTCACCTAGTGATAAGGAAGAGACCTCACCTAGTGATAAGGAAGAGACCCCACCTAGTGATAAGGAAGAGATTCCACCTAGTGATGATGACCTTACAAGCTCAGAAGAAAACACATCTAGGAATGAGGAACCAATTAGTGAAACACCTCCTGAGTTTAAGAAAGATAAGGAGTACCACTCAGTTCCTCCACCCACTTGTAAGTTTCAACCACTTAGGACAGATGTTTCTCGTTATGGTGTAGACAACCTAGAGTTTAGGAAGAAGCTTACTGGTCAATTTAGTTCTGAGAAACCCAAGGATGATTTTCAAAGTGGTAATGATCAAAAGTTTCCTACAGTCTTTCACAAACAAGCAGTACCTCCAAAAACTTTTCAAAGTACTGCTGGACATTCAGCAGTACCTCCAAGAGAAACTTTTCAAAATACTGCTCACTATAGGAAACCTTTTAATCATAGAAGAGGATTTGGGAATATGGAGAGAAAATTATGTTATGTATGCTATAGTCCTGATCATTTGATTAAGCATTGTGACTTACACTCAGAATATTTAAGTCAGTTCCCAAAGAATAAACCTGCCACCCATAAGCCAAGAGAGACTAGACCAGTTTGGAATCACTCAAATAGGGTCAACCATAGTAATTTCTCTAAAGACTATAGGTACCCTCACCAGAAAAGAATGTTTTCCAAACCACCAGTACCTTCACATACTGATAAGTCTCCAGAAGTACCTTCTCAAAGGACTGATAAGTTTTCACCCAATCATGGTACTGCTAACACTTTTTCACATAGAAGACCTAAGAGATTCAATTCATATAAAAGGTCTTACACCTCAAGCAGAGTACCTAGATCAGAGAAACCTAAGGTCAAACGAAATTGGGTTAAGAAAGAAAGATACTGATGGGGAACAAGCAGTACTTTCATCAGATAAGGGTGAAACAGGGAGTGTTGTTGATAATACAACACAGGACATGGGACCAACTCAAATAATCATTGACCATGCCTTTAAAACCAGTGGAGATTACATACTGAAGGAATTCAAGTATGTCACTCCACAAGGGGAACACAAGTCAGTAATGGCTTGGGTTCCTAAAAGAAACTAACCCTTTTCTTTACTGTGCAGGGCAACCCAGAGGAAGAGCTTAAAGATCATATTATTGTTGATAGTGGTTGCTCTGGCAGCATGACAGGGGACAAGGAGATCCTGTCAGATTTTAAGGCATATTATGGAGGAAGAGTTGCATTTGGTAATGATCCTGATGGAGGGAGAATCACTGGCAAAGGAACAATCAAGGCTGGATGTATTGATTTTGAGAATGTTAGATATGTGAAGGAGCTCAAGTTCAACCTTTTGTCAGTATCTCAGATTTGTGACAAGAAGTACCCAATTCTGTTCACTGATACATAATGTCTCATTCTCTCTCCTGAGTTTAAGTTTATTGATGATCACTTGGTAACATTGAGAGTACCAAGAACCAATGATGTGTACAGTTTAGACTTAAAGAGTTTCAATTCTGCTGGAAGAGCAACATGTTTAATAGCAAAAGCATCATTGGAAGAAGCACATATGTGGCACAGAAGACTAGGTCATGTTAATTTTAAGAACATCAACAAGCTAGTCAAAGGAAATTTAGTTAGAGGTTTACCTTCCAAAACATTCAAGACTGATCATTCATGTTTGGCTTGCAAGAAGGGTAAACAACATAAAGCTTCATGTAAGAAGCTTGGGGAAAGAGATATTAGAGAACCTTTGGAGTTGCTACACATGGATCTGTTTAGACCAGTTTCAGTAGAGAGCTTAAACAAGAAGAAGTACTGCTTGGTTGTGACAGATGATTGTAGCAGATTTAGTTGGGTCTTTTTCTTGGGATTCAAAGATGAAACCTTTGATGCTATCCATGACCTGATAGTAGCCCTTGAAAATCAATTGAGACTCAAAGTAAGAGTTATTAGAAGTGATAATGGAACATAATTCAAGAACAAGCATATGGATGAATTCTGTGCCAAGAAAGGGATCAAGAGAGAGTTTAGCATTGCTAGAACACCCCAGCAGAATGGTGTTGCAGAAACAAAGAACAGGAATTTGATAGAAGCAGCTAGAACAATGCTTGCAGATTCCCAATTACCTATTCTCTTTTGGGCTGAAGCCATAAGTACTGCTTGCTATGTGTTAAATAGAGTTTCAGTAACTAAACCTCAGATGAAGACACCTTATGAGTTGCTAATGGGAAAGAAACCAAACATTCGTTTTCTAAAACCTTTTGGCTGCTCTCTGACTATTCTAAATACTATTGATTCTATGGGAAAATTTGATGGTAAGTCAGATGAAGGATATCTATTGGGTTATTGTACAAATAGCAAAGGTTTTAGAGTTTATAACAGGAGTACCAAAAAGGTACAAGATTGTCTTCATGTTGAATTTTTGGAAGATAAGGAAACTCAGAAAGGTAAAGGTCCTGATTGGATGTTTGATCTTGATCTCAAGTTCACTCCATCTATGAATTATGTGCCTGTTAGAGAAGAGAATCAGGCTAATCACAAAGAAGATGATTCACAATACATTGTTCATGGAGTCAATGTTAGACCAGAAGATGTTCCTGACAAAGAACCTGAAGTTACTGATGAGGAACAAAGTACTGCTCAACCAACCAATACAGTATCTGATGAAGATCAAGCCATACAAGATGAACTTAATAGGATGCTTTTTCAAGAAACTATAGCACAATCCTATGAAGATGAACAAAGGAGGGCTTATGAAGCTGCAAAGAAAAAGAGTAAATTTCAAGATACTGTCCATAGTACTTTTGATCAAAGTACTGATGATCCTTTTGACAGTACTTCTGGTGTGTTAGAACAATCAAATTGGAACAATGCTGATGATTCCAATGTTGATGATGATGATTTGGATAATGCTAACATTCCTGGATTAGAAGAAATTGATGATGAGCTTAATCAAGAAGGTATTCTCCAATGAAGGGATTGATTTTACTAATTTGGAGTCTGATCTTCCAGTACCACCAACTCCTACATTGAGAGTTCATAAAGCTCATCCTCAAAGTAACATTATTGGATCACCCTCTTCAGGAGTGGTTACAAGAAACAAAGTTAAAGGTCTTTCTAAGCAACATACTGCTTTACTTAGCTTTGTTTACAAACAAAACAGGATGAATCACAAGGATCAACAAACATGCCTGTTTGCTTGCTTTCTATCTCAAGAAGAACCCAAGAAGGTAGCTCAAGCTTTAGCTGATGAAAGTTGGGTTGAAGCCATGCAAGAGGAGCTTCTACAATTCAAGCTTCAAGAAGTCTGGGTATTATGTGATTTACCAGATGGCAAAAGAGTCATTGGTACAAGATGGGTTTTCAGAATCAAAAGAGCTGAAAGAGGGAATGTTATCAAAAATAAAGCTAGATTGGTTGCACAAGGATATCGCCAAGAAGAAGGAGTGGATTATGATGAAGTGTTTGCTCCTGTTGCAAGGATAGAGGCAATCAGGTTATTTCTTGCCTTTGCATCATATATGGGATTTCCTGTCTACCAAATGGATGTGAAAAGTGCTTTTCTTTATGGCACAATTTCTGAGGAAGTTTATGTTAAACAACCTCCTGGATTTGAAGATCCTGCACATCCAAACAAAGTCTACAAGGTGATCAAGGCACTGTATGGCCTTCATCAAGCTCCCAGAGCTTGGTATGAGAGACTCTCAAATTTTCTATTACAACATGGTTATAGGAGAGGAGCAATTGATAAGACTTTGTTTATCAAAAGGGATAAGAAAGACATTATGTTAGTCCAAGTCTATGTGGATGATATTATATTTGGAGCCACAAAGAAGTCTATGGTGAAAGAGTTTGAAGACCTTATGTAGAAGGAGTTTCAAATGAGTTCTATGGGAGAATTAACCTTCTTTCTGGGGCTTCAAGTTAGACAAACAAGAGATGGAATCTTCATTAATCAAGAAAAGTATGTTGCAGACATACTTAAAAGATTTGACCTTCCAAATCTCAGGCCTGCCACCACACCCATTGATAACAATAAACCCTTAGGCAAGGATGAAGATGGACAAGCTGTGGATGTCAAGCTTTATAGATCTATGATTGGTTGTCTTATGTACTTAACTGCATCAAGACCTGACATCATGTTTGCTGTTTGCTTGTGTGCAAGATATCAGGTTACACCCAAGGTTTCACATATGTATGCAGTCAAGAGGATTTTTTGATATCTCAAGCATCAACTAAAGTTAGGATTATGGTATCCTAAGGAGTTACCTTTTCACTTGGAAGCTTTTTCAGATAGTGACTATGCAGGAGATAACTATGATAGAAGATCAACCTCAGGAGGATGTCAATATCTTGGAAGAAGATTAGTCTCCTGGCAATGTAAGAAGCAAACAATTGCTGCAACCTCCTCTACTGAAGCAGAATATGTTGCTGCTGCAAGCTGTTGTGGACAAGTTTTATGGATGCAAAATCAACTCTTGGATTATGGATTCAACTTCAAAAACACTCCCATCAACATTGATAATGAGAGTACCATCTGTATTGTGAAGAATCCAGTTTATCACTCCAAGACCAAACATATTCAGATTAGGCATCACTTCATTCGGGATTGTTATGAGCACAGGCTTATAAATGTGGTCAAGGTTCACACAGATGATAATGTAGCTGATCTACTCACAAAGGGATTTGATGTTTCAAGATTCAACCACTTAGTTGTGAGCATTGGGATGATTAACTACTAGGCTACATTTGAGGGGAGGCTTTAGTATTAGTTAGTATACTTTCTTTTAGTTCTTAATGAAAGTATTGGTTTTTAGTAGTTTAGTTTAGCCTATATGTTGTATTTGAGGGGAGGCAACATAAGTTATTAGTTAGAACTTAAGCATGAGCCATTTACAAGTTCTTGGTTTAAGTTTGAAGTGTTGATTGTGGATAAGAAGATGGAACGTACTGCTTTGTGGCTTAACGTACTGCTTCAACGTACTGCTTACGTGGACGTACTGTTCCAACGGTCAAAAAATGTGGGGCTACGGTTAATTAATTCCTTACGGCGGAGATAATAAGTTAATCAAAACGGTAACTTTATTATTTTGAGTTTGATTTGTTTCCATCCTATTTAAAGAAACTCTCCCCTATTCCCCGCCTTTTACCTTATTTGCGATCCCTCATTCACTTTTCCACCACAATCTTTTTAACGAAACACACATTCAAAGCGAATCCTTCTCTAAGACTCATCATGGCTAATCGAGTCACAATTAGCAAACACAACATGATCGCTAATTTGGACAAGACAGGGGATAATGTTGATTTTCATGCGATCATTGATTTCTTAACTGGGTCTTCCATCAACTACTCTATTTTAGTTGACCCTGATGTTATTGGTCCATGGATACAAGAATTTTGGGCTACTGCAACGATTGAAGATGACTCGTTGATTAGGGCTACGGTTGCTGGACGAACTATTCGGATTTCTGAAGCCACAGTTAGGGATGTTTTGATGTTTAATGATGAAGGAGGGGCTGTTCGTTTTGACAAACAAGTGCTTTGGGACACTTTAAGTGATATAGGTTATGAAGGAGATTTTACGAAACTTACTTTTCAGAAGCCTTTGTTTTGTTCTCATTGGAAGTACCTAATTCACGTCTTACTTCATTGTTTAAGTCCCAAGAGTACTTCTTTTGATCAATTTGGTCAAAATATTGCATCTGCTTTAGTGGGTTTGGCTACCGATCAAAGATTCAACTTTTCAAGACTAATTCTTGATGGTATGCTTTCACACATTGCTAATGGTTCACCATTCTTAATGTATCCAAGGTTTGTTCAGTTATTCTTGAACAATCAACTTGAGGATGTCCCTAAACCTCAAAGTTTTTTACCCACTGTCAAACTTCCACCAAAGGTGTTTACTTTTCTATCTAAAAAGAGTATCAAGTTTTCTGGAACAAACACACCTTTGACTGCTCATATATTGGGAGTTGCACAAGTTGTTAGAGATGCAGAGCAAGAGCAAGAGCAAGAAGCAAACTCTGAATCAGCAAGCCAAGAGTCTCCAGTTTCAAGAGAAGTTAGTGTTCCTCAACCTACTGCTTCTCAACATACTGCTTCTCCACATTCTGCTACTCGGGAAGATACTGCTTTCAACATACTGCTTCTCCACATTCTGCTACTCGGAAGATACTGCTCTATGGACATTCCTACTCATGAGGAGTCAGACCAAGGTATGAATCAACCACCATCTCCTAATGATTATACTTCCACAAATATGTCTCAGCAATTTGAAGAAGAAGAGGCAGAGATGGATAATTATGCTTTAACAAGGGAGTTAAGGAGGCTGAAAAGGAGAGTGAGGCTCAAGCTGCTAAGATAGTCAAATTAAGGACTAAGTTTCAAAGATTGAAGAAGTTTGTTTGGCCACTAGTTCAACACCATCGATTATGGGTAAAGTCTCAGAAGCAGAATGGTCAGAAACCTAAGAAGTCTTCTCAGTCAAAGAAGAAAAAGTCAAAGAAGCACTCTTCATTCCAATTGGGGAGGAATTTAGAGAATTTGAATGAAGATGCTGGTTTTGAACAAGATGCTGGATTTATGGATGATACTCAGATGACACCACCTGAAAATATTCCTCAAGAAACTGCTGAGAGGAAGAGTGATGAAACAGAGCAAATCAATTTGGAAGAAGCTGCTGTTGAAGTAAGAAGTGGTGATACTGAGGAAGTAAACTTGGAAGGAGTTGAGGCTGAAAGTACTGCTCAACAAGGTACTGAGAGGCAATTTACTATTACACCTAGAACTTTGGATTTTGAAGAAGATATTGGTCCTTCAAGTCAAGTTCAAGAGGAAGTTGGCCCTTCTAAACCAACTCAGGAAGAAGATGTTATAGCTCATACTAATAGTGATGATGAAACAATTGCTGACATTATGATTAATATGTCAAGTCAAAGAGGCATCAGTATTCATGAGGTTGAACAACAACATCATACTTCTTCTCAACCTACTCAGGAGATAGATCCAAAAGATAAAGGTAAAGGGATCTTGGTAGAAAAGAAGAAGAAGAAGTTGACATTGGCACAGTTAAGAGAAATTCAGATTGCCAAAGGTGAGGAAGCAGCTAGACTATTGCAAGCAGAGATAGATGCTGAAGAATCTAGGAAGATTGTTGTTCAATCACAAAGGCCAATTAGTAAAGCTAGAGAAAGGAATGATATGATGGCTTATCTGAAAGGTCAAGGATATACAGGTTTAGTCTGATTGACATATACAGAGATGAAGGATCTGTATGATGCTGTTAGAGAAGCTATAGAAAAGGATCTTGCAAGCATTATTTCTTTTGAAGATAAGGAGCTTGAAGATAAAAGAAAGGAAAGAGCTGTTACTAGAAGCTCAAAGAGGAAAAGAACAACTGATGAACAGCCATCAAAGAAGTTCAAGGAAGCATTTGAATTAAGAACAGACACAGTTGATGAGCTAAGGAATTATCTTAGAGTTGTTGACTTTGAACATCCAAAATTGACAGAAGATACTGATAAGAAGTCCAAGATATCTACTTTTTCAGTTGTAGAATCAAAAGAAGGAAATTATCTGATCTTTCATAGACAAGATGGAAGTTTTAGAGTATTCAATTCATTATGGGATATACTACATCTGATTGACAGAGATGATATGCTTCAGTTATATCTCTAAGTGCAAACTTATTTTGAGCATATTCCACCACAAGGAGTAGGTTTGATATTGTTAGGAGATCTCACAACAATCTGGGAGACAGAGGAAACAAAGGACAGTACTTTGTGGGAAAATCAAGACAACTGGGAGATTAACAGATGGAGATTCTTTGAATCAGTTGGAATACATGTTTTGGAGTTAGAAGATGGCACTATGATTCATATGCTAGCAGAACAGAGATATCCACTCACAAGAGATCTGATGATCAGGATGCTAGAGCATGGCATGGAAGTGGAATAAGAGAATGAAGTAGCATTGATGGTCATAAAATTATTCATCAAGTGGACAACTGAATCTGAAGATTAATGCATAACTACTGGTATGGTTTAATCATTATATAAATCTTTTGAAAAATAAGTACTTTCTTCAAAGTACTGCTAGTCAAACAGTACTTTCTCAAAGTACTGCTTGCAGCATGAAACCAGTAAAGTCTTTTTGGTAAAATCAGTAATTTTTTATAAGTGCAAAAACATTTTGAAGCACAAAGATTAAACCGCAACAAATGGTTTTGAAAGCAACAGCATGGTGTTAGTATTTGTACTACACAACAAGTGGTAATCAACTCACCATGTTTAATAAACAAGAAAGAGTTTGACTCATCATGAGGGTACGGCTCTGATGTGATTATCAAATCCGTTTTTAGTTGACAATTTACTAAAAATTGTATGGTTTTCAACTCACCATATCTATATTAGTGAAGAGTTGGCTAGCCCACAAGATAATGGCTTTGTGGTAAAGGCTGTGGAAAACCATTATATGGTAATTAGTTCACCATGGTAGTGATTGTACTAAAAGAACTAGCTAGTCCAAAAGCAAACGGCTATTTGGTAAAGACTACTCAAATCCGTTGATAGCTGATGATTTGCTAAAAATCATATGGTTATCAGTGTACCATGGTTTCCTAAACCTAAACATTGGCTACTCCAGAGTTAATGGCTTTGGTAAAGAGACATCAAAATCCATTAAGTTTTCAATGATTCACCTCTCACAGGAGTTAACACACCTGGAAGTGATGAGAATAGTATGAAACTTTTAAGATCTGATGTACCTATTGCCAATATGATGCTGAGTTGCTGAAAAGATATGATGCTGAAAAGAATGGTTGCTGATGAAGATTGAAGATACTGATTGCATTGATAATGACAAAACAACAACGAGACAGATTTCAAAGATACAACCTTTCCTTGAAGATAAAGTGTTGAAGTTAAAGAAATACAAAGGAACTTGAAATCAAGCAAGTAGAATTCAAGTTAGGGGAGGATTGTTGGGCAATAAAGTTAAAGTACTGCTGGAATATCAAAGTACTGCTGGAAGTCAAAGTACTGCTAATCAAGTCAAAGTACTGCTGCTCGTTGAAGGACTGCTATGCAAATTGTTTAAGGACTAATGTGTAATTCTAGAATGTTCGTATTAGATTAGAGTTATAATTAGAATTACTTGTCGTTCAAGTATTGTAAACCGACTAGGGTTTTCCTTGTGCCTATAAAAGGATCCCTAGGTTGGCATTAGAGATATACGATTAGATGAGATTTTAGATAGACAAGTTTACACAAAGAAGCTTGTTAGAAGTATTAGTGATTAGAGTTTGTTAGTGAATCTGTGTAAGAAAGCAGGTTCAAGGTTTTAATAATATTCGAAGTTGATTATTAATTCTTCTTAGCTTTGTTGAAGTAGATTCCGCATACTTAGCAAAGTATATCAGTGTTTCATTATTAATAGTTTTGAATTTATTTAAAGTTGTTAAACCGTAGACAAGCTACAAGTTAGTTTGGTCAGAGTATATCGATCCAACAACTATAACTTAATTTCACTAAACAAGGCCATGTTTTCTGGAAAGTAGACACAAAAAACTAAGTCCCATGCTTTGAATGACTAAAATTAGCAAAGTAACGAGGAAGTTACGGCTTCCCGAAGTTGTTAAAACTTTTCTAACAGCCCTTATCTTGAAGGTTTTTGGAACCAAATATACGTTTTACTCATTTTTCCAAAATGATTTTACTTGTGAATCTTTATTAAACCTCATTACATGTTTATATGGGTGATAAAACTTTCTAAAACTCATATGCATATCGAACATATCGTATCATTCATAAGGCATTGAATTAGGTCGCAGTTAGGACATTTTGTTTCATTCAAGCTTGAGTACTTATTCTTGTTATCATTACTTTGTTCAGGTGAGTATAATTGCCCCACATTTACTTGGTAACTACTCGTTTTGAACTACTTTGGGGAAAGAATACATGATCATATACTCATTACATGCTTAATTACATTCTTTCGGAGACAAGTACTTAAAACATTTATGGTTTGCCTAAGTTAATATACTATCCCGTTAAGTCCCACAATCATGAACTGTTAATTACATAGTAAGCATAAATGTTGAGAATAGATCTATTGGGATTGAACCTCCCCGTTCGGGTGTTGGTAGTTCTCACTTGACCAGGTATTGCAAACGGATGCCTTACATATGAGGAGTACTAGGTTTCTTGGGATGGAATCCTACAGGGCAACAAACATATATACAAAATACTTCGGTTTCATGAGCTTAGTGTAAAAGTAATACTTTTCATGATATGGTATGCGTTACAATAGTCACAATACCATTTCATGATATTGTATGAGTTACAATAGTTACAGAAATCTTGTGGTCCATACTACTTTTACTTAACATTAAACCAATGATCTCACCAAATTTATGTTGACTGTTTTAGCATGTTATTCTCAGGTCCTTAGACATATCTACTTGGATTGCATTGGAGCATCATACTAGAGTTACATTTGCGATCTCAACATGTCGAAGATTTCTTGCATTACGTTTAATGTTTGGTTATGAACTAAAATCTTCTTTTACTTATGCTGTAAACTTTTGAAACTTTGTCCTTTTGTAAAGACTTTATTGACGTAATCAAGAGGTCATTCAATATGACTTGTGACTTTGTTTCATGTAAAAATCACAAAATAATGAAATTTGAACTAGTCAGATTCAATTACAAAATCAAGTAAACAAGTTTGTATATTGGATATATACAAAAAAACCTAATGACTAAACAAGACAAGTATGGATATATAGTAGTACAGCCCCACGGGCCTAATTAAGCTAACACGATCAAAATGTCCTTAAAACTAACTCGCCTTATGGAATATCTTTATGATAAATCATCCTAATAAAATCTCCCGAAATCCATCAAATTCTTGAGTAACTTATGTCGACAGAGTCTTTGGGCCGTGGGCCTCGAGGATTTAGGCGAGTTTCCGCCCACATTATGTGAACCCTAAATATCTGAGCGTTACAAATAATAGCCGTCAGATCAACTTAATCATTTAATATGAGATATCTTTTTACTACTATAGTCATTACAAAAAAATATACTAAAAAAGTATAAAAAGATGATTTTGGTGTGTGCATTTTCTTGAAAATCTCAAAATATGAGAACGAGTGTGGCGACAAAAAAAATTAGTTTATTAGAATCTCACTTCGAATTGAAGATATCAGCCTTAGATGAAACACTATATCTTATCACGATCATTGTTCAAAGGATTTCGATTGTAAGTTTCTTATTAAGTTAAAACATCTAATTACCTTTACGCAAATTTATTCGAATTGAAGATATTATGCTATGTTGTTATTATCAATTTGGTATCATTTTAATTAATAACTATAAAAAACGAGTCATTGTGGTTGTACTGGTTTACATGGAGGAAATGGGGATGTACGAGGTGGGGTGATGTATGTACAAGCATTACCATCCGCATCTTCAACCATTGTGCAAACAGTGATCATCAATCATCATTGTCATTTCAGATCTATCTTGTACGTTGTGAAAAATAAAATTTTAAATATCACATTCTAGTAAAATATTCTTACACATCTTCAATTTCATTTTAAATATTTTTTTATCTCCATTTAAAAACTTAGTAACGCATATTTTCTTTTTATATTAATTTCATAACAATTAGGATATGTTATTTAAAGTTTTGGTAAGATTGTTATTGTGGTACTTAACATATTTATATCGTTTGGGCCTATTTGATTTTGAAATAACATGGTAACAACCCGCAAAGTGCAACACAATGTAATTATCCAAAAAGATTCTTGCAAGTTTCATTATAGATATTCAATGAGTCTTAGCATAAAATTTATAATACTATTGTTAGTCACAACCACTCTCCACCATCACCTTGTGTACATTTAATTTTTTTAAAATATGTCTATGGCTAACATGATTCAGGTGCAACTCACTGACCCGGATCTTATGGATTACCCAATTTGTCTCTCCTCATTACGGAGCCCAATCTATGAGGTGATATATTTTATTATTATGATTTCTGCCTGTTTTTAGATCAAATGTTCAAACAAAGCCATGTTTTGTACTTTGTTTAAAGATGATAAAAATCATATGCACATTTACAATCATTTTCATTAAACATCTAAAACAAAATATTTACATTATTAAGATCCAAAACACGGATTTCCCATGAGATTTTTATATTAGATTTATTTTTATTACAATGCGTACATAAAATTATTACTATTTTGAATTCAACAACAGTTAGCTAAAAAGTATTTTGGACACTAATACGTGTAAATTAGTTGAAAATGGTATCAATATGTATTATGGTATGGTTTTGAAGGAAAAAAATAAAATAATAATAAAAAAATAATAATAATAATAATTGAGAGATAAATGAAAAAGGATTTGAAAAGAAAACATTGTTTTAGATACACATTCATATTTTTATTGTTCGCATTACTATTTTTCTTGTCTTCAAAAAATTGTCTCTTTCATTAAAAAGGGTCAATTACAAATAACACTTTAGTATCATTACCTTCATTTAATTATTTGAACAATTAAGAGAGCTTTACTTTTTCTTTCAAGAAAATAATGTATTAAATGCAAAAATAAAAAGTCATTTAATTAGTCAAATCCTATATTTATTACATTTTTCTTGCTATTCTTTTGTTGTCACAAAGTAAAAGTGAGACATATGAAGTAACAAATAAAAAGTCGCGTATAAACTCACTAATTTCTCTTCTAAAATGTGATTTATATCATTTAATAAATATAATACTAATTAATGACTTCTAAAATGAAAAAAATAAACCTTCATAATATCATATTTGATGGTGTATTAACTTTACAGGTTTCATGACATATTTCTAAAACTTAATTAAACTTTTACTGTAGATAGTTTTTAATAAGTTTAGTTATTAATTATAGATTTATGTCATAAATAATATTGTTACAAATATAAAAGCAAAGTGTTTATCATATTTGTTGTAATTCGATGAAGTAAATAGTGTGCGAAAATTGATATTGTAAATATTTTTCCAAACATGGTGTAATATGATTTTGTGAATAATGTGGACCACCAAAATATTACACCACTTTAATGCATATATAAACATGGTTTTATGCATCTAGAGTGATATATAGACATAGTTTTAATGCATATAATATTTGAGGTTTCATTAGGAGATATATGTTAATGCTTTTAAATAATACGATTATATCATATTTGGTTGTATTATAATTAATGCACCTAATACTTTTAAAAGTACATATTTAAATATATCTATGTTCTCATCGTTTTTATTCCCAGTTCAATTTAAATTTATCATAACTTTAGTTATATATTTTAGTTATTTTAATAACAGTATATTTTAAGATATAAATAACAATCTACAAAGTTAAATAAATTTAAATAATTTGGCATGTTGATTTAATATTCTAATTACATAACAAATTGTTAAATATATAACTTTTTTTATGAAGATATTTTCTATTTGCCTTTTTAATGGAAGTAACAAAATATTAGTTTGAATCTCTCTTACAAAAATATTATAGTTGGTGTTTGAAAATAAATTGAATTTTAGTATGAAAATTGTTGCCAGTGCAATTTATATGGTTTTTTTTAATCAAATATCATAAATACTAATGACATGTTCTTTATATAGTGTGAGAATGGACATGTAATATGCCCCTCTTGTTGCAAGAACTCATTGAACAAGTGCCCGACATGTCGTTTGCCGATTGGTTCCAAGCGTTGTCGTGCTATGGAGAAGTTAGTTGAATCAATCAAGGTGGAGTGCAAAAACAAGAAGTTTGGATGCATAGAATTAATAGCTTACCATATGATCGAAACCCACGAAGAAACATGTCCCTACGTAGCATGCTTTTGTCCTTTATCATCATGTGACTATGTCAATTCGTCAAGGAACTTATATGACCATTTTTCCAACGACCATGCATCTTATTCTACTTTATTCACCTATGACACCCCGTTCTATGTTAGAGTCGATATGCGCCAGAGGCACATTTTTCTTCAAGAACGAAATGAAGGGGTCATTTTCATCCTTAACCACGATATTAGTTGGGAAGAACGAAAGTTTGATGTGGATTATATAGGACTAAAATCATTTTAGAATGCATTTGCATATATACTTAATGCAACATATGGAGAGACATATACGTCCATAGAGGATGCACCATATGTGTGCACTAGTCGACAACAACATATCCCCGGTATGTTTTGTTTGTCCATCACATCCAAGCTACCTATATATAATGGACGAATCTCCATACAAGTATGCATAAGAAAAGCCCCTCCGAACTTTAGGCGTCAGCATTGGCCCATCACTTGGATTGATGCCAATTAACTTAATGACCGTTAGGTTCATTTTTAATTAAGGTGTTATGGACTTCTTGGGGTTGTTATATTTAGCTTTGTGAAATGAAAAGGTCAAAATGTATTGAGGAATGTAAGCTATCAAGGAACTGATGGTTGATGATAATATATTTTTATATTCGAACCCACATGCATAACCAATGAAGTGGCGAAAAAAAATGAAAAAAACAATGATTTGAAGTTTCACTTTTACGTGCTTTTTTTATATGGAATAACAATGATGACATTGTTACACAGATTTTGTTTATTTGATTTTGTTTTTATCGTAAAAAGTGTAAAAGTATGATAGAGAAGCACATAAATTGTCAAGAGCAGGAGCGAAGCTACGTTGATAGTAGTGGGGGAGGGGGGGGGGGATGCCCCCAACCAAGTTCTTGCATACACACTAAATAAGAAGGTAAAAATTCAAATCGAAGTAGAAAAAGTCCAGTGCCCTCCTTCAAATAATAGAAGTGCCTTCGTTGCTCTTTGGTTTAGAGTAATATGAGTGCCCTCTAATGTGAAAATATATTTTCCAATGGTTTAGTTTCACCGAAAAATATGGAAAAACGTGGAGGTAACATGGAATGTACAAAAGTGGGATATTGGGAAGTGGTTAAGTGGGTATATTGAATAAAAAGTACATATGTAGTGGATGTGGGTCTCAGCATATTTACCTACTAGCTTCATGACCCGCCCGATGGGCGGGTACGCTTCATTAAATTGTTTGTCGTAAATTATTTTAATAATAATGAAATATTGATAATTGGAAGATTATGTTTAACAAAAATAACTGGAATGACTTTATTAATTGATCATGTATTAGATGTAGAAATAAAATTAAGAGTATTATCAAAAGACGTTGTTAAAGTAAATGTTTGTTCATGGTAGTGACTTTGTTAAAGTAAATGTTGTGAACATAAAATTAAAGCATGTAAATATAATATATGTCCATTTTGATTACGGATTCAAATTTTGAAAATTATTTAAATATGAAATTACATTTCAGTTATGATTTTTAAACAAATTGAGATAATTTAGGAGTATAATTGAAACTATGATGGAATCATTTGAATTTTAATCAAATTGATACATATCTTGAGTTTTAAAAAATAATCCGTTTTGAAAATAATTTGGATACAAAATTTGGATCCATTGTATTTGATTCCACATATAGCACATGATCATTAATTGGGTCAAGTTTAAAAAAAAAATCTTGATTAACTTTGTACATTCATTCCTAAAATTAAAAATTGATAAATGGTTATGATTTCCCTATTATTAGTGCATATATTCCTAACCAGGGCGGGTTCGCTTTATAATATAATTGTATTAATTCTAAGTGGACATACATAAATAAAAAATAACGCCATACATGTATTCTAAGAAGATAATAATAATGAATGCATAAAAAGTTGACCCGTTATGGCTCTCATGGTTTATCGAAAGGGTAACCGCTGCTTGCACATTAATAACAAAATACATGATCAATACAACAAAACTAATCATTCTATTACAAACACTTGCTTGTATTTACATGTTAAGCTACAAAGTTACACCACTTAAGGCCACGATTACGACTACAACATAACCACTCAACTTCATTATTGTCCAATATAACGGTCCTTAATAGAACTCCCGTGGTACTTTTAAGCTTTCTACTTATGGGTGAATCACCAAGAGATATCTCACCTGTGCATACCACTTGCTCAACCTGTACAAATCATAACACATAGAAGCAAACGAATGACAATGTGTTTGTTGGGTGATGGCAATCCAAATACTTACATAAAAAACTAAAAAAGGATATGGAACTAAAATGGTATGGGTTAATTACATCAAAATTAAAAAAATGTCCTTACAAACATATAAGCTTAAGTTGTTCATAAGAACAATGGTTAATCTTGTGGCATGAGAAGTGATTGAAGTTTCAGGCAGCATAATTTAGTACCAAGTATGATTAAAGATTAACAAAGTATACACTAACATTTTTCATTGGGGCTTCCAAGTGTAGGGAACTATCATCTCCTACTTTCTCATTCTCACTACAAATGCTCTCAATGATGGCATCTAGTATAGTTATTACCGGAGAAAGCTCAACCTATAAAACATTAACCATCATTCAATTGTAATGAATGGAATTACAAACCTGTAATCACCGAAACAGAAATCTTAACTGTCCTTATACTTGTTTTTAAAAACTGGTCATCTTCCTTATTGGAACTCTCATCATCTGACTTCTTCCTTAAATTCAATAGAGATGTCTGAAATGCAAACAAAACTGCTGCTTCATAAAATGCAATATTAACATTATCATATTTTCAGTTCAAGCAGTTTCATGCAATATGGCTATTCGTAGTGAAACAGATTCTATTTTATATTTTTATTTATTTGTTCTTGGAGTTTAGCTGTAACACCCCGTGACCAAACATGACTAAAAACGTGAAAATTTTTCGAAAAAGGGCTACCCAAAAACTGATCCGTTGCTATTCTTTAACAAACTGACAAAATTCTATAACCATCTGGAACTTGAGACTATTTTTGCATGAAACTAGACTCGATTACCTTCAAAACGACGGGTGGTGTGACTTCTAACGACTTACGGTTCAAAAGATATGATTTTCTAAAGTTTACCGAAAATCTGCCAACACCCACACTCATAACCAAGATGAACAAAGTCACAACCAAGATGAGTAAACAGAACCAAGATGAGTAAACAGAACCAAGATGAGTAAATCACAACCAAGATGAGTAAACAGAACCAAGATGAGTAAATCACAGCCAAGATGAGTAAATCACAACCAAGATGAGTAAACAGAACCAAGATGAGTAAATCACAACCAAGATGAGTAAACAGAACCAAGATGAGTAAATCACAGCCAAGATGAGTAAACAGAACCAAGATGAGTAAATCACAGAGAACCAAGATGAGTAAACCATTTCACGGGTTATGCATTAAACCCATTTTGACCCATTTTCATAACAAATCATCTATAACACCTCATTTATCCACCAAACTTGACCAACGTCATTTCTTTAACACATGAGACATGTTTCAAAAGAACTTGACCCGTTCATATACCAAAATGGGTGGGAACCCGCTTATTACAAACACCCCCTTAAGAACTCATCTCAATTACACACTTTTACCCAAAACACATGTCCCCAACATATTCATTGAAAAGCATGCATTAGTTGACATATCTAATATATTGAAAAGTTGTTAGTACAACGACATGACCCGTAACTTCCCAAAACGGGTGGATTTGGTTATTTGCCAAACACCCCTATAAAGTTTGACTACAACCATAACCATTAACATATAGATGTCATAACATATACACAAACTTGACCCTTGACTTAAACATGGACAAGGAACCATATATGACCATAAGACCGTGAATAACTAAATGACCATAAGGATTAAAGTGTACCAAAACACGAAAAGACATTTTGGGGGCTTCCAACTTCAATATGCTTGGTCCAAAAGAATACGGTCTTCTACTACAACTACTTCAATCACGAAGCTACTATCACATAATCACATCACCTTATCCTTACCTTTGCTAGATCCTTCGGTACCTATAAAGAAAAACATCACAACTAAACACGTAAGCGAAACGCTTAGTAAGTACATGGCATAACAAGCTAAACATCATATATAACCATAACTAGTTTAACCACTAGTTAAGCTAGCGATATAGGGGCACTTACCTCACGCCAACATAGTCGGCATAAACACGATCAACCCGTAAGGTTGAACCTCATCCCATAGTTAGCCCAACGACTAACTAAGCTAATCCCATAGTTAGCCCAACGACTAACTAAGCTACTCCTAGTGATGGATCCATACTAGCTACGCACCCTATACCCTATCTTTCACCATTACCATGTAACAAACATGATAAAGCTAACACATAAACCATTATCATACATAATATATGATAAAGCTAACAATAACATGTTAATACCAATGTACTTACCTTGATTCCCAATTATAACTTCACTAGCAAGGCTTCCAACTCTCTTACTTGCTTCCTATATCATAATCATCTCACATTAGGAACTAATTAACTAACAAATCATGAATTATCGATCTTAAATCATTATGCCCAAATATCATATCATGAACCCTAATTTCATAAATTGGGGAAAGTACTTACTTGTGGTGGGAAATACCAATTAAGGGTTTCTAATGACTTATAACACTTGAAGATTGATCAAAATAGCTTAATTGATGATGATGGAGTTTCCCTCCCTTTTTCTTCTCCTGATCGACACCACAGACACACACACTCACACTCTAAACTTTTCTGGACTATTCTCCATCTTTCTATAATTAGATATTTAACAATTTAACTTTGCTCACTTGGCAAGACTAGCCCTCAAGTTTCATTCTTTCTATATTGACCACACATATTTACCACTTAACTCATAACATATAATACTTAACTTATTAAATATATATATAGTACCTTATCGGGATATGGGTGTAACAATTCTCCCCTCCTTAAAATAAGATTTCGTCCTCGAAATCTATTCTTGAAATAAATGAGGATACTCATTCCTCATCTTCTCCTCTAGCTCCCATCTAATACTTGTACCCTTACGATGTCTCCATTGCACCTTCACTAACGGAATTTCTTTGTTTCGGAGTTGCCTCACTTTCCTTCCTAAGATCGCTTCCGGTTCATCCTTTTGTGAAATTAATTCTGGATCCATTTCGATATCATCTAAAGTGACCACACTAGCCTCATCCGCTAAACATTTCCTCAAGTTCAACACATGGAAAGTATTATTAATACCTCTCATTTCTTCGGGCAATTCCAAATTCTTCCCAACATACGGAGGTTCTACACTTTCTACCGTAGAGTATCTCATAGGAGGCATGCCTATACTAGCATAATAACTATTATTGCAGGCGAATTCCACTAGAAGCAAGTGATCATCCCAGTTACTTCCAAAGTCAATCATACTAACTTGTAGCATATCTTCTAGAGTTTGAATTGTCCTTTCGCTTTGTCCATCTGTTTGAGGATGAAGAGCTGTGCTCATGCGTAACTTAATACCAAGTTCATCTTAAAAACTTTGCCAAAAGTTCGAAGTGAAACGCCCGACTTGATCTAAAACTATCGAAATAGGTACTCCATGACGCGCGACTATCTCGCTAACATAAATCTTTGCTAACTTATGAACAGGCACATTCTTCCTAATCGAAATAAAGTGAGCATTCTTAGTTAAACGATCGACCACTATCCAGATTGTATCATTCTTCTTCTTCGTCTTTGGCAATTTCGTAATGTAGTCCATAGTAATCCTCTCCCACTTCCAAACTAGAATGTCTAAAGGCTGCACTTTTCCATACGGCTTTTGATGTTCGGCTTTCACCTTTAAACAAATTAAGCATCTTTCTACGTACTTCATGCAATCTCTTTTCATACTCGGCCACCAATGATTTCTTTTCAAATCAAGATACATTTTCGTAGCTTCCGGATGAATAGAATACTTCTATTCATGGGTTTCTTCCAAGAGTAATTCTTTACTGTTGCTTCGAAAAGGAATGTAAACCCTTCCATACCATGTCTTAATTCCTCGGCTGTCTACTTTAAGATAAGCAATGTGAGAAGTGATACGTTCTTTCTCTTAATTTTCTTCTTTTAACGCTTCCTCCTGAGCTAACTTAATTCTATTGAAAAGATCCGATGGGATAATCATTCTCAAGGAGTGAGTCCATATAACATCACTTCGGCCCTGACGACTTAGTGCATCCGCTACAACGTTCGCCTTACCCGGATGGTAGCGAATTTCGCAATCATAATCTTTCAGCAAGTCTAACCTCCTACGTTGCCTCATATTCAGATCTTTCTTATCAAGGAAATACAGAAGACTTCTATGGTCGGCGTAAATTTTGAACTTCACACTATATAGATAATGTTTCTCAATCTTCAAAGCAAAGACTACGGCCGCAAATTCAAGATCATGAGTCGGATATTTCTTCTCGTGCTTCTTTAGTTGTCTTGAAACATAAGCAATCACTTTACCCTTTTGCATAAGGGCACATCCAAAACCGGAATAAGATGCATCACTATAAACCACCATGTCTTCGGTTCCTTCCGGTAACACTAAGATCGGAGCTTCACACAACCTCTTTCGTAAAGTACGGAAGGCTTCTTCTTGTTTCTCGCCCCACACAAAAGGAACATTCTTTTTGGTGAGTTCGGTTAACGAAGATGAAATTTTAGAGAAGTCCTGAATGAATCGTCTATAATAACCCGCGAGTCCTAGAAAACTTTGAATTTCACCAACGTTTCTCGGCACTTGCCAATTCATCACGGCCTCAACTTTTGACGGATCAACTTTAATACCATCGGGATTAATAACATGACCAAGGAACTGAACTTCTTGCAACCAGAATACGCACTTTGAGAACTTAGCATATAATCTTTCTTTTCTCAACATTTCAAGAATTTCTCGAAGATGAAATTCATGCTCTTCCTTACTCTTAGAATAGATAAGGATATCATCGATGAACACTATGACGAATTTATCCAACATCGGTCTACATACACGGTTCATGAGATCCATGAAAACCGCAGGCGCGTTCGTGAGACCAAAAGGCATAATCGTAAACTCGTAATGTCCATATCGGGTCCTAAAGGCCGTCTTGGGAATGTCTTCTTCTCAAACCTTCAACTGATGATAGCCCGAACTAAGATCAATCTTTGAAAACCACTTCGCACCTTGAAGTTGATCAAAGAGGTCATCGATTCTTGGCAAAGGGTATACATTTTTCAACGTGACTTTGTTCAAATTACGGTAATCAATGCACATCCACATACTACCATCTTTCTTTTTAACAGAATCGGAGCTCCCCACGGTGAGCTACTTGGGCGAATAAAACCCTTGTCAAGTAACTCTTGGAGTTGGCTCATTAGCTCTTTCATCTCAAAAGGAGCAAGACGATAAGAAGTTTCAGAGATAGGCGTAGCACCTAGAACAAAATCAATACGGAAACTCAACCTGTCTATCGGGTGGAATACCCGGCAGATCTTTCGGAAATACATCATGAAATCTATTATCAATCGGAACGTCATCGATACATTCCCAGCATTATGGGAATTAGATCAATCTTAAAAACGCTTCTATCGATCTCTATCTCTACATTACGATACACGCTAGACACTATAACAACTTTACTATCGACAATTTCAATTTCTACGGGAGTCGGAAATTCATTTAGGGAAGTGGACAATTCCTTACTAAAACTATAAAATACGAAGGACACACTTGTGCCTCAAACATACAAAACACAAACGGGTTTGGAATTAACGAGGATTATACCTGAGACGACATCGGAATCTAACTTCGCTTCTTTGGCACTCATCGGGTAAACACAAGCTTGAGGTTTTGGAACATCAACCTTTTCTCCCTCGATCCAATTAAACGGCTTCGCTTGCTCAAGATTAGCTTTAGGACATTCATTTACCTTATGTCCTTCTTCATTGCACCCATAACATATCACCAAAAGCTTAGGGCAATTTTTCCTAATATGACTAGGATTCCCCGCATTTATAACATCCCTTCATTCCGGATTTACATTCCCCCACATGGTTCTTTCCGCACCTACCACACAGAGGTGGAAGCTTTCCCGTATTGTCCTTCTTTGTGGCATCAAATTTGCCCCGCTTACTAAGTGTTGTTGGTTGATCTAGCTTTCTTTTCACCTCCTTCTTCTCTTTATCCTTTATCCTATCCAAATCCGCTTCCTGAATACGCGCTCTGCTTAGAAGATCATCCATGGTGGTACCTTTGAAAGGTGATACTATATTACGAATTTCATCTTTGAGCATCCTTTGAAATTTATCAACCTTAAGCTTTTCATTGTCGAGATACTCCGGGCAATATTGCACCATATCACAAAACTTTCCCCACAACTCATTCACCGATTCATCAATTTGCATAAGGTTATGAAAAACTTCCCTTATTTTATCAATCTCATCCACGGAAGCATACTCTTTCATGAACACCTCCTTGAATTGATCCCACATGCACGACTCTCTCCAAGCACTACTCTTCTCATTTGCCTTGCCCTCCCACCATATTTTAGCTCGCTCACGAAGGTAATTAGTAGCAAAGTTCACCTTATCCTCTTCTACACAACGACTCGCACGAAAAGCCCCTTCTATATTGGTAATCCATCTAGAACTCTCTAACGGATCAAGAGATCCCACGAATGTAGGTGGAACACAAGCAGTGAAGTCACGATAAGTAGATTTCTCCTTTCCTACTCCGGGTCTAGCATTTGAATAACTCACTAACTCCCCACTAGTCTTGAGTTTCTCATTCTCCTCCTGAAGTATCTTTCGCAAGTTCTCGGTGGTTTTGCTAACATAAAAGGGCATAGCCTTCTCGATGGCCCTTTCCACTTTATCCACTACCAAAGTGTCCAATTCTTTCAACTCAACTCTCATAACACTTCTAGGATTAAGGTTTTTCGGCATTGACATCGATGAGTCACTATTAGAAGGTACATCGTTATGATCATCACAATCATGGCTGGAAAAGGTCACTCTTAACACCTCCTTATTCTGAATCGCCGCCATCTTTTCTACTATACTGAAATTTACAATTCATACTATTAAGCAAAATCATATACATAGTCAATGCATGACATATCTATCATTATACTAAACACCCCTAGAGTTTATCATCCATGTATAGCCTAAATGATTTCAATCTCACATATGTATCATATTTTTATCACTACGGTGGCCAGGCGTAGTCATAAAAATACTTAACATATGTGTTCCCAAAATCACCCAAACAATACATAAATAACAAACACCGATACTAACCGCGTCTACACAAGGCCTAAGTCTAGGAAATCCTAAGGGGAAATCCTAAATCTCTTAGACCGAAGCTCTGATACCAAGTTGTAACACCCCGTGACCAAACATGACTAAAAACGTGAAAATTTTTCGAAAAAGGGCTACCCAAAAACTGATCCGTTGCTATTCTTTAACAAACTGACAAAATTCTATAACCATCTGGAACTTGAGACTATTTTTGCATGAAACTAGACTCGATTACCTTCAAAACGACGGGTGGTGCGACTTCTAACGACTTACGGTTCAAAAGATATGATTTTCTAAAGTTTACCGAAAATCTGCCAACACCCACACTCATAACCAAGATGAACAAACAGAACCAAGATGAGTAAATCACAACCAAGATGAGTAAACAGAACCAAGATGGGTAAATCACAGCCAAGATGAGTAAATCACAACCAAGATGAGTAAACAGAACCAAGATGAGTAAATCACAACCAAGATGAGTAAACAGAACCAAGATGAGTAAATCACAGCCAAGATGAGTAAACAGAACCAAGATGAGTAAATCACAGAGAACCAAGATGAGTAAACCATTTCACGGGTTATGCATTAAACCCATTTTGACCCATTTTCATAACAAATCATCTATAACACCTCATTTATCCACCAAACTTGACCAACGTCATTTCTTTAACACATGAGACATGTTTCAAAAGAACTTGACCCGTTCATATACCAAAATGGGTGGGAACCCGCTTATTACAAACACCCCCTTAAGAACTCATCTCAATTACACACTTTTACCCAAAACACATGTCCCCAACATATTCATTGAAAAGCATGCATTAGTTGACATATCTAATATATTGAAAAGTTGTTAGTACAACGACATGACCCGTAACTTCCCAAAACGGGTGGATTTGGTTATTTGCCAAACACCCCTATAAAGTTTGACTACAACCATAACCATTAACATATAGATGTCATAACATATACACAAACTTGACCCTTGACTTAAACATGGACAAGGAACCATATATGACCATAAGACCGTGAATAACTAAATGACCATAAGGATTAAAGTGTACCAAAACACGAAAAGACATTTTGGGGGCTTCCAACTTCAATATGCTTGGTCCAAAAGAATACGGTCTTCTACTACAACTACTTCAATCACGAAGCTACTATCACATAATCACATCACCTTATCCTTACCTTTGCTAGATCCTTCGGTACCTATAAAGAAAAACATCACAACTAAACACGTAAGCGAAACGCTTAGTAAGTACATGGCATAACAAGCTAAACATCATATATAACCATAACTAGTTTAACCACTAGTTAAGCTAGCGATATAGGGGCACTTACCTCACGCCAACATAGTCGGCATAAACACGATCAACCCGTAAGGTTGAACCTCATCCCATAGTTAGCCCAACGACTAACTAAGCTAATCTCATAGTTAGCCCAACGACTAACTAAGCTACTCCTAGTGATGGATCCATACTAGCTACGCACCCTATACCCTATCTTTCACCATTACCATGTAACAAACATGATAAAGCTAACACATAAACCATTATCATACATAATATATGATAAAGCTAACAATAACATGTTAATACCAATGTACTTACCTTGATTCCCAATTATAACTTCACTAGCAAGGCTTCCAACTCTCTTACTTGCTTCCTATATCATAATCATCTCACATTAGGAACTAATTAACTAACAAATCATGAATTATCGATCTTAAATCATTATGCCCAAATATCATATCATGAACCCTAATTTCATAAATTGGGGAAAGTACTTACTTGTGGTGGGAAATACCAATTAAGGGTTTCTAATGACTTATAACACTTGAAGATTGATCAAAATAGCTTAATTGATGATGATGGAGTTTCCCTCCCTTTTTCTTCTCCTGATCGACACCACAGACACACACACTCACACTCTAAACTTTTCTGGACTATTCTCCATCTTTCTATAATTAGATATTTAACAATTTAACTTTGCTCACTTGGCAAGACTAGCCCTCAAGTTTCATTCTTTCTATATTGACCACACATATTTACCACTTAACTCATAACATATAATACTTAACTTATTAAATATATATATAGTACCTTATCGGGATATGGGTGTAACATTAGCGACCATAATCAAAGATTTTATTTTTATTTTTAATTATTTGTTCACCCAATATGGCTATTCGTTATTCATTCTCGAAGTGCTCTAAACTTGTAGTCTCTTTAACAATCTTATCCTAAGATTTGGTTCAATACTCTCAACAATCATATAACACAATCAGAGTACCAATATAGTCATTTGGTATAAAAGGCTTATTAGCTTATATAGCCAAAATAAGGCCATTGAAGTGTATGGATAAGTTTTTAAGCCTATGTTCCCACCTTATCTAAGTAATGAATACATGGAGGGAAAAGCAAACCTCTGATGTATCCTTGCGAGAATAATATGCATTGCTTTCCCTGGACACAAGAGACACCGAAATCCCCAAACCATGATTACTCTCTCTTAGAACCTGTTGAACATGTAAATTAAATTAACTCATTAGCCTCTAAACTATGTGTACTTAAAGTAGTTTCAATATGACTTAAAGTAGTTTCAATATAAGTTCGACACTACTTAAGTAGGAAGGTTGATCACATATTGCATAATAAGCCTTTTTTGCACATGAAACCCATCAAATATTTTAACGATTATGATTCAAGGTAGTTTTCAACTGACAGCATGAGATCACATTTACAACAACAAGTCAACAAAAGACGACATCATCATTTTTAAAAGTATCAGGATTTTTTCATAACTTTTGAAATTACAACGTTTCTCTTTCTAAAGGGAAAATGGTCATTTATCATTAGAAAAATAGACTAAACTTTGTTACTTTTTACCCAGCTAACTCAGAGCATTATTACTATTGTATTATGATAACTAAGTTTAACTTGAATGAATCTTCATCGTTTGTGTCATTGGCTACGTATATGGGTAGTATATCACCATAATTTCTTAAGGCTGCAAAAACCGGGATCATATTCGGATATAATGCATAAACAAAATTTTTCATGAAAAGAGAAAATGATACCAGAGATTTACTAACCAAGTCATTTAAGTAAGAAGATGTGCTATCTATAAGCCTTCTAAAGCGACACCATTACGACTCTGTTATTCATCCATAGACTCATCTCCAGTTCTGGCTTAACATCAAGTCATCAACAAAACTATGATTCTCACCATTTCTGCAAGTATGGCCCAAGTTAAAAGGGAAACACCAAATTGAAGGTGAATTCAATACAAAAAAGCCCGAAAAAAATCGCCATATTCTTTACTATAACCCTTTCATTGTCGCATGACCAAACGACATACCTGCATCAACAAACCCCTAAATCTTATGCACATTCTTCGTATCAGAGATGATTTTTGTTCAATGTAGCAGGTATACCTTTATGGCGTTGATCTTATTGTATACATGCGGAAATGAAGGTATTCGTATCAGTTGAAAATAAACTAACATACAAATCGTGTTTGACTTGATACTACATGATGCCAAGTGTGACGTCGACGCCCGTGCTCTTGTAGTACTTTTGTATCTGCTCCAGATTAGTAAAAGGCATGCCACAAGCAATATCTCTAACACCTTGAAGAATGGCCGGGTCCTTTCCACCATGTTTATTGAGAAATGATTTGTATGTCTGAGGTAAACTATCCTGATTTAGGATGTATGCACACCTGAGAATAGCATAAAGGGTTAACTGAGATATATACTCCGTATTACATTTTCCATTAATAAAGTGAAACACTGTACAGTATGCACGTTGTAAACTTGTAAAATCAATAATAGAGAAAATCATCTATATCATCTCTTGTAGCACATAGATTACTTTGATAAAATTTTATGCAGTTTCAACTTGCAAGTCTATCTCTAGAAAGATGATCTAACTGTCAGCCATACCTATTTTCTTATTGGAAGCCTACGACAGTGCCAAGTATGGATTTAACTTATTAATATTGTTGTATTGAAACATTTCAGTCATAAAACTCATGCATTAGTAAATTTACTCACGGAAAAAACATGGTGGAATGGGTTTGTTGGATAGTACTTTTGTGACCAACTAACCATACTTCTACCTGTTCTGCCTCAGTTTTAACTTCTAAACCTTCCAATAAGTTGCATGACCTTTTTCTCATAATAAAAATTTCTGTCGTATGCATCAGTCAGTCTATCAACAATAAGAAAGGAGGTCCTTCTATTCATCTCAATCTCCTCACTATTTATCAGAATCTATTGTTATGAACCAAAAATACTGCTCGCCACATTAAAATAATACTGAAATGTGAATTAAATAAAAAAAAAGAAAAAAGAAAAAAGAAAAAAAAAAAGTCAAGTTATGGGAAGAAGCAGCTGCGTACAATATTTGGGTAGAGGCGAGACACATCAGGAATAGGTCTCCATGGGCCCACGTGAGAGGTTTACAAATGTGTCCAAATCGTTCGCTCTTTATTCCACAGCGTGATGCCAGGACAGCTGCACGCATAAAAATATAAACAGCCAAGCTTGTATGCTGAGTGTTGGGTCCAGTGAGGAGCATTGAAGGTCCGGCTATTGCCCCTGCTAATAAAACCCTCCATCTTGCTGTTCTGTAGTATCATTGCACACTGAGAGTCAAATAAAAGAAAACAACATGAAACTAAGTACTTCAGAAAGATTTATTATGAAGTAATTGCAATGCTCCATATATCTTATTTAAGTTGTTCTCCACTCCAAGGAAATATGTATGTACAACACAAGACTTTTCTACTCGAATTATTTGGGTTAGTTAGACAAACGAAAATGCAAACACTGCGCTTGGTTTTTTAAAGTCACCTCTAAAATTTATTACTTGGTTACATTCCAATTACTTTTTCAAATAGCCTATGATACTTAAATGTAATCACTATAGGAGTAAAGTTTGCTTGGTAGTCTATCAGGAGATTAAATAACTCCCAATTTAACAAATTGATGAGGGAAGAGCAGATTAAAGACAATAATGAAGATTTAATATATGCTAAGCCTTAAATAAGATATACAAAAAGTGAGAAACAGAGAGAGAGGGATATACCTCCGGTGTCCACCTACAGCAGCTATAAACTCATCAACTGAAACAAATGTCCCAGCAAAAGTGCCAAGAAATAGACCATATCTGACAGTTTCTTTCAGTGCCAAAATCAAATCCTGACCACCTGAAGCCATCTGCACCTTCCTGAACCATAAAAAAGATATGTAAAATTTGTAAAATTAACCAATATCAAGTTACTATTGCTAAAAAAGATCATCAACACACATATCTTAGATTAAATTATAGCTTTACCTTTCCAGTAAGGTTATTTTCTAACAAAAGCGGATAATATGAACACAATCAACAAAAACAATCCATAAACTGTGTTATCAACCTAAATATCTGTTGGACCCAAAACCACCTTGAACACTGACACCTGTACAGTTAACAAAACGGCACTCATATAAGACATTTAAATCTTTGAAATACATATATGCAGGCCCGGAAAGCATGTCGTAGCGAATATAGAAGCAAAACCAACCGTTCAGTATCATGTGGTAACAAAGATAATATACATGTAAAAAAATGTAAATAATAACAGCTCCATATATTTCATCAAACATGTGGTGTGCATAATTATTTCATAAACTGACATAAATCCATATAAAAAACAATTCAACAATTCTAATATATATTTGATTTTTTACCTTGGGTTAATGTAAATCGATCATTTTCTTTAATTCATAACCATGTTGATCGTCCTGAAAAAAAAAATAAAAAATAAAATAAAATAAAATCAAACGCACGAAATCCACCTATGACTTAAACTATGATTCAATTCCAACATAAAACTAAATTAGAATCAAATGAAAACGCTGATTCATTTACAATAAAAGAGAAACAATAATAGTATTTGCTCGAAATCGAAAATACATACCTGGTTGATCGATATTTTACGAAGATTAGGTTCTATAGTATGTTAAGGATCTGTAACAAATTTGATTGTCAACCGTCAATTTGACCTATGAATCATCAAACATGTTACGGGACGAAAATTAACGACAGATGATTGAAAAAGATAAAAAAAACACATACCTCTTAGTAGTTTGAGTGAATCGTTCATTAGAATTGGTGATTGGTAAATCAAATACTGATCGTATTTTGTTAGGATTATTTGGTGTGATTTCATTGAATAGGTGATAATTTTGAATGAGTTTTGATTGCATTTGTTAGCTGTGAATGAGAAAGGAATTAATTGTGCCTATAAAACTGCTATGATTAGCTCCATATTTTTAGCTTATTCAAATTTCGGTCAAACAAAATTACACCATATTCAAATTGCAAATGGATGATATTGGAGGATAATGATTGACTGTATTTTAGGGAGATAATTAAGGAGTGAGTTAATGCAGGTGTTGATTGTACGCATGTAGTATTTGTTTTGAAAGCTTTAAACAAAAATCATTAAGTGATCTAGTGGTAGGCAGGTTTGTTTCATTCTGCAAAGATCATGGGTTCGATTCCTACAAATGGACAATTTTTAAATTACCGAATTTTAGTGCATGATTAGTGTGTGCCATGTCATCATTGAGTCATCATTTAAATGTCATGTTATCATTGAGTCATCATTGAGTCATCATTGAGGTGGCATTTTACGCTTATGTGTCGCTGTAATGTTAGACAAATATATAGTTAAAGATTTATGTATAAAGACTTCATTGACTTTTCTAAAGGAAATAAATGTGTAATACACTATCTTTTTTCACATATACTGATGTGTATGTATAAAAACGTAAAAAGTGCGATGATATTATAATTTAGGAACTTAGTTATTATAAATCAGAAAATTAGGGTATACATGCTTAATATGAATTTATGGGCATATTATTTGTGATTTTGTTAACATTTTACATCTTTTTCATTGTAATTTGTTAGAGTAATAGATTCCTTTAGAAAAATTAGTTTTGTTAATATTATCACATCCATATACGCAAGTAGATCACTAAATAATCGATTATTTAAACTAGTTATATTTTCGACCCGACTTGTTTAATATTACGCTATAAATGACATGTTCACATACCTCGAGATGTAATTTATCCCTCTTGTTGCTCGATGCCCCCGTAATCACATGATGAACTCAAATAAGTACATTTTATTATCATCAGTTATCCTATTTATTTGACTTGTTTTATTATATTATGTATGAGAATTGATACTTAATCGTTTACTTTTGTAATTCTCAGTTAAAAACAAGCATTTGGTGAAACTAAGCGATTATGGACTAAAAATGGAGCAAAATGATCAAGATTGGAAAAGGCTGCTGAAATGAAGAGATTGAAGACCATTGCCTGACTTTGAAGAATGCACGCATGCAATTCTGTCATGCGTTGCATATGAAACTTTGGTCAACGAAGAAGAACCAACTTGTTCTACTCCAGATGCGCCGCATTATACTTCTTACATACGGCGCATCACTATCAAGATTTCACCAGTTTTGATCCAAGATACAAGAAGACATGCGCCGCATCTAAGAATGGAGTTACGCCGCATCTTCTGGCGTTGTACGAATATTCCTGAATATATTAATCTTGGACCCCACGCGAAGTTAAGTCAATGCGCCGCATCTACTTATCCTATGCGCCGCATCTAGCCCTCAGACAGAAACTATAAATACCCCAAAGACAGACGAATTTCGAGGGTTCGACATTTAGCTAAGTACGAGAAGACAGAAACCCTAGGACGAATTCAGACGAAGTAGCAGCACAAGACACACCTTGAACGAAGATACAAGAGCTGTAAGAAGGTCCTGCATGTATTCAATTCATTAAGTAGTTTTGTTTTATTGTATTAGTAAACTTTAATTCATCAGGATTGATGGGCTTGTGTAATGTGACAACGGAAAGATTGCACTCCTCTTAATATTGCTTTCCCATTAATTAAAGTTTATATGTTGATGTCTTTGGTGACTTTTATTAGTGCATTGATAACCTCTGTGTCTAGCTGAGCGTTGATCGGGTCGCCATGCCTCTGCCCTCGCCTATTTATTTTATCACCTATGCATTCTATCGTCTGTAGAAAAGTAGGAAGAAAAGGTAAATAGGATAGTCATAAGTAATCATTAAGGGTTTACTCGCCGATAAGATTAGAACCAACGAGAAAGAACTTAATCTCGGTGCGTTGCATCGAACTATACACTTCATATAAAACTAGCAATAAAACAAGTGACAAGCTACTTAACTATCAGGACAGGTCTTCTTATTGTCTCAAATATTTATCTGTGTACGTGTGTGCTATTCGCTGATTCGTGCCTATTAGTTTAGTTTATATTTAATCATAACCAAACCGTGCCAGTCTCTCAGGCTGAACCCCCTTGCGTTAGATTAGGTTGTATAGCTAACTTAAGATATTAAAATACTGATTAGAATAACTAGATAATACGTTCCACTCTTAGTGATCGACACTCTACTTACCATTATATTCATACTGACCGGGTACACTACTCGTTAAAGTGTGTGTGTTATTGATAAGTCGGCTAAATATAAATTTAAAACTTGAATACTGCTAAAACCACAACGACATACCGTGGGTATAAACTAGAGCATACGCACACGCGCATCAAGTTTTTGGCGTCGCTGCCGGGGAGTGAATTGTTATTATCTGTTAATTTGATTAGTATTTTAATTTGGTTTTTAATTTTTAATTTTTATTCTAACCGCTAACTCTGTTGTATATTAGGTTAAATTGCATTCATTGTATTATTTTGCATATTTTCTGTTTTTGTGTGTTTAATTTGTGATTATTTTGGTTTGTTTTTATTTGTTTTTATTTTTTGTATTTTCTGTATTCTGCTATCGTTGTACTGAGCTAATATAAACGATACGGCGCATCTATTTTCTTAGATACGGCGTATTGCGTTTAATTTTGATAAAATACAACGCATTTAATTAATTCGATACGACGCATCTTTCCCCAAGATACGGCGTATCTGTTTTTAATAAGAAATTTTTTCTAAGCGATAACGCCATACGACGCATCTGTTTTTACAGATACGGCGTATCTATTATTTTAATTAAAAACAGTTTTCGAATTATTAAACAGATACGACGCATCGATCTCTATCGATACGGCGTATCTTCTGAATCAAAAATCTTGTATTTTGAAACGTAACGAAAATACGGCGCATTAACTTTTGTTAATACGACGCATTTAATTTTAAATAAATATAGATTTTTGATGATTAAACTGATACGACGCATTCTAAGATTATAAGCGGCGTATCTATTTTCTGAATAAAGTCTGATTAAATTTTAACGATTATAAGATACGGCGTATCCAACTTTTTGGATACGGCGCATCGTCTGCAGATATCAGTAACTTTAATTTTTCGTATTCCGTTTTCGTTGTTGATTTTCTGATATATTACTTTCTTGAACATACCCTACTGATGCTTTTGTGATAGTTTCAGGAAGTGCATGACCAGGAGTTCTATGAAGAACTTGATTGAACCCTTCGAAGATCCTGAACGAGCCTTTCATTCGCTTAAAAGACTTTTCAACACAAAAAGCTTTGATATTTCAAGTTCATTCGAGCTTGATTATTTTTTTGAAGAAAAGGAGGAAGAAGAAACAGAAGCAATGGGCGAAAACACAACTATGGAGGAATACATGAACAGTACCCGTGCTGATTACAGTTCAGGAGTTGCTAGACCAAAGTTTGATGATAAGTCAAAGTTTGAGTTGAAGGGTCAGTTTCTCAAAGAGCTAAGAGAAAATGCTTTCAGTGCATCGGAACATGAAGATGCTAATGAACATGTTGAAAAGGTCCTCGAGATTGCAGATTTGTTTACTACGGAAGGAGTCACTGACGATCAACTCATGCTAAGAATCTTTCCAATTTCACTTAAAGGAGCTGCTAGTAAGTGGCTAAGGAATGAACCTGCAAGTTCAATCACAACATGGGAAGATTTGAAGAGCAAATTCCTGAAAAGATATTGTCCACCTGCTAAGACTGCTAAAAAGATGGAGGCTATCAACAGTTTCAACCAAGAGCCTGATGAAACTCTTTATCAAGCTTGGGAATGGTTTAAAGATTTACTGGTGAAATGTCCTCAACACTATCTAACCCCAATGCAGGAGATAATATTGTTTTATCAAGGATTGGACTGTGCCTACTAGACAAATCTTGGATGCTAAGGGAGCTGTGCCTCAAATGAGTGCAGCCAATGCTAGGAAAGCTATCCAAGAAGCTGCTGATCATTCTTAAAAATGGCACGATGGGACCTCTACTAGATCTAAGAGCAGCACTAATTTTGACGGGTTTGCTGCTATTCAAGCTCAATTGGATAAAATTAGTAGAGAGATGAAGAAGCGTGATGAGAAAGTGTATGCTGCCCAAGTTGGATGTGAAAAGTGTGAAGGACCTTACTACACTAAAGATTGCCCGAATAAGAATGAAAGTGAGACTTTTGAAGAAGCATACTACACACAATTTGGAAAACCATTCTGACCTTCAGGAAGATTTAGGGAAGCCACTCCGGATTCTATCAAAAGAACAATTTTAATCCCACTTATCAAGAAAGGAGGCAGACTTTAGATGACACTTTAAAGCAAATTATGGCCGATGCTGCTAAAAGACATGAGGAGAATACTGCTATGATCAAAGAAATCCGAGCTTCAACGGACACTATTACAAGAAATCAAGGAGCTTCGATCAAAGCATTGGAGCAAAAAATTGGACAAATGAGCAAAGTTCTTCAAGAAAGGGGATACGGAAGTTTACCTAGCTCAACTGAAACCAACCCAAGAGATCATGTCAAGGCCATAAGCACCATTGAAGAAGTCACTCCTAACATTCCTTTTCCTAGAAGACTGATGAATGGTAATGATGGTGCAAGACCCGAATTTTTCTTTAATTCTTCAATCTGTTTAAGGAGACTACTCAAAGAGAAGACAAAGATTGAAGAGGAGATCAAGGCTACAATGAAAGAAGAGAGCTCTGCAACCGAATTACATGCCTTGCCTCATAAAGAAAAGGACCCAGGAAGTTTTACTTTACCTTGTTCAATTTAATGATATATCTTTCAATAATGTGTTAGCTGACTTAGGAGCTAGTGTTAGTGTAATGCCCCTTAAGACATTCACTACCCTAGGACTAGGAAAATTAGCACCAACTAAGTTGCTTATTGAATTGGCTGATAAAACGGTAAAACGACCTGAAGGGATTGCTAATAATGTGCTAGTTAAGATTGAGAAGTTTGTTTTCCCTGTAGACTTTGTTATATTAGATATGCCGAGGATGTTAAGATTCCTTTAATCCTTGGAAGACCTTTCTTGTCTACCGCCCGTGCTAAGATTGATGTGTTTAAAAGAAAAATCTCATTAAGGGTAGGGAATAATAAATTAGTCTATAAATACCAAGATCCTGTTAAAAGCATAATTAGAGGCGTCTATGTGCTAGGATTAAGAGAACGTATGGACCTCGATCTTGAAGCTAGGCTCATGGGAGAAACATTGATTCAAAACAACTCAACTAATCCTAATCATGAGAACTTCGAGGAATTTATTGACCTTAATGTACCTACCGAACTTAGGCGCGATATTGTTAATGATTCTGATGATGAGTGGTATGATTGCGTAGTAATTAACAAACGTAGGAGAATAGTTGAGCATACGAATTTGAATAATGATGTGTCTATTGAACTACCACCCCACCTTGCTTATTTATGCCTTTATGATAATAAGAATTTCCCGTTTATCATTTTGTCATCTCTGCCCGAAAGGGACAGAACTTTATTTATACAGATATTAGAGAAGAACGGCGTGGAAATTAAGGACGAGCAAGGAGTGTTCAATATTACTAAATTGGCGATGAGGGAGCGCGATGCTTCCGACTCCTTCAATGATCGATATTAAAGAGTGAACGTGAGTCTAACTTGAAGACTCTGGAATAAAGACAAGTGCTGACCAGGAGACAACCCGGAAAATTTTACTATTCTGTTCTGTGTCGAGTCAGTTAGGCCCGCAGAAGATACGGCGCATCTCAATCCTGAGATGCGACGCATCTCCTGCACTGGTCATATCTTATTTTATTTTATGCATTTTTATTTTTGACTCTAAAACTTTTTGTCAGTTTATTTTAATGCGGCGCATCCCTGGTTAAGGATGCGACGCATCTTCTATTCTGATTCGTATTTATTCCAGGCTCAATACGGCGTATCTTCTTCCATAAGATACGGCGTATCGACCGACCTGATGATTTTCAGTTTTAATTTTTACATTTTATTTTTACTAACTACTAATGTATTATGCAAGTTTGAACTTTCTTAACTTAGGTGTGTTAAAGTCTTGATGGTATTATAGATTAATGCATTTCCTGTGGATACATCAATTATGAAGCTTAAACGTTCTCATCCACGAGGAAGTTGATTTTTGCTCTTATACAAATAATGGAGGATCATACCGAGCAAATCTCAGGGGAGTTTTTCTGTTCTAATTCTTTTATTTTCCAGTTTTTAACCTTTGATACAAACAACGAGGACGTTGTTTAACTTAAGTGGGGGGATTGGAGAATTAGAACACTTATTGTCCTAAACTTTTCAAAATATGCTTAAAATGCGCTTAATATATCAAAATTAAAAAATTTTTAGCATGTTTTTGTTTAAAGTCTAAATTACATAGTTGCACACATGATGTTATTTTCAAAAATTGTGATTTTTCAAAATTCACAAATCTATGAGTGTGCCGGTGACTTGTAAACTTTAGAACTTGGCTTGTATACTATTCGAGACCACCATAATAAGTATTATTTTTATAATTGGAATGACTTGTCTAAATTGGTAAATTCTAGGATTACACCCAAATAGCCTTTATATGTTATGTGTTATTAGCTAACTACACTGGTTAGTTAACCCCCGTATAAACCCTTTCGTTACTCTCATTTTTAGAGTAAGATACCCCTAGAAAAACACTCAGAGCCATTCCTTTCGTTTCTTACACCTTTGTTATTATATTTCGTTACACCCTTACACCTTAGCCTACCCTGTAGATTAAAATCCGTGGTTGGTTAATTGCTTTAGGCAAAGTGTGTTTCCTTACATTACCTGTGTTCGCGTGCGTAATTCATTATCTATGGTTAGGTCGGGAAATTGCACAATGCAATTGGAGTGAAAGTAAATATTGTATATCTTTGAGTTTATTTTTCGTGTGTTTACTACTTTCACTATTACCGTTATTTCTGAAGTCATGAAAAGTATGGAAAAATTATCCAGAGTTATCGTTATAGTGATGTGGTGAAATTTTACACATCTATGTTTATGTTTAAAGTTAAAAAAAAAAAAAAAAAAAAAAAAAAAAAAAAAAAAAAAAAGGAAAAGTTGGAAGTTTGTTTAACCAACTTATGTAAAGTTTTGTATTAAGTGGTCGATATCACCACTAGTTGTTGTATATTATATCTATGGATTGAATGGGAGTTGAACGTTATGGGAACGCCAACTAAAGGTTATTCTTTGATTGAGATCTTGTTGAGTATAATTCGTGTCTACCTAAAGCATGTGTTTCAAGTGTTAAAGCGTGAGTTATTCTATGATATGATTCTTATTCATGGGATGGTTGGGATAGTGATTAACCACACTTAGGATTTTAATTTATCTGTTTTGTTTATTTTTCATTTTACACCAATTTGTATCCCAAATATTATCCATACCCTATATTATTCTTTATCCAAACCTTTGATTTATTGAGATTAGGGATTTGAGCAATCTTAAGTATCGTAGTCGTGGATTCGGCTATATATTTATGATTTTGTCGCCCTTTTTGATATAATATTATTGGTGAAGATTACTTGGTCCTATCTTTAGCCTATTCGAGTTAAGGATTTGAGCAATTGCAAGTATCGTGTTCATGGATTCGATCATGTATTTGTGATTTTGTCGCCTTTTCTGGAATTTCAGATCGATAGAGATTAAGAAGAATGATTAACCCTTAAACTAAAAACCCTTTTTACCGCTTTAGACTTGTTATTCCTTGGCTTTAGTGGAGGAGATGTGTATACTTGCCAAGCCTATGATAGAATATTCGTCACGACTGGACAGTTAAACGATTAGATTTGCTTTTATCAGAATATTTTATTTTACTTCTAATTCGTTAAGTGTTTGGTTGTGTGATTATGACAAAATGAATACATGCTTAAATATAAAAATAAATCCTAACATCTTTTAGGATACATTTTCATAAGATTAATTCTAAGGTTTACTTGGGGACAAGTAAAGTTCAAGTGGGGGGATATTTGATGAACTCAAATAAGTACATTTTATTATCATCAGTTATCCTATTTATTTGACTTGTTTTATTATATTATGTATGAGAATTGATACTTAATCGTTTACTTTTGTAATTCTCAGTTAAAAATAAGCATTTGGTGAAACTTAGCTATTATGGACTAAAAATGGAGAAAAATGATCAAGATTGGAAAAGGCTGCTGAAATGAAGAGATTGAAGACCATTGCCTGACTTTGAAGAATGCACGCATGCAATTCTGTCATGCGTTGCATATGAAACTTTGGTCAACGAAGAAGAACCAACTTGTTCTACTCCAGATGCGCCGCATTATACTTATTACATACGGCGCATCACTATCAAGATTTCACAAGTTACGATCCAAGATACAAGAAGACATGCGCCGCATCTAAGAATGGAGTTACGCCGCATCTTCTGGCGGTGTACGAATATTCCTGAATATATTAATCTTGGACCCCACGCGAAGTTAAGTCAATGCGCCGCATCTAGCCCTCAGACAGAAACTATAAATACCCCAAAGTCAGACGAATTTCGGAGTTCGACATTTAGCTAAGTACGAGAAGACAGAAACCCTAGGACGAATTCAGACGAAGTAGCAGCACAAGACACACCTTGAACGAAGATACAAGAGCTGTAAGAAGGTCCTGCATGTATTCAATTCATTAAGTAGTTTTGTTTTATTGTATTAGTAAACTTTAATTCATCAGGATTGATGGGCTTGTGTAATGTGACAACGGAAAGATTGCACTCCTCTTAATATTGCTTTCCCATTAATTAAAGTTTATATGTTGATGTCTTTGGTGACTTTTATTAGTGCATTGATAACCTATGTGTCTAGCTGAGCGTTGATCGGGTCGCCATGCCTCTGCCCTCGCCTATTTATTTTATCACCTATGCATTCTATCGTCTGTAGAAAAGTAGGAAGAAAAGGTAAATAGGATAGTCATAAGTAATCATTAAGGGTTTACTCGCCGATAAGATTAGAACCAACGAGAAAGGACTTAATCTCGGTGCGTTGCATCGAACTATACACTTCATATAAAACTAGCAATAAAACAAGTGACAAGCTACTTAACTATCAGGACAGGTCTTCTTATTGTCTCAAGTATTTATCTGTGTACGTGTGTGCTATTCGCTGATTCGTGCCTATTAGTTTAGTTTATATTTAATCATAACCAAACCGTGCCAGTCTCTCAGGCTGAACCCCCTTGCGTTAGATTAGGTTGTATAGCTAACTTAAGATATTAAAATACTGATTAGAATAACTAGATAATACGTTCCACTCTTAGTGATCGACACTCTACTTACCATTATATTCATACTGACCGGGTACACTGCTCATTAAAGTGTGTGTGTTATTGATAAGTCGGCTAAATATAAATTTAAAACTTGAATACTACTAAAACCACAACGACATACCGTGGGTATAAATTAGAGCATACCACACGCGCATCATCACATTTTCTAGCTCCACCACTGGTCAAGAGAGAGAATTATATCGACTTATATTGAATCTATCAAAAAGAAATTACACGCGTCGTCGTTATATGTTCAATCTCATGTATTCATTTTCATCGCAGAGTAACCTTGACGTCATGCCATCATTTTAATATTTATTTTTATGTTGATAATAATTTAGCCGTGTTTAAAACATAAACTCCGTGTATGCGCGGGTTAAAGTTATAAAGATGAATAGATGAGTTGTTATTGAACGTATGTGGATAGTAATTTTATTTTTCCGGACATCCTTATTTAATCTTATAACGAGAAATAATGATAACACCAAATTAGTACTATATTTATCACATGATTATTGCTCAAATATTGTATGTTTATTTCTGAATTGATACTTAATTGTTTAAGTTTTCCATTTTCAGTGATTTTGGAGCAATATTGCAAAAGATGCGGAAAAAGGCATGATTTGGAGCTATTTTGATGATTCTGTATGCACGGTGCAAAAGAGCATACGGCGTATGTAAATTTGGCCATACGTCGTATTCATATTCGGAATAATTCACTGAGTATTGGTGAATATGGAGGCATACGACATATTTAACTCTGCCAATACGCCGTATTTTGAAGCTCTACAGTCAAAGCCCAAGTCAACTATTGAAGGTAAACGGCGTATGAAACTCTGACAATACGCCGTATTGAAGATCTTATCCCCAGTTCAAGTATATCAATGATTTGAAGACAAGTACTTAAAACATTTATGGTTTGCCTAATTTAATATACTATCCCGTTTAGTCCCAAAGTCATGAACCGTTAATTACATAGTAAGCGTGAATGTTGAGAATAGATCTATTGGGATTGAACCTCCCCGTTCGGGTGTTGGTAGTTCTCACTTGACCAGGTAGGTCAAACGGATGCATTTCATATGAGGAGTACTAGGTTTCTTGGGATGGAATCCTACAGGGCAACAAACATACATACAAAATACTTCGGTTTCATGAGCTTAGTGCAAAAGTAATACTTTTCATGATATGGTATGCGTTACAATAGTCACAATACCATTTCATGATATTGTATGAGTTACAATAGTTACAGAAATCTTGTTGTCCATACTACTTTTACTTAACATTGAACCAATGATTTCACCAAATTTATGTTGACTGTTTTAGCATGTATTCTCAGGTCCTTAGACATATCTACTTGGATTGCATTGGAGCATTATACTAGAGTTACATTTGCGGTCTCAAAATGTCGAAGATTTCTTGCATTACGTTTAATGTTTGGTTATGAACTAAAATCTACTTTTACTTATGCTGTAAACTTTTGAAACTTTGTCCTTTTGTAAAGACTTTATTGACGTAATCAAGAGGTCGTTCAATATGACTTGTGACTTTGTTTCATTTAAAAATCACAAAATAATGAAATTTGAACTAGTCAGATTCAATTACAAAATTAAGTAAACAAGTTTGTATATTGGATATATACAAAAAAACCTAATGACTAAACAATACAAGTATTGATATATAGTAGTACAGCCCCAGGGGCCTAATTAAGCTAACACGATCAAAATGTCCTTAAAACTAACTCGCCTTGTGGAATATCTTTATGATAAATCATCCTAATAAAATATCCCAAAATCCATCAAATTCTTGAGTAACTTACGTCAACAGAGTCTTTGGGCCGTGGGCCTCGAGGATTTAGGCGAGTTTCCGCCCACATTATGTGAACCCTAAATATCTGAGCGTTACAAATAATAGCCGTCAGATCAACTTAATCATTTTATATGAGATATCTTTTTACTACTATAGTCATTAGAAAAAAAATATACTAAAAAAGTATAAAAAGATGATTTTGGTGTGTGCATTTTCTTGAAAATCTCAAAATATGAGAACGTGTGTGTGCGACAAAAAAAAAATTAGTTTATTAGAATCTCACTTCGAATTGAAGATATCAGCCTTAGATGAAACACTATATCTTATCACGATCATTGTTTAAAGAATTTCGATTGTAAGTTTCTTATTAAGTTAAAACATCTAATTACCTTTACGCAAATTTATTCGAATTGAAGATATTATGCTATGTTGTTATTATCAATTTGGTATCATTTTAATTAATAACTATAAAAAATGAGTCATTGTGGTTGTATTGGTTTACATGGAGGAAATGGCGATGTACGAGGTGGGGTGATGTATGTACAACCGTTACCACCCGCATCTTCATCCATTGTGAAAACAGTGATCATCAATCATCATTGTCATTTCTGATCTATCTTGTACGTTGCGAAAAATAAAATTTAAAATATCACATTCTAGTAAAATATTCTTATACATTTTCAATTTCATTTTAAATCTTTTTTTTTATCTCCATTTTAAAACTTAGTCACGCATATTTTCTTTTTATATTAATTTCATAACAATTAGGACATGTAATTTAAAGTTTTGGTAAGATTTTTATTGTGGTGTTTAACATATTTCTATCGTTTGGGCCTATTTGATTTTAAAATAACATGGTAACAACCCGCAAAGTGCAACACAATGTAATTATCCAAAAAGAATCTTGCAAGTTTCACTATAAATATTCAATAAGTCTTAGCATAAAATTTACAATGCTATTGTTAGTCACAACCACTCTCCACCATCACCTTGTGCACATTTTTTATAAAATATGTCTATGTCTAACATGATTCAGGTGCAACTCACTCACCCGGATCTTATGGATTGCCCAATGTGTCTCCCCATTACGGAGCCCAATCTATGAGGTGATATATTTTATTATTATGATTTCTACCTGTTTTTAGATCAAATGTTCAAACAAAGCCATGTTTTGTACTTTGTTTAAAGATGATAAAAATCATATGCACATTTACAACCATTTTCATTAAACATCTAGAACAAAATATTTACACTATTAAGATCCAAAACATGGATTTTTTATATTAGATTTATTTTGATTACAATGCGTACATAAAATTATTACAATTTTGATTTCAACAATAGTTAGCTAAAGACTATTTTGGACACTAATACGTGTAAATTAGTTGAAAATGGTATCAATATGTATTATGATATGGTTTGAAGGACAACAAAAAAAATAATAAATAAATAAATAATAATAATAATAATAATAATAATAATAAAATTTTTTTTTTGAGAGATAGATGAAAAAGGATTTGAAAAGAAAACATTGTTTTAGATATACATTCATATTCTTATTGTTCACATTACTATTTTTCTTGTCTTCAAAAAATTGTCTTCTTTCATTAAAAAGGGTCAATTACAAATAACACTTTAGTATCATTACCTTCATTTAATTATTTCAACAATTAAGAGAGATTTACTTTTTCTTTCAAAAAAATAATGTATTAAATGCAAAAATAAAAAGTCATTTAATTAGTCAAATCCTATATTTATTACATTTTTCTTGCTATTCTTTTGTTGTCACAAAGTAAAAGTGAGACATATGAAGTAACAAATAAAAAGTCGCGTATAAACTCACTAATTTCTCTTCTAAAATGTGATTTATGTCATTTAATAAATATAATACTGATTAATGACTTCTAAAATGAAAAAAATAAACCTTCATAATATCATATTTGATGGGGTATTAACTTTACTAGTTTCATGACATATTTCTAAAACTTAATTGAACTTTTACTGTCGATAGTTTTCAATAAGTTTAGTTATTAATTATAGATTTATGTCATAAATAATATTGTTACAAATATAAAAGCAAAGTGTTTATCATATTTGTTGTAATTCGATGAAGTAAATAGTGTACGAAAATTGATATTGTAAATATTTTTCCAAACATGGTGTAATATGATTTTGTGAATAATGTGGACCACCAAAATATTACACCACTTTAATGCATATATAAACATGGTTTTATGCATCTAGAGTGATATATAGACATAGTTTTAATGCATATAATATTTGAGGTTTCATTAGGAGATATATGTTAATGCTTTTAAATAATACGATTATATCATATTTGGTTGTATTATAATTAATGCACCTATTACTTTTAGAAGTACCTATTTAAATATATCTATGTTCTGATCGTTTTTATTCCCAGTTCAATTTAAATTTATCATAACTTTAGTTATATATTTTAGTTATTTTAATAGGTGTCTATTTGAAGATATAAATAACTATCTGCAAAGTTAAATAAATTTAAATAATTTGGCATGTTGATTTAATATTCTAATTACATAACAAATTGTTAAATATATAACTTTTATTATGAAGATATTTTCTATTTGCCTTTTTAATGGAAGTAACAAAATATTAGTTTGAATCTCTCTTACAAAAATATTATTGTTGGTGTTTGAAAATAAATTGAATTTTAGTACGAAATTTTTTGCCAGTGCAATTTATATGGTTTTTTTTATACAAATATCATAAATACTAATGACATGTTCTTTATATAGTGCAAGAATGGACATGTAATATGCCCCTCTTGTTGCAAGAACTCAATGAACAAGTTCCCGTCATGTCGTTTGCCGATTGGTTCTAAGCGTTGTCGGGCTATGGAGAAGTTAGTTGAATCAATCAAGGTGGAGTACAAAAACAAAAAGTTTTGATGCATAGAATTAATAGCTTACCAAATGATCGAAACCCACGAAGAAACATGTCCCTACGTAGCATGCTTTTGTCCTCTATCATCATGTGACTATGTCAACTCGTCAAAGAACTTATATGACCATTTTTCCAACGACCATGCATCTTATTCTACTTTATTCACCTACGACACCCCGTTCTATGTTAGAGTCGAGATGGGCCAGAGGCACATTTTTCTTCAAGAACGAAATGAAGGGGTCATCTTCATCCTTAACCACGACATTAGTAGGGAAGAACGAAAGTTTGATGTGGATTGTATAGGACCAAAATCGTTTGAGAATGCATTTGCATATATACTTAATGCAACATATGGAGAGACATATACGTCCATAGAGGATGCACCATATGTGTGCACTAGTTGGCAACAACATATCCCTGGTATGTTTTGTTTGTCCATCACATCCAAGCTACCTATATATAATGGACAATCTCCGTACAAGTATGCATAAGAAAAGCCCCTCCAAACTTTAGGCGTCAGCATTGGCCCATCACTTGGATTGGTACCAATTAACTTAATGACCGTTAGGTTCATTTTTAATTAAGTTGTTATGGACTTCTTGGGGTTGTTGTATTTAGCTTTGTGAAATGAAAAGGTCAAAATTTATTGAGGAATGTAAGCTATCAAGGAACTGATGATTGATGATAATATATTTTTATATTCGAACCCACATGCATAACCAATGAAGTGGAGAAAAAAATGAAAAAACAATAATTTGAAGTTTCAATTTTACGTGCATTTTTTTATATGGAATAACAATGATGACACTGTCACATAGATTTTGTTTTTATCGTAAAAAGTGTAAAAGTATGATAGAGAAGCAGAGAAATTGTCAAGAGCTGGGGCGAAGCTACGTTGACAGTAGTTGGGGGGGGGGGGGATGCTCCCAACCAAGTTCTTGCATACACACTAAATACGAAGGAAAAAAAGTCAAATCGAAGAAGAAAAAGTCCAGTGCCCTCCTTCAAATAATAGAAGTGCCTTCGTTGCTCTTTGGTTTAGAGTAATATGAGTGCCCTCTAATGTGAAAGGATATTTTCCAATGGTTTAGTTTCACCAAAAAATATGGAAAAACGTGAAGGTAACAGGGAATGTACGAAAGTGGGATATTGGGAAGTGGTCAAGTGGGTATATTGAATAAAAAGTACATATGTAGTGGATGTGAGCCTCAGCATATTTACCTATTTATGTATATAGGCTTCATTGATTTTTCTAAAGGAAATAAATGTGTAATACAATATATTTTTTCACATATACTGATGTATATGTATAAAAACATAAGAAGTGTGATGATATTATAATTTAGGAACTTAGTTATTATAACTCATATAGAAAATTAGGGTATACACGGTTAATATGAATTTATGGGCATCTTATTTGTGATTTTGTTAACATTTTACATCTTTTTCATTGTAATTTGTTAGTGTAATAGATTCCTTTAGAAAAATTAGTTTTGTTAATATTATCACATCCATATATGCAAGTAGATCACTAAATAATTGATTATTTAAACTAGTGATATTTTCGACCTGACTTGTTTAATATTACGCTATAAATGACATGTTCACATACCCCGAGATGTAATTTATCCCTCTTGTTGCTTGATGCCCCCGTAATAACATTTTCTGGCTCCACCACTGGTCAAGAGAGAGAATTATATCAACTTATATTGAATCTATCAAAAAGAAATTACATGCGTCGTTGTTATATGTTCAATCTCGTGTAATCATTTTCATCGCAGAGTAACCTTGACGTCATGCCATCATTTTAATATTTATTTTTATGTTGATAATAATTTAGCCGTGTTTAAAACATAAACTCCGTGTACGCGCGAGTTAAAGTTATAAAGAGGAATAGATGAGTTGTTATTGAACGTATGTGGATAGTAATTTTATTTTTCCAGACATCCTTATTTAATCTTATAAAGAGAAATAATGATAACATCAAATTAGTACTATATTTATCACATGATTATTGCTCAAATATTGTATATTTATGTCTGAATTCATACTTAATTGTTTAAGTTTTACATTTTCAGTGATTTTTGAGCAGTATAGCGAAAGATGCGGAAAAAGGCATGATTTGGAGCTATTTTGATGATTCTGTATGCAAGGTGCAAAAGAGCATACGGCGTATGTAACTCTGGCCATACGTCGTATTCATATCCGGAAGAATTCACTGAGTATTGGTGAATATGGAGGCATACGACATATTTAACTTTGCCAATACGCCGTATTTTGAAGCTCTACAGTCGAAGCCCAAGTCAACTATTAAAGGTAAACGGCGCATAAAACTCTGGTCATACGCCGTATTGAAGATCTTATCCCCAGTTCAAGTATATCAATGATTTAAAGATAAGTACTTAAAACATTTATGGTTTGCCTAAGTTAATATACTATCCCATTAAGTCCCACAATCATGAACCGTTAATTACATAATAAGAGTGAATGTTGAGAATAGATCTATTGAGATTGAACCTCCCCGTTCGGATGTTGGTAGTTCTCACTTGACCAGGTAGGTCAAACGGATGCATTTCATATGAGGAGTACTAGGTTTCTTGGGATGGAATCCAACAGGGCAACAAACATACATACAAAATACTTCGGTTTCACGAGCTTAGTGCAAAAGTAATACTTTTCATGATTTGGTATGCGTTACAATAGTCACAATACCATTTCATGATATTGTATGAGTTACAATAGTTTCAGAAATCTTGTGGTCCATACTACTTTTACTTAACATTAAACCAATGATCTCACCAAATTTATGTTGACTGTTTTAGCATGTTTTTCTCAGGTCCTTAGACATATCTACTTGGATTGCATTGGAGCATCATACTAGAGTTACATTTGCGGTCTCAACATGTCGAAGATTTCTTGCATTACGTTTAATGTTTGGTTATGAACTAAAATCTTCTTTTACTTATGCTGTAAACTTTTGAAACTTTGTCCTTTTGTAAAGACTTTATTGACGTAATCAAGAGGTCGTTCAATATGAATTGCGACTTTGTTTCATGTAAAAATCACAAAATAATGAAATTCGAACTAGTCAGATTCAATTACAAAATCAAGTAAACAAGTTTGTATATTGGATATATACAAAAAAACCTAATGACTAAACAAGACAAGTATGGATATATAGTAGTACAACCCCACGGGCCTAATTAAGCTAACACGATCAAAATGTCCTTAAAACTAACTCGCCTTGTGGAATATCTTTATGATAAATTGTCCTAAAAAATCTCCCGAAATCCATCAAATTCTTGAGTAACTTTTGCCGACAGAGTCTTTGGGCCGTGGGCCTCGAGGATTTAGGCGAGTTTCCGCCCACATTATGTAAACCCTAAATATCTGAGGGTTACAAATAATAGCCGTCGGATCAACTTAATCATTTAATATGAGATATCTTTTTACTACTATAGTCATTACAAAAAAATATACTAAAAAGGTATAAAAAGATGATTTGGGTGTGTGCATTTTCTTGAAAATCTCAAAATATGAGAACGAGTGTGGTGACAAAAAAAATTAGTTTATTAGAATCTCACTTCGAATTGAAGATATCAGCCTTAGATGAAACACTATATCTTATCACGATCATTGTTCAAAGGATTTCGATTGTAAGTTTCTTATTAAGTTAAAACATCTAATTACCTTTACGCAAATTTATTCGAATTGAAGATATTATGCTAGGTTGTTATTATCAATTTGGTATCATTTTAATTAATAACTATAAAAAACGAGTCATTGTGGTTGTACTAGTTTACATGGAGGAAATGGGGATGTACAAGGTGGGGTGATGTATATACAAGCGTTACCACCCGCATCTTCAACCATTGTGTAAACAGTGATCATCAATCATCATTTTCATTTCAGATCTATCTTGTATTTTGCGAAAAATAAAATTGAAAATATCACATTCTAGTAAAATATTCTTATACATCTTCAATTTCATTTTAAATCTTTTTTTTTACCTCCATTTAAAAAATTAGTCACGCATATTTTCTTTTTATATTAATTTCATAACAATTAGGACATGTAATTTAAAGTTTTGTTAAGATTTTTATTGTGGTGTTTACCATATTTCTATCGTTTGGACCTATTTGATTTTAAAATAACATGGTAACAACCCGCAAAGTGCAACACAATGTAATTATCCAAAAAGAATCTTGCAAGTTTCACTATAAATATTCAGTGAGTCTTAGCATAAAATTTACAATACTATTGTTAGTCACAACCACTCTCCACCATCACCTTGTGTACATTTAATTTTTTTTTTAAAAATATGTCTATGGCTAACATGATTCAGGTGCAACTCACTGACCGAGATCTTATGGATTGCCCAATTTGTCTCTCCCCATTACGGAGCCCAATCTATGAGGTGATATATTTTATTATTATGATTTCTACCTGTTTTTAGATCAAATTTTCAAACAAAGCCATGTTTTGTACTTTGTTTAAAGATGGTAAAAATCATATGCGCATTTACAACCATTTTCATTAAACATCTAGAACAAAATATTTATATTATTTAGATCCAAAACATGGATTTCCCAAGAGATTTTTATATTAGATTTATTTTGATTACAATGCGTACATAAAATTATTACAATTTTGAATTCAACAATAGTTAGCTAAAAACTATTTTAGACACTAATACGTGTAAATTAGTTGAAAATGGTATCAATATGTATTATGATATGGTTTGAAGGGAAAAAAAAAAAATTATTAAGAGATAGATGAAAAAGGATTTGAAAGGAAAACATTGTTTTAGATATACATTCATATTCTTATTGTTCACATTACTATTTTTCTTGTCTTCTTTCCTTAAAAAGGGTCAATTACAAATAACACTTTAGTGTCATTACCTTCATTTAATTATTTCAACAATAAAGAGAGCTTTACTTTTTCTATCAAAAAAATAATGTATTAATGCAAAAATAAAAAAGTCATTTAATTAGTCAAATCCTATATTTATTACATTTTTCTTGCTATTCTTTTGTTGTCACAAAGTAAAAGTGAGACATATGAAGTAACAAATAAAAAGTTGCGTATAAACTCACTAATTTCTCATCTAAAATGTGATTTATATCATTTAATAAATATAATACTGATTAATGACTTCTAAAATGAAAAAAATAAACCTTCAGAATATCATATTTGATGGTGTATTAACTTTACAGGTTTCATGACATATTTCTAAAACTTAATTCAACTTTTACTGTATATAGTTTTTAATAAGTTTAGTTATTAATTATAGATTTATGTCATAAATAATATTGTTACAAATATAAAAGCAATGTGTTTATCATATTTGTTGTAATTCGATGAAGTAAATAGTGTACGAAAATTGATATTGTAAATATTTTTCCAAACATGGTGTAATATGATTTTTTGAATAATGTGGACCACCAAAATATTACACCACTTTAATGCATATATAAACATGGTTTTATGCATCTAGAGTGATATATAGACATAGTTTTAATGCATATAATATTTGAGGTTTCATTAGGAGATATATGTTAATGCTTTTAAATAATACGATTATATCATATTTGGTTGTATTATAATTAATGCACCTAATACTTTTAAAAGTACCTATTTAAATATATCTATGTTCTCATCGTTTTTATTCCCAGTTCAATTTAAATTTATCATAACTTTAGTTATATAGTTTAGTTATTTTAATAGGAGTATATTTGAAGATATAAATAACTATCTACAAAAGTTAAATAAATTTAAATAATCTGGCATGTTGATTTAATATTCTAATTACATAACAAATTGTTAAATATATAACTTTTATTATGAAGATATTTTCTATATGCCTTTTTAATGGAAGTAACAAAATATTAGTTTGAATCTCTCTTACAAAAATATTATTGTTGGTGTTTGAAAATAAATTGAATTTTAGTATGAAAATTGTTGCCAGTGAAATTTATAGGGTTTTTTGATACAAATATCATAAATACTAATGACATGTTCTTTATATAGTGCGAGAATGGACACGTAATATGCCCCTCTTGTTGCAAGAACTCAATGAACAAGTGCCCGTCATGTCGTTTGCCGATTGGTTCCAAGCGTTGCCGTGCTATGGAGAAGTTAATTGAATCAATCAAGGTGGAGTGTAAAAACAAGAAGTTTGGATGCATAGAATTAATAGCTTACCATATGATCGAAACTTACGAAGAAACATGTCCCTACGTAGCATGCTTTTGTCCTTTATCATCATGTGACTATGTCAATTCGTCAAAGAACTTATATGACCATTTTTCCAATGACCATGCATCTTATTCTACTTTATTCACCTACAAACACCCCGTTCTATGTTAGAGTTGATATGGGACAGAGGCACATTTTTCTTCAAGAACGAAATGAAGGGGTCATCTTCATCCTTAACCACGACATTAGTTGGGAAGAACGAAAGTTTGATGTGGATTGTATAGGACCCAAATCGTTTGAGAATGCATTTGCATATATACTTAATGCAACATATGGAGAGACATATACGTCCATAGAGGATGCACCATATGTGGTCACTAGTTGGCAACAACATATCCCCGGTATGTTTTGTTTGTCCATCACATCCAAGCTACCTATATATAATGGACGAATCTCCATACAAGTATTTATAAGAAAAGCACCTCAGAACTTTAGGCGTCAGCATTGGCCCATCACCTGGATTGGTGCCAATTAACTTAATAACCGTTAGGTTCATTTTTAATTAAGTTGTTATGGAATTCTTGGGGTTGTTGTATTTAGCTTTGTGAAATGAAAAGGTCAAAATTTATTGAGGAATGTAAGCTATCAAGGAACTGATGGTTGATGATAATATATTTTTATATTCGAACCCACATGCATAACCAATGAAGTGGAGAAAAAAAATGAAAAAAATAATGATTTGAAGTTTCACTTTTACGTGCTTTTTTCATATGGAATAACAATGATGACACTGCTACATAGATTTTGTTTATTTGATTTTGTTTTTATCGTAAAAAGTGTAAAAGTATGATAGAGAATGCAGAAAAATTGTCAAGAGCAGGGGCGAAGCTACGTTGACAGTAGTGGGGGGGAGGGGGGGATGCCCCCAACCAAGTTCTTGCATACACACTTAATAAGAAGGTAAAAAGTCAAATCGAAGAAGAAAAAGTCCAGTGCCCTCCTTCAAATAATAGAAGTGCCTTCGTTGCTCTTTGGTTTAGAGTAATATGAGTGCCCTCTAATGTGGAAAGATATTTTCCAATGGTTTAGTTTCACCGAAAAATAAGGAAAAACGTGGAGGTAACAGGGAATGTACAAAAGTGGGATATTGTGAAGTGGTCAAGTGGGTATATTGAATAAAAAGTACATATGTAGTGGATGTGGGCCTCAGCATATTTACCTATTTATGTATATAGGCTTCATTGATTTTTCTAAAGGAAATAAATGTGTAATACAATATCTTTTTTCACATATACTGATGTATATGTATAAAAACATAAGAAGTGTGATGATATTATAATTTAGGAACTTAGTTATTATAACTCAGAAAATTAGGGTATACATGCTTAATACGAATTTATGGGCATATTATTTGTAATTTTTCTTAACATTTTGCGTCTTTTTCATTGTAATTTATTAGATTAATAGATTCCTTTAGAAAAATTAATTTTGTTAATATTATCACATCCATATACGCAAGTAGATCACTAAATAATCGATTATTTAAACTAGTTATATTTTGACCTGACTTGTTTAATATTACGCTATAAATGACATGTTCACATACCCCGAGATGTAATTTATCCCTCTTTTTGCTTGATGCCCCCGTAATCACATTTTCTGGCTCCACCACTGGTCAAGAGAGAGAATTATATCGACGTATATTGAATATATCAAAAAGAAATTACATGCATCGTCGTTATATGTTCAATCTCGTGTATTCATTTTCATCGCAGAGTAACCTTGACGTCATGCCATCATTTTAATATTTATTTTTATGTTGATAATAATTTAGCTGTGTTTAAAACATAAACTCCGTGTATGCGCAGGTTAAAGTTATAATAGAGGAATAGATGAGTTGTTATTGAACGTATGTGGATAGTAATTTTATTTTTCCGGACATCCTTATTTAATCTTATAACGAGAAATAATGATAACATCAAATTAGTACTATATTTATCACATGATTATTGCTCAAATATTGTATGTTTATGTCTGAATTCATACTTAATTGTTTAAGTTTTACATTTTCAGTGATTTTGGAGCAGTATAGCGAAAGATGCGGAAAAAGGCATGATTTGGAGTTATTTTGATGATTCTGTATGCAAGGTGCAAAAGAGCATACAACGTATGTAACTCTGGCCATACATCATATTCATATCCGGAAGAATTCATTGAGTATTGGTGAATATGGAGGCATACGACATATTTAACTCTGCCAATACACCGTATTTTGAAGCTTTACAGTCAAAGCCCAAGTCAATTATTGAAGGTAAACGGCGTATGAAACTCTGGCCATACGCCGTATTGAAGATCTTATCCCAGTTCAAGTATATCAACGATTTGAAGGTATACGACGTATCACTCTTCAGCAATACGCTGTATTTAAAACATACGCAGAATATGCTTGGAATATGCTTTCTTCGTCAGCAATCAAGAAATCTTGGATACGCCGTATCGGTGCCCTAACAGAAGACGATAAATACAAACCCCATACGGGAGTTTGTGAGATCATTCACTCACCACTCTCAACTACAGCTAAATTTCACCATTCCAAGGCCCCAAGATCAGCCCCAAGAGCTAGGAAATCAAGAAGAGACGGTCTCGTATCATCACATTAGGTTCAGTCATTCGATTTGCCTGGACCAAAGGGATATTCTCTATACATTCCGATGTCACTAGTACTTTACATTAAAATCATTGAACTAATAAACAAATAACTAAAATGTGTAATATGAGTAACTTGGCTAGCACTTCTTCCTCTTATTGATCAAAACATACTTAGTTAAGTTAGTTTAATTTACTTTTCTTGTTTTAGTAGTTTAATCAAATAAAAATCAAAACCCCCTTTTAAATCTGTAAAATTCACTAAGTTAATTCTAAGCAACAGTATTCATGAGATCGACCTCGTACTTTCCCCACTAACTACAACTTATCGGGTATATTCTCGTTATCATTAGTTTGTTGAGGTGAGTTTCATAGCCCCACTTTTTACTTGGTTACAACTTGTTTTAAGCTACTTTGGGGTGAGAATACATGCTCATTTACTTATTACATGCTCAATTACTTTCTTTCGGAAACAAGTACTTAAAACATTTAGGGATTGCCTAAGTTAACATACCATCCCGTTAAGTCACAGAATTATGAACCGTTAATTACATAATAAGTGCGAATGTTGAGAATAGATCTATTGGGATTGAACCTCCCCGTTCGGGTGTTGGTAGTTCTCACTTGACCAGGTTGGTCAAACGGACGCATTTCATATGAGGAGTACTAGGTTTCTTGGGATGGACTCCTACAGGGAAACAAACATACATACAGAATACTTCGGTTTCATGAGCTTAGTGCAAAAGTAATACTCTTCATGATATGGTATAAGTTACAATAGTCACAATACCATTTCATGATATTGTATGAGTTACAATAGTCACAGAAATCGTGTGGTCTATACTACTTTTACTTAACATTAAACCTATGATCTCACCAAATTTATGTTGACCATTTTAGCATGTTATTCTCAGGTCCTTAGACGTATGTACTTGGATTGCATTGGAGCATCATACTAGAGTTACATTTGCGGTCTCAACATGTCGAAGACTTCTTGCCTTACTGTTGGGAATTATAATTGAGTTGATAAGACAAAACGTGTGAAAGATGAAGGACTTAAGAAGACAAAGGATGAAAGTTTACAAATACAGAAGATCTTTTATTTTATTAGTAGATATCCTTTGTAACCCTAATCCTCTAGTACATAAAGAGGATATAGGGCGTGTATTTTATAGATGTGTCAAGATGTAACACCAGAAAAAGTGTGCGTGTGTAACTAGGTGTCAAGTCCCTTAATGGACGCCTAGGTTAGAGTTTTGGTTAAGCCTCAAGGATCTTTGATGCCTGTTAGATTAGGTAACTGTACTACACTTGATCACGTAGTATTGGGGCTGTTTGTAAATAGTTGTTAGAGATGATGATGAAGAACCTTATTCAATAATAATGATGTTTTAGTTTATTCCACTGCGTACCATGTTCATTCATTATTATTGTAATCCCTAGAAGCTTAAAACGATCCAGGAAGTTATTAACTATAACTTCACAATTGGTATCAGAGCTTGGGAGCTCTCGATATCTAGGGATCATACAAGGTTTTGTCGAAGAAAAGAAGAAAAATTCGAATCTGGTTATATTTTCGAAACTCACAGCAGAGCTATTTTCAAAGGGCGATAACTCCTTCGTTAACCGTTGGATCGGGCTGAATTTTTTTACTGGAGATTCTTCATATAACAAGGTACATTCTCGTGGGAGGGATCTTCAATCTGAGGCCTAAATCGTCTGGTATAAATTTTGAAACTGCTGCAGAGGTGTTTTATGTATTTTGAATTTTTAGGGTTTTCATGATTCAACTTCCTGAATTTGGTACTATTCATTTTCATTCATCATGGAAGTTGTTTATATGTTGCTTGGCATCTATAATTCATGAAAGAACGCGGCTTTGAAGTCAATTCGAACTTTAGGGTTTGTTATAAATTTTTGTAACTGATCGCAACTCTAGCTTGTTATGCAAATCAGTTCAGAAGTCAGCAAAGAATGTACCAATGATTGTGGTCTGGTTTTGAAGATGGAGTAAGCAAGTTGATTGATCAAGCCCTAATTTTTGTCGCGTTAAGGGAGTAAGGTACTGGTGTCACACGATAAGAAAGGTACTGCCATTCAGATTTTAAAGTGCACGTTAGGGTTCTTTGCGCTGATGGCGTTATTAGTTTGTACTGCTCAGTGATCTTCGTTAGTACTGCTCTTATTATTTAGTATTGCTCGTCCACAAATGTTCGTTCGTTAGTACTGCTATCGAAGTAAGTTTGTACTGCCCGTTTAAACTTTGTACTGCTACTCTTCATGAACCAAAACAAGTTATTACTGCTCGATATATATACTTAGTACTGCTTGGAGACGCATAGTACTGGTTATCTGTTACTAATTTGGAGACGCATCTCATGCATTATTGAAGGTCAATTTTGATAAGTCACACTTTTTCTTGCATGTTCACCGACAATCAAACAGGTTATCCATACTTTTAGGTCGGTGGTTCTAACTAGAATTGTATTTTCATATTAATAGAATTGTATCTTCATATGATCATGGGTCGGTGATTTGATGAATATTTATTGTTTATGATCATGGGTCGGTTGGTTGAGGGAACATTCTATATATGTAAAGATCAGCTTCATGGTTCAAGTTTTAAAGTTATTAGATGTTCGACACACACAAGAAGTTGTATTCAGGTACTGATTGAAGATCGTTAGTATTACTCTCGTTCTTATCGGTTTTTATGGGCATGAGATTACACGAGGTAAGGGGAAGCTCATATGGTTGGATGATACACACAAGAGAATATGTTTGGTTCTCTATTGGATATTACACACACAAAAGGTTTTTGGCTAGCACATGGTTATGGTTATTGGATTTATTTGTGCTATTCTACGACACACAAAGTGGATTGATTGGTTTTTGTTCGTGATTTATGAAGCTTGGATAAGACACACACATGACAGGTGTTTGTTTTTATTGCGTACTTTTGTGAATCAGGTTCAAGATAAAGGACTATTCTTCATTCTACTACTGCCTGGTTTCAAATACTTTTGTAGTCATTTTTCGTAAGCTATTTGGTGATCATTCATGGATGGTACTACATGGTGTTTGTTGCTATGGTGGTGAGTTATTCGAAAAGTTCTTTTAAATAGTTAACATATGGGTTTCAGGGGAAGCTTAATGTTCAAATGATTAACCATTTATATGCTACATCGATGTGAAGGTTTTTACAACTGCTAGTTGGTATTATTACTGATAGTTTAGGTTTCTTTTGCCTTGAGTTCATTTAAAAAGTAAGCGTTTTGGTGTTCTTAATGGTGGGTAATTCAAGACATTGGAAGACTGGCTGGAAGTATGATAGTGGTTCGTGGTTGTGAAGATCAAGGTTGCTTACTTTTGTCCCCTAATTGATGATGACAAAAAGGGGAAGAATATTTACATAGAAGATTGCAACTTGTAGAGCCTTGGTGATATAGCATGGATTAAGGGGAAGTCTATATCATTCATATTGTTCAACTTCAGGGGAAGTTCATGCTTATTTGGTTTTGTCATTATCAACTAGGGGAAGATTGTTGGGAATTATAATTGAGTTGATAAGACAAAACATGTGAAAGATGAAGGACTTAAGAAGACAAAGGATGAAACTTTACAAATACAGAAGATCTTTTATTTTATTAGTAGATATCCTTTGTAACCCTAATCCTCTAATATATAAAGAGGATATAGGGCGTGTATTTTATAGGTGTGTCAAGATGTAACACCAGAAAAAGTGTGTGTGTAACTTGGCGTCAAGTCCTCTAATGGACGCCTAGGTTAGAGTTTTGGTTAAGCCTCAAGGATCTTTGATCCCTGTTAGATTAGGTAACCGTACTACACTTGATCACGTAGTATTGGGGCTGTTTGTAAGTAGTTGTTTGTTGGGAATTAGATTTGATGATTACAAAACTACATATGAATAAATGAAGACAAATGAAACGACAAGGACTAAATGTAGTAATTTAGTTATCTTCCTGTGAAAGTTAGGTCATCTTGTAAACCCTATTTATAAAGGGTGTTAGGGCGGCAGTAATAGACATAGAAATGTAGATCTCTCAATGAGAGTCGAGTAAAAACGTGTGTGTGTACACGTTTTGTAGTAGTGGTAGTTTATTATTCAATAAAGATGAACGCGTTCGTTATAATAAAAACCTTGTTTAACATTATTGATCGTTGTTTGTTATCCGCTGTGCATATCAATAATGTTCGTAAAACACATCCTAGAAGAGCTAAACGATCTTTTACAAGTGGTATCAGAGCCTGTAAAGAGACTAAGTTCAAAGAAACACAAAAACCACAAACCCAAATTCACTCCAATAAACCCTGCACAATGTCTGAGTTTGAGAAGAAGCCTGATGATTTCTCAAACCATCCCAGTGATGATGAGAAATCAACCCATGAAGATGAAAAATCTGAAGCTGGCACATCTAAACCACAACAAACTATCCCTGCAACAACAACCATATCCAACATAAAACTCCCAATCCTGAAGAAGGAAGAATATGACATCTGGGCTATGGAGATGGAGCACTATCTAGTGTATATTGATAACGAGGTCTGGAAGGTCATACAGAATGGGAATTCGAAGAAGAGGATTTCGGTTGGTAAAGATGGAGTGGTTAGGGTGCTACCACCAGTATCTGCTGAAGAGATACATGCTGTAGAAAAGGAGAGAAAGGCCAGGACTATGCTGCTGATGGCAATTCCCAAGGAGCACTTGAGAAGGTTTCATGGCATGAATGATGCCAAGGAAATTTGGGAGGCTATCAAGAAAAGATTTGGAGGGAATGCTAACTCCAAGAAGATGCAGAAGGCTATTCTTAAACAGCAGTTTGAAGCATTCAGTGTATCCAGTTCAAAGGGGTTGGAAAAAGGTTATGACAGGTTTCAACACCTTCTATCACAATTGGAGGTTCATGGTGCTGCTGTGTCTGAAGAAGATGCAAACCACAAGTTTCTCCGATCACTACCAACAGAATGGTCAAGTGTGACAATGACCATGAGAATGAAGGAAGAAATTGACACCATGACAACTGATGACCTGTACAACAATCTTAGGGTTTTTGAACAGGAAATCCAAGGAAACACAAAAGCATCTTCAAGTTCTACCAATGTTGCCTTTGTTTCTCAAAGCAAGGGCAGCACTAACAAGGTTAAGTCTGGCAGTTTTAATTCTGGTGGTTATGAAACTTCTTCAAGCAGCATGAGAGAAAGAGATGCTCCTGCAGGTTTTGCTGATGAAGTAGTTTATTCATTTTTTGCTAAGCAACTAGAAGAGAAGGACTTCATCAGTGAGGATCTGGAACAGATCAATGATATTGAAGTTGAAGAGATGGATATCAAATGGCAAATTGCCATGATTTCTCTCAGGGTTAAGAAGTTTTACAAGCAGACTGGGAGGAACATTAGGTTTGATGGGAAGACACCAGTGGGGTACAATAAGAGGACTGTTGAGTGCTTCAGGTGTCACAAGCATGGTCATTTTGCTAGGGAATGCAAGGAAAAGATGACTACTGATGGGAACAGGAAGAAGGGTTCTAACTCTCAAGATGATGACAAGCTGGAGAAGAATCAGATGAGCATGTTGACACTGGAAGCTGGAGCTATGAATTAGGATGACCTCACACAGAGGAAGAAGTGTCAAACCATGCACTTATGGCCATTGGTTCCAGTAATGAGGTATCTTTGTGTTCCAAAATATGCATTGATTCATACAATCATCTAAAAGCTTTGTGTGATGAACAATTAAAAGAAATAGGTGATCAGGAAGTAAAAATTCTTGCTTATACTAAGGCTGTTAAAACTTTAGAAGCACAAATAGTCACCTATCAAAAACAACAAGCTTCCTTAAATGAAAAACTCACCTTTCAGGCTAATGAAATATATGAAAAGGATGAAAAACTTAAGAAATATAGAAGAATTGGCATGAAAGCAGTGAAAGAAAGGGATGAATTGCAGAAAAGAGTAGACAAATGGACCCATTCTGCTAAATGTTTGGATAGGATAATAGAGTCTGGTATGAGTTCTACTTGTAAGATTGGGTTAGGTTATGGGATACACTCAGATAAGGAAATTCTAAGCTATGAGGAAGAGATGGAGAGATCTGTGTTCAAATGTAGAGAAGATGATTCTGCTGGTAAACCAGTTTACAATAGGTTCATTAAAACTGATGATTTTAAAGGGGTGCCACCTCCATTAAGTGGAGATTACACTCCTCTACAAAAGGAAGACCTTGATGATTCTTTGTTTGTATATGGTAAAAAGGGTCCTATATATCCTGAAACAGGCAACTCTGAATCTGAATCAGAATCAGAGAGTGAACCTAAAGAAATTTCTGAGTCAAAATCTGTCAAACATAGTGAACCAGTTGTGACTACACCCAAACCTGATACAGATAAACCTAGTTGTGATACTCACATAAAATCTCCTAGGAAGTCTGTCAAAAGTCAAGAGTCACCAAAATCTGATAGGATGAGAAGAGAGTACAAGAAAAACTACAATTTTGGTCCTAAGAGGTGTTTTGTCTGTGGTAGTCTAAGTCATCTAATTAAAGACTGTGATTTTCATGAGAAAAGAATGAAAAGAGAGGCTGAACTTAGGAAGCAGAAGAGTGTTAATACTGGCCATATGAATGTTAAACCAGTTTGGAATAGTGAAAATAGAATTAACCATGCAAACCAATTTATCACAAGACCAGTACCATTTAATTCTGGTAGGTCTAATGTTAATTCTGGTTGGTCATCAGTTAATTCTGTTAGACCAAATTTTAATTCTGGTAGGCCAAAGGTTAATTCTGGTGGGCAATATGTTAGTTCTGTGAAGCCAAATGTTAATTCTGGCTATGTTAATGATGTTAGACCCAGACAACCAGTAATTAGACCACAGGTGAACACATATAATCAAAGAAACAATTTTTATAAATCACATTCACCTGTGAGAAGACCCTTTGCTAAGAATACAACACAAACTTCAAACTCAAATGCTGTAAGGGAAAATGGGGAATCTGCTGTTAAGACCTTAGCATGTTGGCCTTGGGATCCTTTTAAGAATGAGCTTACCTACCAATCCCGAAACAACAGTGGATCATTCTCATACAAAACATATAAATATATTGATCCACAAGGCAGACCCAAGCCTTCAGAGGCCTGGGTCCTTGAGAGAAACTAATTTCTCTATTTTATGTGCAGGAACATCCACTCAAGAATATGGAAGATAGAGGAATATTTGATAGTGGGTGCTCTGGGCACATGTCTGGTAACAAGAATCATCTGAAGGATTTTCATGAATTCAAAGGAAGTTCTGTTACCTTTGGAGGTAGCAAGGGGCAAATTACTGGTAAAGGAAGGATTGTTGTAGGCAATTTAGAATTTGACAATGTGTCTTTTGTAAAAGAACTTGGGCAGTTTAACCTTTTCTCAATATCACAAATTTGTGATAAGCAGCATAAGGTGCTTTTTACTGAATCTGAATGTTTTGTGTTGACTTCTGACTTTAAGATGCCTGATGAAAGTCAGATACTTCTCAAAGTCCCAAGACAATACAACATGTACAGCTTTGATATGAAGCAACCTGATCCTGCAAAAGGCTTTGCCTGTTTGCTTGCAAAAGCCACTTTGGATGAATCTAAATTGTGGCATAAAAGGTTAGGTCATGTTAACTTTAAGAACATAAATAAACTTGTGAAGAATAACCTAGTTAGAGGCTTACCTTCAAAAGTTTTTAAGAATGACCATACCTGTGTAGCTTGTAATAAGGGCAAACAGCATAGGGCTTCTTGTAAGGCTAAGTTAGATAGGTTTGTTACTGAGCCTTTGCATACCTTACATATGGATCTGTTTGGCCCTACATCTGTACAAAGTATTAACCATGCTAGCTACTGCCTTGTCATCACTGATGATTGCACTAGATTTTGTTGGGTGTTCTTTATGTCTAGGACCAACTTAATAAAAAGGTTAAGATCATTAGGACAGACAATGGCACAGAATTTAAGAATAGGAGCATGATTGAGTTTTGTGGTAATAAAGGAATCAAGCAACAATATAGCAATGCTAGAACTCCACAGCAGAATGGAGTTGCTGAGAGAATGAACAGGACCCTGATTGAGGCAGCTAGGACTATGCTAGCAGACTCACTCCTACCCACAACCTTTTGGGCTGAAGCAGTAAGCACTGCTTGCTACATATTCAATAGGGTTAGAGTGACCAAGCCTCAAAATAAAACACCTTATGAGCTTATTTTTGGCCATAAACCAGTTGTTAGCTATATAAGGCCTTTTGGGTGCCATGTTACCATTCTTGATACACTTAGTGTGCTTGGCAAATTTGAAGGAAAGTCTGATGAGGGGTTTCTAGTTGGGTATTCACTGAATAGTAAGGCCTTTAGGGTATACAATTTAGTGACTAAGAGGGTACAAGAGAATCTTCATGTTAATTTTCTTGAGGAAAAACCCAATGTGAAGGGACTAGGTCATAGATGGATGTTTGATATTGACTATTTAACTGATTCTATGAACTATATTCCTGTCTTTAAGGAGAATCAAGCTAACCCTGATGTAGGTTCCATAGAAGTAACTAACAATGCAGGTACCCAAGTTACTTCTGATGCAAGCACTGCTGAGCAAGACAAGGAATTTGAGGAGCTTATTGTGATTCCTACCACAGAAGTCAAACATGATGCAGCTCAAGATGGAACAAAGAAATCTTCTACAACTTCAAAGAAGAGGGACACAGTTTCCAAGTCTCAAGCACAAGAAAAGGAGGCTTTTCCTACACAAGTTTGAGAAGATATTCCATCTTTCAGAGATGAAATGAATGCTTTAGCTGACAAACATCTTGGGAAGAAGGCTACCAGCACTAACTTGGTTAAGTCTGGTAGTGAGTTCATTAATTCTGCTACCAGTACTAACTTAGTTAATTCTGGTAGTGATGCTGTTAATTCTGCTCAACCTGAGTCTACTCCAAATGCTGATTTTGATGATTCTGAGATGCCAGAACTTGAGTTATTTGATAATCCAAGTGAAGGAATTTTTGATGGGCTTCTTATGATGAAGCAGGGGTAATCACTGATTTCAACAACTTACCCACAGAAGTGGATGTAACTCCACCTCCAACACTTCGAATTCACAACATTCATCCTAAAAGTCAGATAATTGGTGATCCTAAGTCAGCTGTTCAAACCAGAAGTAAAGTGAAAAAGCTTCCTGAATCTCATGCACTTATCAGTCTTATTAAGAAGCAGCAAAGGGTCAACCACAAGGACCAACAACATTGTCTGTTTACTTGTTTCCTTTCTCAAAAGGAACCACCAAGGTCTCTGAAGCACTTGAAGATGAGAGTTTGGTGGAAGCAATGCAGGAGGAGTTGTTGCAGTTCAAATTGCAAAAAGTTTGGGTTCTGGTAGATCTACCTAATGGGGCTAAAGTTATAGGCACAAATTGGGTCTTCAGAAACAAAAAGGATGAAAGAGGAGTAGTGGTTAGGAACAAGGCAAGATTAGTAGCACAAGGGTACAGACAGGAGGAGGGAATAGACTATGATGAGGTTTTTGCTCCTGTAGCCAAAATTGAGGCTATCAGGTTATTTTTAGCCTATGCATCATATATGGGGTTCATAGTCTATCAGATGGATGTTAAGAGTGCCTTTCTGTATGGCACTACAGAAGAAGAGGTTTATGTACACCAACCTTCTAGCTTTGTTGATCCTGCTCACCCCAAGAAGGTATACAAAGTCATTACAGCTTTGTATGGTCTCCATCAAGCTCCTAGAGCTTGGTATGCAACACTCTCCAGCTTCCTTGAAGAGCATGGGTACAAAAGAGGTGTGATAGACAAGACCTTGTTCATCAAAAGGAACAAGAAGGATATCATCCTAGTCCAAGTTTATGTGGATGATATCATTTTTGGTTCTACTAAAAGGTCTTGGTGTGAGGAGTTTGAGGCATTAATGAAGGGAAGGTTTCAGATGAGTTCAATGGGTGAGCTCACATTTTTCCTTGGACTGCAAGTGAAGCAAAAAGAAGATGGCCTCTTCATTTCTCAAGACAAGTATGTTGCTGAGATCTTTAAGAAGTTTTACTTTACAAATGTGAAGACTGCAGTCACTCCCATAGAGAACAAGGTGCCATTGACAAAGGATGAAGATGCTGATGATGTGGATGTGCACCTCTATAGATCAATGATAGGTTCTCTAATGTATCTAACAGCCTCTAGGCCTGATATAATGTATGTTGTGTGTGTTTGTTCTCATTTTCAGGTTACTCCCAAGACTTCACATCTTCATGCTGTGAAGAGAATCTTTAGGTATCTAAAGGGCAAACCCAATTTGGGCCTTTGGTATCCTAAAGAGTCATCCTTTGACCTGGAAGCCTATTTAGATAGTGACTATGCTGGAGCAAGTCTTGATAGGAAATCCACAACAGGAGGTTGTCAATTCCTTGGAAGAAGATTGATTTCCTGGCAATGCAAGAAGCAGACCATTGTGGCTACATCAACAACTGAAGCTGAGTATGTAGCAGCTGCCAATTGCTGTGGACAAGTCTTGTGGATTCAGAATCAAATGTTGGATTATGGTTTGAACTTTATGAACACTGTAATTCACATAGATAATGAGAGCACTATCTGTATAGTTAAGAACCCTGTGTACCACTCTAAAACTAAGCATATAGAAATAAGGCATCACTTCATTAGGGATTGCTTTGAAAAGAAACTAATTAGAGTGGAAAAGATACACACAGACTTAAATGTGGCTGATTTATTAACCAAAGCCTTTGATGGACCTAGGTTTAATTACTTAGTGGTTAATATTGGTATGATGAACCCATAGCTGGAATTAAGGGGAGGTTACATTTAAGGGGAGGTAAAATGTAAAGTTTGTATAATAACTAGTACTTAGTAGTTAATTCTGATAAGTAGTTAATTCTGATAGCTTTAGAAGTTAATTCTTGTAGTAGAGTTAATTCTGGTAGTTAGTGTTTTTAATTCTGATTGTAAAATTGGTTGTTTGTATGTTTTTCTTGGATTTTCTTGGTGTTGGGACTAACTTTTGCAGAAAACACATGGATTGGTGATGATCAGAAGCCTTGCTATTGCTTTTTATGCGTGTTTTTCTGATCCCTTGGTTAAGTCTGGTGAGTCATTAGTTAAGTCTAGTTGACCATTTTTAAGTCTGGTAGTGTTAAAATGTAAAAATATCTTTTTTTTACCGTTAGGTCTGGTCGTACATTTAATTATTTTCCTATTTAAATATTACCGTTGATATTTTTTTGGGAAAACGAAGTATATATGGATGAGATTTAATTACTGTTTCATCTTTATCCATTATCTACTTCTAATTTTAAACTCTTAATTTTCGGCCAAGATTACTCTGTTTTTAACCGCCAGTGTAAACCCTAAAGTCAATAGTCAACCAGCACTTACCAACCATCAATGGCTTCTCTAAAGTTTTGTGACAAGCACAACCAGGTTGGTTTCTTAAAGAAACCAAACAAAAGTGAAGGTTTCGAGCAGATTGTGGATTTCTTGAGAGGTTCTTCCATTCGGTATGCTTTAACTCAATCCTACAATCTATGATTCCCTAGTTATGCAGTTTTGGGGGTCTGTTACCTCTGAAACTCTTGCTGATTGGACACCACAGTTAAGGGCAATGATCCGTCTGAAAATGGTCGTCTTTTATTTCTCTATCACACAAGTCAACCACTTGTGAATGGTCAACCGTAATAAATGATAAAAGGCAAACAGTCTCAGGACGAATGCTCGTGTGTAGTGTGTGAAACCAGGCAAGTGATCACCCGGATCGTTTCCCAACGAGATGTGAATGGAAAACTGTGAAAAGCTAGGATTAGAGTGATTGATGATTTAGATTGCTTTTGATTTTGCTTTTTAACAATTCTAAATAACAAATTAAAACAGATATACACAGGAAAATAAAACGCGAATAAATTAACTGAAACGCGTAACGAAAAAGCTAAAATGGGACAAAAACTGAAATTTTAGAAAATTAAAACCAAAAAAATGTAAAATTACTTTAAACTTATTTAAAAACTTAAATTATATTTTTTTAACACTTTTTATTTAATTATTACTAATTATTTATTATTTAATAACTTATTAAACTATTTAAATTTATAAAAAATACTAAATGGACAAAGAAAAATCTAAAACTTTTTCTAAAAATATTATAAGATGATAAAAAGCTAAGAAAATTATAAAAATGAAAATTACTTAATTAAAATTTAAAAAGATAAATTCTATTAAATAGAAGCTATCACTTTATTTCTATTTTTGATTTTCTTAAGACCTAAAAATATTTTTATATTTTTCCTAGATTACAAATGATAAAAGAAAATTATGAAAATTGGAATTATATTTTTCTGATTATTTTTCTATTTATTATGATTTAAATACTATTAAAAACTAATTAAAATGATTAAAAATATCAAAACTATTCAGAAAATTATGAAATTTTCTGAATAAATCTAAAATATTATTAAAAAGATAGGAAAAATAAAAGTGGAAGCTGGCTAAGCCTAAAAAGTAGATTTGGGCTAATAAGCAGATTTGAATAAGCCCAAAATAAGCTAATAAGCTAGGAAAATTAACCAAATGATCAGGACAAGTTTAAACAACTATAATAAGCTTAAAACAACTGATCTCAAACAACCAATCCCACAGATTAAGCAAATGAGCACATTGGCTGTTGAAAACTTGAAACAGAAAATGCAGAAAAAGGCAAGATTGCAGGGCAAATTAAGCTGGGAAATAAGCTATTTAAGGACAACCTAATGGGGGCAAAACTTAGCTAGGCTTATGAGCTATCCAAAAAACCTAAAAGCCCCATCATAAAATGCCCAATTGATGTTTAATTTAGCCCTAGATCAGCTACCAACAGCAATGAATCTGCTGTGATTTTGACTTTTTCATGAACACACCATGTTGACTTTGGTGAGTTTTAGATGGATTCTATGAACTGAAAATGATGTATTGTGATAAAATGGAACTAAATTAAGCTACTAGGATAACTTTTAAACAAAATGGTGGAGGTTTGGGCATAACAGTCCTCCACAGTGGACTGTTATGGTCACTTAGGGTGGGATTTTGACTTTTTACTAATTAAGGACTGGTTTTAATACTTTGACTGACCTATAGGAACTTAATGTGACATGTTTAAACAAAAAACAACAACAAACAACAACCAAAACACAGTTAAACTAGCAAATCCAAACACCCTTATAAGTGGCTGATCAGGCTATTTAACTAAGTAACCAACTGATTTAAGCTAAGATGTCTACTGATCTAAGATTGAATCAATGCTTCAACACCTAATAAGCAAGAATCTCAAAGAAAATAAACAATAAACTAACTGAATAAAGATTATGCAGAAAATAGCTATAAAAATGAAATTGAACTCACAACTGATGCTTGCTGAACTGGATGAACCAGAGAACTAATACTCATCCAGGCTTAACCATTAAGCCTTAAAACACCCAAATAAGCTGATCAAATCAGCTTATTCCTTCCTTAGCTGATTTGACCAAAGTCAGTTGACTTTGGTTGACCTTGGTGAAAATTGAGAGTAAAACTGAAACGGATCACATGAACAATTTCTAGAACTAAAATAAGCTTACATAAGCTTATTTAAGCAGAACTGGATGTTTTTAAAAGTTTTTACAATAATAACTTTAACAACTGAATTGCAAGTAAACAAGGAATTTAGAACTGAACTTGATTAACTGGATTTATTAACTTAAAATTACTTTCCATTACAACTGAGAACATTAAGAATTACAAAAGTTTTAACTGAACTTGAAACTGAAATAAGTAAAATGCACTCTACACTACGAAATTTGGTCTAATACGGGTGACACTTTATTCTTGGCTTCTTCCTTTCTTTTTATACATCCCAAAATCTTCATCTCTCTCCTCTGATCAAATCCCACCTATCCATGTGTCTTGAATTGATCCCAATCGTTCAATCTAATTTTGGCGGGAAAATGGGTGAGGTGGTTTTTAGCTTCTTCTGAGCAAGTGGGGGTGTTAAGGGTGTGAGGATAAGAGGAGGGGAAACGTGTTTCAGTGGAATAGCCAGCTGGGGGGTGGATTGGTGGTATTGCAGAAAAGGTAGTGGGTGTGGTGGTATTGGCGGGGTGGTTTTGGAGAAGACGGGTCAAACACTCCTTTGACCCTGGGATATTTAGCAAATAAAATGTGGGCCGGGTTAAAGGTTTTGGCTTTGGGCTTGGGTTGTTTAAATAAAGGGTTGGCTGGGTTTATTGATTTGGATTTAATGAGATGGGTAATTATTTGGGTTAAGGGTTTAGTGTTGGATCCGGTTTTAGTTTAAATAAGCAAGGACCATTTTTGTAATTGCTGAAAAGTTGAGGGGCTGAGTTGTCATCATTCTAAAATATCTTCAAAGGACTAAACCTGCCATAAAACAATTACACAAGGACCAAAGTTGTATATTTTTAACATTTTAAAACTTTAAGGACCTAATATGTAAATTTGGATTTTAGAGGGACTTGTTTTGTAAATTCCCAAAAGTTATCAAAAGTGTTCCAATTTGTAAGTTCATGCATAGTACAAGGGTATTTTGTGAAATTTCAAGTTTTAAAATACCCAGGGACTATTTTTGCCAATTTTGATACTTGAGGGGTAAAAGTTGCCAAGTTGTGTAAACTTTTATCCAGGGATCACTTGTGAACATTTTTGGTTTCCCAAGGACTTAAGTTGACTTTTTATTTATTTAAAACCTTCAGGGACTAGTTTTGACAACTTTTGAAAGTTGGGGGACTGAAACTGCCAATATTGCAAACTTTGTTCGTTTTTCAATTGTTTTTAAACATTTTGCATCTGAAACATATAAAACACAATTCTGAGATAATTTCAGTATTTTGATGCATTTCTGAGTGTTTTTGAATGTTTTGGCAGCTCAGATTAGGTAAAAATGATGAGTATTTAGACACTCATCAATCCCCCACACTAAACTATTGCTAGTCCCTAGCAATATTTTATGAAGATTTAATGGATTTGAAAGACTCTTTACCAAAAGCCATTACTTCTGGAGTAGCCAAATGTTTCAGTTCAAGTAAGAACTTTGGTACACTGATAACCAAATGATTTTGAGCAAATCATCAGCTGTAAACGGGTTTGGTTTGTCTTTACCAGAAGCCGTTTGCTTCTGGACTAGCCAACTCTTAGATAAATTATTAATATTATCTTTGGTGAGCTGATTACCAATCATGGATTTTCACTGCCTTTACCACAAGCCATAACCTTGCGGGCTAGCCAACTCTTCACTTATGAAGATATGGTGAGTCGAATACCATACAATTTTGGGCAAATTGCAAGCCATAAACGGATTTGATTTATCTTTACCAAGAGCCGTTTGCTCTCGGATTAGCCAATCCTTATGTGGGTTAGACATGGCGGACTGATAACCATTTATAACGTTCTAAGTGAGAAAAAATTAAAAATTTTAAAATTTTTGGCTAAAATGGGGGTACTAGATGGTACATTTGATCAAATTCGCAAGAATTCCCCCCCACACTTAGAACTGAATATTGCCCTCAATATTCAAAGAACCGGTTGTTAAACCAACACTTAGAACGTGAAAGGGAAATACTAATAGCCTTTTATTTCATATAGTTATTTATTTTATTTTTGTTTAATTTGCATTTAAGCCGTTAAGGCATGCAAATTCCCTCTTTGGGAATTTTTTTTTTTTTTTTTTTTTTTTTTTTTTTTTTTTTTTTTTTTTTTTTTTTTTTAAAAAACTTACAACATGTGGGGCATCTCCCCCACACTTAGGTGAAACATGGGTAAAAACCCATATGGTGCTACTGTTTTTTATTAACCGAGTCGCTAGCTTGACTCGACCCCGAATTAATTGGTTCATGGGGAAGCAAGTGGAACAAAAAATTCTCCATCGGACTTTCGTTCAAAATGTTTGGATAAACACTGAAGTACTTGAAAGTTCCATACCGATGAGATATACACAGATAGACAGACCCGGCTCACAAATGATAAATGAAAATGCCGGGATCAAAGATAGTGTCTTCATTCCCTAAAGAGTGAAGAACAGGAGAAGTCACCCTGTAGGTGAAGAAAAGAAAGAAAGTCATGATAAAAATCATGACTAACTCATTATCATAAGAAGGAGAATTCATGCTTTCAGTATCATGAATCTCATCATTTAAGCTCAGCTGATCAAGACAATTCAAGGGTGGGAGGGATGGGATTGTGATATCAATCAAATTCTCAGTGTTGAGAATATTTCCCTCCGAGACATAAAGATTTTCTTTGTCAAGATCAAGGTAAAAGTTATCATACTCCGGCGGAGATATGATATGAGTGAATTCACTGGGGAACTCCTCAAAGGTGAATGAATCAATATCGGGGAGAGAATTATGAGAATGAGAAGTGGTATTGCCACTAATTTTCTCTCCCATCTGATCAAAACAGAAGGCTTCCATTTCCGGAATAGAATCATCGGAAAATATGTCACTATCCTTTATGGGGATAGGAGATGAAATGGATTTTTCATTGAAAGCCTCGATTTTAGAAATGAGAAGATTGACAGTCAATAATGTTGCTCGAAGAGCTTCATCTTTGATTTCAGTGTCAATTTCATCATTCTCTTCTTCTAAGCTGACTGGCTCAGAAGGAAATTCTTCAACATAATCGATGTCCTCACAAAATAAAGAATCATCATTACTTGAAGTATAATCATCGTCAGAATTGGAAAACATCTCAACATGATCATGTGAAATGTCAAGAAGAGGCAAATCACACATATCATCAGAAATACCCTCGGACTTACTTGGGATTGGGACAAGGATTTCAGCACTAGACTTTATGAATTCGTCCGATTCCTTTTCAGGAATAGTGCTAATATGCTCATCCCCCATAATAAGAGAGTCTTTGGGTTCCAAAGCTGGAAAGAACGATGGGATTGTAATAGACTGAGGGAGTTGAGAAATGATGCCACCCAAAGGAACAATACTCTCCTCGTCTTCCTCCTCATCAATATTGCTAGCATAAATGGCTTTTATTTGCTCGTCGGCTAGCAATTCTGCAATAGTCTTGTCTTCCTGCCTTTTCTGGACAGGTGTAATTGCAGCTGATGAATTCTCGCAACCTTCGCACATAGAATCATCATCATCGTCATCGTAGATGAAAGTTTGATGATATTTGGAACTCATTCTAGCTGTTTGTTCTTCTTCAGCTAGAAGCTCTCCAATAGTTTTCTGATGATGATCTTCTTGGCTATTTTTAACAGCCAAATCATTAAGTGTATCCATCATATTTTGAAGTTTTTGGATAACATTATCAATAGATTTTTCACGAGGAGATGGCTGAGGTTGAATCATTTGATTCTGTGGAGGTTGGTCATGAGAAGAATAGTCATAATTGTTATAAGGGCCATGCTCATAGACAAGCGGGGTCCTCGTTTGACAATCGGATTCATAATGTGGACCACCACAGAATTCACAACAGTAAAACTGTTGTGACTGATTCGGTGAATCATATAGATATTGGTCATACCCGAAATTTTGATTATTACAAGAAACCTGCTCATAGACAAGCGGGTCATTTGTTTGACAATCAAAACTTGGGTGTGGACCTCCACAATGTTCACAAGGATCATTTGGCATATTTTGAAATGATGTATCATCGAAGTTTTGATAACACGGCTCTTGCCAAAATGAATCCTGAGAAGGGGTACTGAAATCGTTGTGAAAATCTGGATAATCAAGTGTGAATGGCTGATAAGTGCAAAAACATTGCTTACACTGTGAATCATCCCCCAACGGATTTTCACACATACAACAATTAAGCTGAGTGAGTGAAGATGGCTGGGGTTGTGGAGAGTGTTTGGAAAAAGAATCCAGAGGTGGGACAAGTAGTGTGCTCTGAGAGCTAGGGATTTCCACCACTTCCGTTATGGTCTCTGGTTCTTGCTCTTGATAAACGTGAAGAGTAGGCAAGTCGTTCTTTTTAGTCACCGTTTTAAGCTCTGCACGTTTTCTTGACAAACTTTTAACCGTAAATTGTGACAGGTCTGGATTAATTCTTGACTGTTTGCCATTAATAACATGTATCTTGGGCTGTGAAGGGCAGTCGGGAAAACTTTTGATGGAATTAATGATGCAATTACGCTCTCTTTCACGGGCTACTTCACACCAATGACAAAATCCTTCTGGTGCATACTCTCCACACTTCTCACACTTACACTTGGAACAACGATTATTATCATCCAGCGGACCTTTACAATTATAACAGTGATGGTCTCGCGACGACATGAGAATTAAATATTAAGGAGGGTTTAAGAAGATAGAATCAAACGGATAGAGGGTAAAGGGATAAAGAATCAAAAAGGGTAAGAGGGTAAAGATGAATATTTTTGGGTTTTTGGTTTTTTCAATTTTTTTTCAACAAGATCAAAGCACAACACAAGGAACTTAAACCTTAAATCAACCAACGTACGGTAGCTCTCTGACTGACAAACGCACAGAGTGGCGGAGAAGCAAAGGTGGGCAATTACGCTCCTTAAAAACCCGCTTCTTTCAGTCCGACAATTTAATGTCAGACTATCCTAGAACCTCCGTTAGAGTTTGTTTATCAATCAAAGGTGAGCCGAATTCGCAAGCGACACAAAGGCAAGTTTTAATCTTTGGTTTGGGAACTTATTATGGTCGTACCCCCAGTTAGGTAGTACTCAGTCTTGATTCTCGATGGTAATATTTTATTATTTGTTTATTAAAGAGAACGAAAAATGTTTTTGGGTTTTTAATTTTTTTATGTGATAATTATAATAATAATATATATAGAAAAGAAAAGAAAATATTTTTGGTATTTTATATTGTTTTTGAGAAATAGGAACTTCTGATAGAAGGATCTCGAATCACTAATCGCTACAATTCTTCACAATAGTCGCAGCACACCTCCCCGGCAGCGGCGCCAAAATTTGATCCGTCTGAAAACGGTCGTCTTTTATTTCTCTATCACACAAGTCAACCACTTGTGAATGGTCAACCGTAATAAATGATAAAAGGCAAACAGTCTCAGGACGAATGCTCGTGTGTAGTGTGTGAAACCAGGCAAGTGATCACCCGGATCGTTTCCCAACGAGATGTGAATGGAAAACTGTGAAAAGCTAGGATTAGAGTGATTGATGATTTAGATTGCTTTTGATTTTGCTTTTTAACAATTCTAAATAACAAATTAAAACAGATATACACAGGAAAATAAAACGCGAATAAATTAACTGAAACGCGTAACGAAAAAGCTAAAATGGGACAAAAACTGAAATTTTAGAAAATTAAAACCAAAAAAATGTAAAATTACTTTAAACTTATTTAAAAACTTAAATTATATTTTTTTAACACTTTTTATTTAATTATTACTAATTATTTATTATTTAATAACTTATTAAACTATTTAAATTTATAAAAAATACTAAATGGACAAAGAAAAATCTAAAACTTTTTCTAAAAATATTATAAGATGATAAAAAGCTAAGAAAATTATAAAAATGAAAATTACTTAATTAAAATTTAAAAAGATAAATTCTATTAAATAGAAGCTATCACTTTATTTCTATTTTTGATTTTCTTAAGACCTAAAAATATTTTTATATTTTTCCTAGATTAAAAATGATAAAAGAAAATTATGAAAATTGGAATTATATTTTTCTGATTATTTTTCTATTTATTATGATTTAATTACTATTAAAAACTAATTAAAATGATTAAAAATATCAAAACTATTCAGAAAATTATGAAATTTTCTGAGTAAATCTAAATATTATTAAAAAGATAGGAAAAATAAAAGTGGAAGCTGGCTAAGCCTAAAAAGCAGATTTGGGCTAATAAGCAGTTTTGAATAAGCCCAAAATAAGCTAATAAGCTAGGAAAATTAACCAAATGATCAGGACAAGTTTAAACAACTATAATAAGCTTAAAACAACTGATCTCAAACAACCAATCCCACAGATTAAGCAAATGAGCACATTGGCTGTTGAAAACTTGAAACAGAAAATGCAGAAAAAGGCAAGATTGCAGGGCAAATTAAGCTGAGAAATAAGCTATTTAAGGACAACCTAATGGGGGCAAAACTTAGCTAGGCTTATGAGCTATCCAAAAAACCTAAAAGCCCCATCATAAAATGCCCAATTGATGTTTAATTTAGCCCTAGATCAGCTACCAACAGCAATGAGTCTGCTGTGATTTTGACTTTTTCATGAACACACCATGTTGACTTTGGTGAGTTTTAGATGGATTCTATGAACTGAAAATGATGTATTGTGATAAAATGGAACTAAATTAAGCTACTAGGATAACTTTTAAACAAAATGGTGGAGGTTTGGGCATAACAGTCCTCCACAGTGGACTGTTATGGTCACTTAGGGTGGGATTTTGACTTTTTACTAATTAAGGACTGGTTTTAATACTTTGACTGACCTATAGGAACTTAATGTGACATGTTTAAACAAAAAACAACAACAAACAACAACCAAAACACAGTTAAACTAGCAAATCCAAACACCCTTATAAGTGGCTGATCAGGCTATTTAACTAAGTAACCAACTGATTTAAGCTAAGATGTCTACTGATCTAAGATTGAATCAATGCTTCAACACCTAATAAGCAAGAATCTCAAAGAAAATAGCAATAAACTAACTGAATAAAGATTATGCAGAAAATAGCTATAAAAATGAAATTGAACTCACAACTGATGCTTGCTGAACTGGATGAACCAGAGAACTAATACTCATCCAGGCTTAACCATTAAGCCTTAAAACACCCAAATAAGCTGATCAAATCAGCTTATTCCTTCCTTAGCTGATTTGACCAAAGTCAGTTGACTTTGATTGACCTTGGTGAAAATTGAGAGTAAAACTGAAACGGATCACATGAACAATTTCTAGAACTAAAATAAGCTTACATAAGCTTATTTAAGCAGAACTGGATGTTTTTAAAAGTTTTTACAATAATAACTTTAACAACTGAATTGAAAGTAAACAAGGAATTTAGAACTGAACTTGATTAACTGGATTTATTAACTTAAAATTACTTCCATTACAACTGAGAACATTAAGAATTACAAAAGTTTTAACTGAACTTGAAACTGAAATAAGTAAAATGCACTCTACACTACGAAATTTGGTCTAATACGGGTGACACTTTATTCTTGGCTTCTTCCTTTCTTTTTATACATCCCAAAATCTTCATCTCTCTCCTCTGATCAAATCCCACCTATCCATGTGTCTTGAATTGATCCCAATCGTTCAATCTAATTTTGGCGGGAAAATGGGTGAGGTGGTTTTTAGCTTCTTCTGAGCAAGTGGGGGTGTAAGGGTGTGAGGATAAGAGGAGGGGAAACGTGTTTCAGTGGAATAGCCAGCTGGGGGGTGGATTGGTGGTATTGCAGAAAAGGTAGTGGGTGTGGTGGTATTGGCGGGGTGGTTTTGGAGAAGACGGGTCAAACACTCCTTTGACCCTGGGATATTTAGCAAATAAAATGTGGGCCGGGTTAAAGGTTTTGGCTTTGGGCTTGGGTTGTTTAAATAAAGGGTTGGCTGGGTTTATTGATTTGGATTTAATGGGATGGGTAATTATTTGGGTTAAGGGTTTAGTGTTGGATCCGGTTTTAGTTTAAATAAGCAAGGACCATTTTTGTAATTGCTGAAAAGTTGAGGGGCTGAGTTGTCATCATTCTAAAATATCTTCAAAGGACTAAACCTGCCATAAAACAATTACACAAGGACCAAAGTTGTATATTTTTAACATTTTAAAACTTTAAGGACCTAATATGTAAATTTGGATTTTAGAGGGACTTGTTTTGTAAATTCCCAAAAGTTATCAAAAGTGTTCCAATTTGTAAGTTCATGCATAGTACAAGGGTATTTTGTGAAATTTCAAGTTTTAAAATACCCAGGGACTATTTTTGCCAATTTTGATACTTGAGGGGTAAAAGTTGCCAAGTTGTGTAAACTTTTATCCAGGGATCACTTGTGAACATTTTTGGTTTCCCAAGGACTTAAGTTGACTTTTTATTTATTTAAAACCTTCAGGGACTAGTTTTGACAACTTTTGAAAGTTGAGGGACTGAAACTGCCAATATTGCAAACTTTGTTCGTTTTTCAATTGTTTTTAAACATTTTGCATCTGAAACTTATAAAAACACAATTCTGAGATAATTTCAGTATTTTGATGCATTTCTGAGTGTTTTTGAATGTTTTGGCAGCTCAGATTAGGTAAAAATGATGAGTATTTAGACACTCATCAGGCAACAATAAATACACATGATTTCTTTATCACTGAAGCATCCATAAGGAGTAGTCTTCATTTGGATGATGCTTCAGGGGATTATATATTGCCCAATGATGAACTTTTAGAGGGTATGAGAACCATAGGCTATCCCACTGAAGGTACTTTTACTTTTTGGAAAAACTTTTTCTCACCACAGTGGAAGTTTTTGATTCATCATTTGCTCCATTGCCTAAGTCCCAAGAGTGGTGGATGGGATCAGTTTGGAAGCAACATTGCTTCTGCATTGGTCTGTCTTTCACTTGGAAAGACTTTCAACTTTTCAAAACTCATTTTTGATGGCATGGTAGCAAATGCAAACACTAAGCACAAATTTCTAATGTATCCTCAATTTCTGCAAATGATTTTGAATTTTGAAACTGATAATAAAATGCAGACTTATGAAAGTGTGGCTTTTAAAGATAAAATCTTTGCAAATATGAAAAGGGGTTTTTCTGGGGCACATTGGCCACTTTTGCCTGCTATGCTTTCTGGTACAACTAACATTGCAGGTACATCTAGTGCTGCCCAAGTGGAGCCAACCCATGAGGAGCAAACCCAGGAACAACCCAGATCACCCACACCACAACCAAGTCCATCATCATCTCAACCCAGAGTACCAACACCCACACCACCTTCACCACCGCAGCAAACTCAGGTTCCAAGTCCTATTCAGGAGGAGGAATCTACTTCTATGACTGTGGAAGGTCTTTTGCAACTGGTGCCTACTTTGGTTGCTAGAGTAACAGCATTGGAAAAGGCTAACAAAGCATTGAGTGGGGCTGTTGTGACATTAGTCAGGAAAGTAAAGAAAATGAAGAAGGTGATGAAAGAAAAGGGGGTTACTTTTGCTGATGAGGAAGGGGTTGAGGATGAAAATTCTTCCAAACTGGGGAGGAATTTGGATGAAGAACAGACTTTTAAGACTCCAGCTCAGGATAAACAAACTGAAGGTGCAGATATAAGTCCTGAAGGAATGGAAGCAGCAGAAACATTAGCTCAATCTCTAAGCAAAATTCAACAAGAAAAGAAGGCTAAAAAGAAAGTTGATAATTGATGATGAGATTAATTCTGATGAGGAGATTATTAAGTCAGCTGAGGTTATTAAGTCTGGTAATGAAAAAGATAAGTATGATGGTATTAATTCTGGTGATGATGTAATTAAGTCTGGTCAGGAAGAAAAGTCTGCTAAAGAGGTTAAGTCTGCTCAAAGGGAAGGAAAGCAGATCTTGATTAAAACTCCTCAACCAAAGAAGTCAAAGAGGCAAGAAAGAGAAGAGGAAGCATCTCTAGCTGAGATTGCTAGGATACAAGCAGCAGAACAAGCAGAAATGGAAAAAGAGGAAGAGCAAAAGAGGCAAGATGAATTGTTTGCTAGAAGGTTGCAAGAGGAGTCTGTTGATGATCCTCTTATGTCAATGATTCAAGATGATGATGAGCTAAAAGCAAAGTTAGAGGAGCTCAAAGCTATTGAAGGGTTGACTACAGAGGAAAGAGCCAAACAACTAGCAGAATTTATCAATGCTAGAAGGAATTCAGAAACATTGGGTGATTTTATGGAAAAGATAAAGCAGACTCAGAAAAAGAAAGGTATCAAAAAGAAGCTCACTAAGCAACAAAAGATGTCAGATATGAAAATTTACTTGAAGAATATGGAGCATTCCAGTTTTGATAAGATGAAAGGAATGTCATATGAAGAAGTACAAAAGTTTTACCTCAGAGCTTATGAAAGAGATCACAATTACAAACCTATTGATTATGAGGATTCAATCAAAAGGAGCTTTAAAAGGCAAAAGGTGTCTGAAGAAGAAAAGATAGAAAAGGTGAGTGAAATTGAAAAGGAATTTGAGGCTGAGAGAGTGTCTGATGTTGTGCAAGAAAAGAAAGAAGTCAAAAAGCCTATAATTAAGTGGACTAGAAGGAAGAGAGCAGCTAAGAAGGGAAAGCTAGGCTCTAAGAAGGATGAACAAGAGGAAGAAGAATCTTCATCTGAAGAGTTTACTATGGGATCAATCCCTGAGAGTTCTGCACAACCAGCCAAGATTGTCAGATATCAAATCATTAAAACTGGATTGAGAGCAGCTTATCAGATAATAAGGGAGGACAACACTGATGTAGTGTATCTCAACTTTCCAGGGATGTTAAATGATGTAACTAGGGAAGATCTCAATGAGTTGTACAAATTGGTGAATATCAGACATGGAGACACTAGACCTGAGGAGGAGTTTGAAAGGGTCTTTTGGGGAGATTTAAAAGTTATGTTTGAGCCACCTTCAAGAACAGATGAGATTTGGAAACTGCCATACCAACAAGAGATTGTTAGGTGGAGATACTTTCACAGTTGTAAGGTACATTGCTTATCTCTGCAGATGGCTCATATTTATATGCTTGCAGAAGTGGAATATCCTTTACCACCTAGGGTCTGCAAAGAAATGTTAGAAAAGAAATTGTTTGCAGATGAGAAAGATGAGGTATATGAGAAGCTTTTGGATTTGATTAAGGAACAATCCCTAAAGGAACCATATTGGGGTGTTTGAAGTGTTTGAAAGAATTTTCAAGATGTTAAGTGAGACTAAATGAACTTCTCACTTGGTGAAGGTGCATAGCACTGACACAACAAATGGTTATCAGTCCACCATGTCTAACCCACATAAGGACTAGCTAATCCAGAGCAAACGGCTCTGGTAAAGATATTTCAAATCCGTTTATGGCTGACAATTTGCCAAAAATTGTATGGTAATCAACTCACCATATCTGTGATAGTGAAGAGTTGGCTAGCCCACAAGAGTATGGCTTGTGGTAAAGGCTGTGGAAAACCATAATTGGTAATCAATTCACCAAGGTGAGGTCTGATTCCACCAAAGAATTGGCTAGTCCAAAAGCAAACGACTTTTGGTAAAGACAAAACAAATCCGTTGATAGTTGATGATTTGCTAAAAATCATATGGTTATCAATGTACCATGGTCTTACACACCAAAACATTGGCTACTCCAGTAGTTAATGGCTATCTGGTAAAGAGACATCAAATCCATTAATTTTCAATGATTCACCTCTCACAGGAGTTAACACACCTGGAAGTGATGAGAATAGTATGAAACTTTTAAAGAATTGATGTACATGTAGTCATTGTTGCTGTGAAGATCAGATGGTGTCAAATTTGATGATGAAAGTTGTTGAACAAGATCAGATTTGATGATTTGAAGAGTTAGAGATCAAGATAATTCCAAGAGTTTAGAGTTCAATCCTCAAGAAGCTTATTCAGAAAGGAACTTGAAGTTTATGAAGCATGAAGATCAAGTTAGGGGAGGATTATTGGGAATTATCACAAGAGAAGACTTAATATGAAGAACAGACTTAAGTCTGCTGGGTTACGTAGTTAAGTCTGTTAGTTGTATTTATGTCATAGTTAAGTCTGCCAGTTTAATGTTAAGTCTGGTAGACAGATTCTATAGTTAAGTCTGTTTGACTTTATTAGTTAAGTCTGTTTATGAATTATAGGAAGTCTGTTAGCTATAAGTTAGGAAAGGATACGTAGTTATCTTAATAGAAGATACGTATATCCTTCTACACGTTTTGTATCTAGGGTTTCCTTGGTGTATAAAAGGAACCCTAAGTCTCAAGAGTTGTACGCATATGCGAAAGTTAGTAATTGAAAGTTAGTAATATACGAAGTTAGTATTATTGTGTTCTTCATTGTTCATTGTTAAGATTCTGCATTAGCAATTAACAATTTGTTAGAGTTTCTCACTTAGATCAATTTGGATTTATTCAAGTTGTCTAACAAGTAACAAAGGATACTTGGATCCATAATTCGTGTGGACCAACAAGTGGTATCAGAGCGGGTTGCTCTCGATATCTGGGATCTACAAGGTTGTTACTGTCGATGAGGAGCAGATCTGAAGAAGTCAGTAGCAGATTTGGAGCAGATTTATAGTCGAAGGAAGCAGATCTGGGTTTGAAAGTCAACAAAATACAACTCGGTAAAACAATTGATCTTTCTTTTAATCAGTTGATTATTAGTCAATCATTATAGTTTATGTCGAATACTGCATGTGGGATTTAATTGTCGCTTGTGGTTTTTGGTCAAATTAATGGGACTGATTCGTTAATACGTAAATGGATTTAACCTCGTACTAATTAATATGCAAGTGAAGAATGCGAATTGCTTTATATTAATTTATTCGGTTATGTGCAACTTGGTTGTTGCCTTCTGCGAATGTCAGTTTGTGGGGCTAGTTCTTCTTTAAAGTCGAAGCATATTAATTAGTGATGATTGTTTTATTGGCGAATATGACAAGTGGGACTGACTTTGATCTGTTGGTACAATTAATTCTGGTTGATGTGGTAATTAATGCTGCGTATTGTGATGATTAAGTCTGCTTTCAATGGTGGTTAATACTGGTCAGTTAAGTCTGGTCAGTGGTGAATTAATTCTGGTTGGTATACAGTTAAGTCTGCTCTTCGAATGTTAATTATGCTCTTCGAATGTTAATTATGCTCACTCAATCGTTAATTATGCTCACCTCAATCGTTAATACTGCTCACCTCAGTAGTTAATACTGCATGGTTTTCGTGTTTATACTGCTGGCTCAAGATGGATCACGGACAGAACTTTATTTTATGGCTTGTTTTGGTGATTATTTGAAGAAGACGATTGAATATTACTTATTTAATGTTGTAGTTGAGTTTCACAGGTGCGTGTTCTTATCATACCTTTTAGCAGGAGGTAACTTGTTTGTGCGTTAATGCGGTGACAAAGACTTGATGAATCTAGCAAAAGTGTGTGATCTATAATCTAGGGTGCTTAATGCTCACATTTGCTATCACTTTAAGGAGTTACGTTGTAGTGCTCAGTGTCTCATATAGTTGAGGATTTATCAAGAGATTGCGACCTACTTCTAGCATAAGTTTGAAGTCACGTTGATAGTGCAAGATATAAGACGCAAGTTTGGGAAATTCAACTTCTTCATCAAGTTCGTTATACTCGGTTTTCTTCATCAATAATCAGTTCATAAAGCCTACAGAGTTCGTGATTCAAGAGATGGTAAACATAATGGTTTAAGGGGAAGCTTCTTTAACCATCTACATGCACCACTTAAGGGGAAGTGTTTCGATTCAAGTTGCATTGAAGACCCGTATTCGAAAATTACAAAAAGGGGAAGAAGATTGATTTGCAGCTTGTTATGTGTGGTGACGTGTTCAAGAAGACCTCAAGGAAGCATTGAAGATTGTTTCATGGAGATAGTTTTGTAATATCAAATAGGGGAAGATTGTTGGGAATTAGATTTGATGATTACAAAACTACATATGCATAAATGAAGACAAATGAAACGACAAGGACTAAATGTAATAATTTAGTTATCTTCCTGTGAAAGTTAGGTCATCTTGTAAACCCTATTTATAAAGGTTGTTAGCGAAATATAGACACGAAATGTATCTCTCATGAATCAGTAAACACGTGTGTGTGTACACGTTTTGTAGTAGTGGTAGTTTATTATTCAATAAAGATGAACGTGTTCGTTATAATAAAAACCTTGTTTAACATTATTGATCGTTGTTTGTTATCCGCTGTGCATATCAATAATGTTTGTAAAACACATCCTAAAAGAGCTAAATGATCTTTTACATTGTTAGAGATGATGACGAAGAACCTTGTTCAATAATAATGATGTTTTAGTTTATTCCGCTGCGTACCATGTTCATTCATTATTATTGTAATCCCTAGAAGCTTAAAACGATCCAGGAAGTTATTAACTATAACTTCACAATTCGTATCAGAGCTTGGGAGCTCTCGATATCTAGGGATCATACAAGGTTTTGTGGAAGAAACGAAGAAAAATTCGAATCTGGTTATATTTTCGAAACTCACTGCAGAGCAGTTTTCAAAGGGCAATAACTCCTTCGTTAACCGTTGGATCGTGCTGAATTTTTTACTGGAGATTCTTCATATATCAAGGTACATTCTTGCGGGAGGGATCTTCAATCTGAGGTCTAAATCGTCAAGTATAAATTTTTGAAAACTGCTGCAGAGGCGTTTTATGTATTTTGAATTTGTAGGATTTTCATGATTCAACTTCCTGAATTTGGTACTATTCATTTTCATTCATCATGGAAGTTGTTTATATGTTGCTTGGCATCTATAATTCATGAAAAAACGTGGCTTTGAAGTCAATTCGAACTTTAGGGTTTGTTATAAATTGTTGTAATTGATCGCAACTCTATCTTGTTTTGCAAATCAGTTCAGAAGTCAACAAAGAATGTACCATTGATTATGGTCTGGTTCTGAAGACGGAGTAAGCAAGTTGTTTGATCAAGCCCTAATTTTGGTCGCGTTAAGGGAGTAAGGTACTGGTGTCACACGATAAGAAAGGTACTGCCATTCAGATTTTAAAGTGCACGTTAGGGTTCTTTGCGCTGATGGCGTTATTAGTTTGTACTGCTCAGTGATCTTCGTTAGGACTGCTCTTATTATTTAGTATTGCTCGTCCACAAATGTTCGTTCGTTAGTACTGCTATCGAAGTAAGTTTGTACTGCCCGTTTAAACTTTGTACTGCTACTCTTCATGAACCAAAACAAGTTAGTACTGCTCGATATATATACTTAGTACTGCTTGGAGACGCATAGTACTGGTTATCTGTTACTAATTTGGAGAAGCATCTCATGCATGATTGAAGGTCGATTTTGATAAGTCACACTTTTTCTTGCATGTTCACCGACAATCAAACAGGTTATCCATACTTTTAGGTCGGTGGTTCTAACTAGAATTGTATCTTCATATGATCATGGGTCGGTGATTTGATGAATATTTATTATTTATGATCATGGGTTGGTTGGTTGAGGGAACATTCTATATATGTAAAGATCAGCTTCATGGTTCAAGTTTTAAAGTTATTGGATGTTCGACAGACACAAGAAGTTGTATTCAGGTACTGATTGAAGACATTTAGTATTACTCTCATTCTTATCAGTTTTTATGGGCATGAGATTACACGAGGTAAGGGGAAGCTCATATGGTTGGATGACACACACAAGAGAATATGTTTGGTTCTCTATTGGATATTACACACACAAAAGGTTTTTGGCTAGCACATGGTTATGGTTATTGGATTTATTTGTGCTATTCTACGACACACAAAGTGGATTGATTGGTTTTTGTTCGTGATTTATGAAGCTTGGATAAGACACACACATGACAGGTGTTTGTTTTTATTGCATACTTTTGTGAATCAGGTTCAAGATAAAGGACTATTCTTCATTCTACTACTGCCTGGTTTCAAATACTTTTGTAGTCATTTTTCGTAAGCTATTTGGTGATCATTCATGGATGGTACTACATGGTGTTTGTTGCTATGGTGGTGAGTTATTCGAAAAGTTCTTTTAAATAGTTAACATATGGGTTTCAGGGGAAGCTTAATGTTCAAATGATTAACCATTTATATGCTATATCGAGGTAAAGGTTTTTACAACTGCTAGTTGGTATTATTACTGATAGTTTAGGTTTCTTTTGCCTTGAGTTCATTTAAAAAGTAAGCGTTTTGGTGTTCTTAATGGTGGGTAATTCAAGACATTGGAAGACTGGATGGAAGTATGATAGTGGTTCATGGTTGTGAAGATCAAGGTTGCTTACTTTTGTCCCCTAATTGATGATGACAAAAAGGGGAAGAATATTTACATAGAAGATTGCAACTTGTAGAGCCTTGGTGATATAGCATGGATTAAGGGGAAGTCTATATCATTCATATTGTTGAACTTCAGGGGAAGTTCATGCTTATTTGGTTTTGTCATTATCAACTATGGAAAGATTGTTGGGAATTATAATTGAGTTGATAAGACAAAACATGTGAAAGATGGAGGACTTAAGAAGACAAAGGATGAAACTTTACAAATACAGAAGATCTTTTATTTTATTAGTAGATATCCTTTGTAACCCTAATCCTCTAATATATAAAGAGGATATAGGGCGTGTATTTTATAGGTGTGTCAAGATGTAACACCAGAAAAAGTGTGTGTGTAACTAGGCGTCAAGTCCTCTAATGGACGCCTAGGTTAGAGTTTTGGTTAAGCCTCAAGGATCTTTGATCCCTGTTAGATTAGGTAACCGTACTACACTTGATCACGTAGTATTGGGGCTGTTAGTAAGTAGTTGTTAGAGATGATGACGAAGAACCTTGTTCAATAATAATGATGTTTTAGTTTATTCCGCTGCGTATCATGTTCATTCATTATTATTGTAATCCCTAGAAGCTTAAAACGATCCAGGAAGTTATTAACTATAACTTCACAATTGATATCAGAGCTTGGGAGCTCTCGATATCTAGGGATCATACAAGGTTTTGTGGAAGAAAAGAAGAAAAATTCGAATCTGGTTATATTTTTGAAACTCACTGCAGAACTGTTTTCAAAGGGCGATAACTCCTTCGTTAACCGTTGGATCGGGCTGAATTTTTACTGGAGATTCTTCATATAACAAGGTACATTCTCGTGGGAGGGATCTTCAATCTGAGGCCTAAATCGTCAGGTATAAATTTTTGAAAACTGCTGCAGAGGTGTTTTATGTATTTTGAATTTTTAGGGTTTTCATGATTCAACTTCCTGAATTTGGTACTATTCATTTTCATTCATCATGGAAGTTGTTTATATGTTGCTTGGCATCTATAATTCATGAAAGAACGCGGCTTTGAAGTCAATTCGAACTTTAGGGTTTGTTATAAATTTTTGTAACTGATCGCAACTCTAGCTTGTTATGCAAATCAGTTCAGAAGTCAACAAAGAATGTACCAATGATTGTGGTCTGGTTTTGAAGATGGAGTAAGCAAGTTGATTGATCAAGCCCTAATTTTTGTCGCGTTAAAGGAGTAAGGTACTGGTGTCACACGATAAGAAAGGTACTGCCATTCAGATTTTAAAGTGCACGTTAGGGTTCTTTGCGCTTATGGCGTTATTAGTTTGTACAGCTCAGTGATCATCGTTAGTACTGCTCTTATTATTTAGTAATGCTCATCCACAAATGTTCATTCGTTTGTACTGCTATCGAAGAAAGTTTATACTGCCCGTTTAAACTTTGTACTGCTACTCTTCATGAACCAAAACAAGTTAGTACTGCTCGATATATATACTTAGTACTGCTTGGAGACGCATAGTACTGGTTATCTGTTACTAATTTGGAGACGCATCTCATGCATGATTGAAGGTCGATTTTGATAAGTCACACTTTCTCTTGCATGTTCACCGACATTCAAACAGGTTATCCATACTTTTAGGTCGGTGGTTCTAACTAGAATTATATCTTCATATTAATAGAATTGTATCTTCATATGATCATGGGTCGGTGATTTGATGAATATTTATTGTTTATGATCATGGGTCGGTTGGTTGAGGGAACATTTTATATATGTAAAGAGCAGCTTCATGGTTCAAGTTTTAAAGTTATTGGATGTTCGACACACACAAGAAGTTGTATTCAGGTACTGATTGAAGACATTTAGTATTACTCTCATTCTTATCAGTTTTTATGGGCATGAGATTACACGAGGTAAGGGGAAGCTCATATGGTTGGATGACACACACAAGAGAATATGTTTGGTTCTCTATTGGATATTACACACACAAAAGGTTTTTGGCTAGCACATGGTTATGGTTATTGGATTTATTTGTGCTATTCTACGACACACAAAGTGGATTGATTGGTTTTTGTTCGTGATTTATGAATCTTGGATAAGACACACACATGACAGGTGTTTGTTTTTATTGCATACTCTTGTGAATCAGGTTCAAGATAAAGGACTATTCTTCATTCTACTACTGTCTGGATTCAAATGCTTTTGTAGTCATTTTTTGTAAGCTATTTGGTGATCATTCATGGATGGTACTACACGGTGTTTGTTGCTATGGTGGTGAGTTATTCGAAAAGTTCTTTTAAATGGTTAACATATGGGTTTCAGGGGAAGCTTAATGTTCAAATGATTAACCATTTATATGCTACATCGAGGTGAAGGTTTTTACAACTGCTAGTTGGTATTATTATTAATAGTTAAGGTTTCTTTTGCCTTGAGTTATTTTAAAAAGTAAGCGTTTTGGTGTTCTTAATGGTGGGAAATTCAATACATTGGAAGACTGGCTGGAAGTATGATAGTGGTTCGTGGTTGTGAAGATCAAGGTTGCTTACTTTTGTCCCCTAATTGATGATGACAAAAAGGGGAAGAATATTTACCTAGAAGATTGCGACTTTTAGAGCCTTGGTGATATAGCATGGATTAAGGGGAAGTCTATATCTTTCATATCGTTCAACTTCAGGGGAAGTTCATGCTTATTTGGTTTTGTCGTTATCAACTAGGGGAAGATTGTTGGGAATTAAAATTGAGTTGATAAGACAAAACATGTGAAAGATGAAGGACTTAAGAAGACAAAGGATGAAACTTTACAAATACAGAAGATCTTTTATTTTATTAGTAGATATCCTTTGTAACCCTAATCCTCTAGTATATAAAAAGGATATAGGGCGTGTATTTTATAGGTGTGTCAAGATGTAACACCAGAAAAAGTGTGTGTGTAACTAGGCGTCAAGTCCTTTAATGGACGCCTAGGTTAGAGTTTTGGTTAAGCCTCAAGGATCTTTGATCCCTGTTGGATTAGGTAACCGTACTACACTTGATCACGTAGTATTGGGCTGTTTGTAAGTAGTTGTTAGAGATGATGACGAATAAACCTTATTCAATAATAATGATGTTTTAGTTTATTCCGCTGCGTACCATGTTCATTCATTATTATTGTAATCCCTAGAAGCTTAAAACGATCCAGGAAGTTATTAACTATAACTTCACACTTACGTTTAACATTTGGTTATGAACTAAAATCTTCTTTTACTTATGCTGTAAACTTTTGAAACTTTGTCCTTTTGTAAAGATTTATTGACGTAATCAAGAGGTCGTTCAATATAACTTGTGACTTTGTTTCATGAAAGTCACACCCCTTTATCTTCCGCTGCAATTTGGGAGTGTGGCATTATTATTTTAACCAGACGTCTTTAATAAGATTATTATCTTTATCGGCAATCCTTTGTTCTCCTGCATTAACCAAAACATCATATCTTCTCTATCATTAACATAAATACAACTTTTATGTCCCCCATCAACCCAACAAAAAATTAACTTCTTTTTATTGCTTTGATATCATGTAAAAATCACAAAGTAATGAAATTTGAACCAGTCAGATTCAATTACAAAATTAAGTAAACAAGTTTGTATATTGGATATATACAAAAAAAAAAAAAAAAAAAAAAAAAAACCCTAATAACTAAACAAGACAAGTATGGATATATAGTAGTACGGCCTGACGGGCCTAATTAAGCTAACACGACCAAAATATCCTTAAAACTAACTCGCCTTGTGGAATATCTTTATGATAAATCGCCCTAATAAAATTTACCGAAATCCATCAAATTCTTGAGTAGCTTATGTCGACAAAGTCTTTGGGCCGTGGACCACGAGGATTTAGACGAGTTTCTGCCCACATTATGTGAACCCTAAATATCTGAGCGTTACAAATAATAGCCGTCAGATCAACTTAATCATTTAATATGAGATATCTTTTTACTACTATAGTCATTGCAAAAAATATACTAAACAAGTGTAAAAAGATGATTTTGGTGTGTGGATACTCTTTAAAATTTCAAAATATGAGAATGAGTGCGTTGACAAAAAAATTTAGTTTACTATAATCTCACTTCGAATTGAAGATATCGGTGATAGATGAGGCACTATATCTTATCACGATCATTGTTCATAGGATTTCGATTGTAAGTTTCTTGCTAAGTTAAAACATCTAATTATCTTTATACAAATTTATTTGAATTTTCACATACACATCATTATATTACGCTATGTTGTTATTATCAATTTGGTATCATTTAAATTAATAACTATCAAACACGAGTCATTGTGGTTGTACTGGTTTACATGGAGGAAAAGGGGATGTACGAGGTGGGATGATGTATGTACAAGCGTTACTACCCGCATCTTCAACCATTGTGTAAACGGTGATCACCAATCATCGTTGTCATTTCAGATCTATCTTGTACGTTGCGAAAAATAAAATTTAAAATATCACATTCTAGTAAAATATTCTTTTACATCTTCAATTTCATTTTAAATCTTTTTTTTATCTCCATTAAAAAACTTAGTCACACATATTTTCTTTTTATAATTAATTTCATAACAATTAGGATATGTAATTTAAAGTTTTGGTAAGATTTTTATTCTGGTGTGTAACATATTTCTATCGTTTGGGCTTATTTCATTTTAAAATAACAAGGTAACAACCCGCAAAGTGCAACACAATGTAATCATCCAAAAAGACTCTTGCAAGTTTCACTATAAATATTCAATGAGTATTAGCATAAAATTTACAATACTATTGTTAGTCACAACCACTCTCCACCATCACCTTGTGTACATTTTAATTTTTTCAAAAAAATATGTCTATGGCTAACATGATTCAGGTGCAACTCACTGACCCGGATCTTATGGATTGCCCAATTTGTGTCTCCCCATTACGGAGCCCAATCTACAAGGTGATATATTTTGTTATTATGATTTCTACCTGTTTTTAGATCAAATCTTCAATCAAAGCCATGTTTTGTACTTTGTTTAAAGACGATAAAAATCATATGCACATTTACAAAAAAATTTCATTAAACATCTAGAACAAAATATTTACAATATTTAGATCCAAAACATAGATTTCCCAAGATATTTTTTTATTAGATTTATCTTGATTACAATGCGTACATAAAATTATTACAATTTTTAATTCAACAATAGTTAGTTAAAAATTATTTTGGACACTAATACGTGTAAATTAGTTGAAAATGGTATCAACATGTATTATGATATGGTTTGAAGGACAAAAAAAAAAAAAATTTTTTGAAAAAAAAAAAAAAAAAAAAAAAAAAAAAAAAAAATTATTGAGAGATAGATGAAAAAGGATTTGAAAAGTAAACATTGTTTTAGATATACATTCATATTCTTATTGTTCACATTACTATTTTTCTTGTCTTCAAAAAATTGTCTTCTTTCATTAAAAAGGGTCAATTACAAATAACACTTTACTATCTTTACCTTCATTTAATTATTTCAACAATTAAGAAGGCTTTACATTTTCATTAAAAAAAATAATGTCTTAAATGCAAAAATAAATAGTCATTTAATTAGTCAAATCCTATATTTATTACATTTTTCTTGCTATTCTTTTGTTGTCGCAAAGTAAAAGTGAGACATATAAAGTAACAAATAAAAAGTCGCGTATAAACTCACTAATTTCTCTTCATCACAACTAAAATGCATGTTCACCAATATGTTACTCCCCGACCTTTATTAAAAAAAAAAAAAAAAAAAAAAATATATATATATATATATATATATATATATATATATATATATATATATATACTTTTTCAACTTTTTTTGTATTCATATTCTCTTATTTTCATCGATAGATATAAAAATATATCACTGATTTTTATGTTATAACTGTTGTAATATTGATGTGATTTATATCATTTAATAAATATAATACCGATTAATGACTTCTAAAATGAAAAAAAAAAAAACCTTCATAATATCATATTTGATGGTGTATTAAGTTTAGAAGTTTTATGATATATTTATAAAACTTAATTAAACTTTTATGGTAGATCGTTTTTAATAAATATTGTAATTATTTTACGAAACATGGTGTAATATGATTTTGTGAATAATGTGGACCACCAAAGTATTACACCACTTTAATGCATATATAAACATGGTTTTAATGTATATAATGTTTGAGGTTTCGTTAGGAGATATATGTTAATGCTCTTAAATAATACTATTATATCATATTTGGTTGTATTATAATTAATGCACCTAAGAAAATCCCTACTTTTAAAAGTACCTATTTAAATATATCTATGTTCTCATCATTTTTTATTCCCAGTTCAATTTAAATTCATCATAACTTTAGTTATATATTTTAGTTATTTTAATAGGAGTATATTTGAAGATATAAATAACTATCAAAAAAGTTAAATAAATTTAAATAATTTGGCATGTTGATTTAATATTCTAATTACATAACAAATTGTTAAATATATAACTTTTATTATGAAGATATTTTCTATATGCCTTTTTAATGGAAGTAACAAAATATTAGTTTGAATCTCTCTTACAAAAATATTACTGTTGATGTTTGAAAATAAATTGAATTTTAGTATGTAAATTGTTGCCATTGCAATTTATATGGTTTTTTTTATTCAAATATCATAAATACTAATGACATGTTCTTTATATAGTGCGAGAATGGACACGTAATATGCCCCTCTTGTTGCAAGAACTCAATGAATAAATGCCAGTCATGTCATTTGCCGATTGGTTCCAAGTGTTGTCGTGCTATGGAGAAGTTAGTTGAATCAATCAAGGTGGAGTGCAAAAAAAAAGAAGTTTGGATGCACAGAATTAATAGCTTACCATATGATCGAAACCTACAATGAAACATGTCCCTACGTAGCATGCTTTTGTCCTCTATCATCATGTGACCATGTTAATTCGTCAAAGAACTTATATGACCATTTTTCCAACGACCATGCATCTTATTCTACTTATTCACCTACGACACCCCATTCTATGTTAGAGTCGATATGAGCCAGAGGCACATTTTTCATCAAGAACGAAATGAAGGGGTCAGCTTCATCCTTAACCACGCCATTAGTTGGGAAGAACGAAGGTTTGATGTGGATTGTATAGGACCAAAATCATTTGAGAATGCATTTGCATATATACTTAATGCAACATATGGAGAGACATATACGTCCATAGTGGATGCACCATATGTGTGCACTAGTTGGCAACAACATATCCCCGGTGTGTTTTGTTTGTCCATCACATCCAAGCTACCTATATATATAATGGACGAATCTCCATACAAGTATGCATAAGAAAAGCCCCTCCGAACTTTAGACGTCAGCATTGGCCCGTCACTTGGATTGGTGCCAATTGACTTAATGAACGTTAGGTTCATTTTTTAATTAAGTTGTTATGGACTTCTTGGGGTTGTTGTATTTAGCTTTGTGAAATGAAAAGGTGTTGGGATTAAAGCTTCTTGATGTTGTTGATGCTCTAAGGATTTACAACTGATCATGGACTTCAAAGGAAAATATGCTGAGTGTTTAAGACTTTTGGTATAAGAGTTAAGACTGTTCAGAGAAAGTTAATGATGCTCAAGAACTTCAAGGAAAATACACTAAGTAGTTACTACTGCTGGAACAAAGTTACTGCTGCCAGTATGAAGTTACAACTGCTGACAAAGTTAATGCTGCTGGTGTCAAAGTTACAACTGTTAGAGTAAAGTTACTATTGTTAGATGTTTTAGTTAAGACTGCTTATGAGATATACATGTAAAGCCGTGTGATAGGTTTAGATAATTATAGAAAAGATTTAGAAAATATTTATCTTGGAGAGAAAGTAATTGTAAGCTATGTAGGACTCCTTGGTGTATAAAAGGAGGTCCTAGGGCATAGAGTTAGATACATAATTCTTTATAGAAAAGTTTATAGCTTCAAGGTTGTGAAACCCTAATACTGTAAAGAGTATTCGTATTATTCATTGATGCGTGCGTATATCGTTGTAGAATAGATTATATTATCAAGTTTTAAATTTATATTTAGCCGACTTATCCTATAACACACACTAACGAGCAGTGTACCTGATCAATGTAGCTGGTTGGTAAGTAGAGTGTTGAACACTAAGAGTGAAACGTTAACGCCTAGATATCTATCAATATTTTAATCCTAAGTTAGTTCTAATGCCCTAATCTAACGCAAGGGGGTTTTCAGCCTAAGAGACTGGCACAATGTGTAGATTAAGCGAATAGTAAATAAAATAAGGGAACGAATGGCACACACGTACACAGATAGAAAACAGATACAGATGAGAGGCCTGACCGATAGTAGGAAAACTTGTCACACGTTTAATTGCTTAGATGTATAAGATGAGTGCTAAAATCTATTCTCTCTTAGTGGAATTCTTAACACAAGCGTATAAACACCTAATGATTACTAAGTTTATGTATTATTTATCCCTTTTTGTTTATCCCAGTTGAACACTTGATCGAATTCCCTTAGCTTGTAAAGGTTAAGTAAAATTGAATAAATCCAATACAACTTATGTAAAAACTGTCTTTGAGTATATTAAAGTTTATGCGGAACCTAAACTTTAATCTTAAGAAGAACTTAACAAACAATATCAAACAAATCACTTCAATATTATTAATAATAAGAATACTCAAAAGTATTAGGGTTTACAACCTTGAAGTTTTCTAAAGAATCATGTATCTAACTCTATGCCCTAGGACCTCCTTTTATAGACTAAGGAGTCCTAGTCGGCTTACAATTACTTGCTATACAAGATAAATCTTAAAAGAATCTTTTCTATATTTATCTAACCGAGTATACATGTTTATCTCATAAGCAGTACTAACTATACACTCTAGCAGTTGTATCACTAACTCTAGTAGCATAAACTCTTCAGCAGTAGTAAGTTTGTACTAGCAGTACTAACTTTTCTTCTAGCAGCACTAAACACTTAGAGTATTTTTCTTCAAGTTCATCAGCAGTTGTAACTCTGAAAGCAGTTGTAACACTGAACTGGCAGTTGTAACTTGTTGTCTAGCAGTAGTAACCACTTGGTGTATTTTCTTGAACATCTTCATCAACACTAGCAGTAGTAAAATACACAAGCAGTTGTAACCTTTAATACTAGCAGCAACAATAACTTAGAACATTTCCCATCAGCAGTCTTAACCAAACAAGCAGCAGCAACTCTAAAACCTAACAATCCTCTCCTAAACTTGATATTTTCTCCCAAAATCATCAAGTTTCTATCTAAGCTTGAACAAACACTAAGAGGATACTTCCAAACAATTAAGTCTCTTATTTGTCCTTGGGTCCTAGATACTTTTCCATCTTCTTAAGCAGTTGATATGCCATTTCATCATAAGGATACTGGAGTTGAAGTATTCTCTTCTCATATACCATCTGATGTACAATATCCTTCTGATATTGTAAAGGATAGTCCTTTTCTACAAGCATGTAGATTATTCCCCTATGTGCATCCAAAGCATGAACTCCACAACTCTGATAAATTTTCCATTGTAGAACAGTGTTGTGCCTTAGTTTTCTCCACACCTCATCCTCATGATGTGGTTCAAACAGCAGTTTCAAATAATCCCAGATGACTCTATCATAAATTTGTTCTGGTCTATCATAACCAAACTTGTCTTTGTACAGCTTCCATAAAGTCACCATATATGTTCTATCAAAGTGATGAACCATTTGTAGAAAACTAACAAACCTCACAGATGAACCATCAGCCCTCTTGATATCCCAAAATGCTGTCTTCCCATGTAATCCAGAAGTAAAAGCAACAATTGGTTGTTTGACACTTAGAGGCTCTGCATCCATGGCTTCTTCTTCAGTTACTAATGCAAGTTCTGTGTGAGCTTGCATCTTTTCTACATCATCATCAACTTCAGCTTGCTCACTCTGCTCTTGCTCTGCCTTATGCTCTGATTTTTGCTTTTTACTGCTTTGCTTGACCAGCTTTTCTCCTTTTCTTTTGGAACTATGGACTTCTTCTTTCTTTTCATCAGTGCCCTTCACCACTTCAATATTCACAAAGCTCTCAATCTTTCTCTTGGCAATGTTGTATAATTCTTCAATTCTATTATCATCAAACTGTGATAACTTCTTTTGTTGCCAATGATCCATATTCTTGAGATATGCACACATGAAAGATCTTCTTTGTGCTTTGGTGGGTGGCTTGATCTTCTTTGCCGCTAACCTTTGTGCTGCATAGAACTTTTTTCTTGCATCTATAAGTTCTTTCAACATTCTAGCTCTTTCATCAACTGAATATTGATCTTGCTCTTCTTGTTGAAGTTTCTGAGCAAGTTCCCAATCAGCATCAACTTGAGCTCTTTCTTCATCCCATGCAGCAATCAATTCTAAATTTTTAGCATCCTTCTCAGCAGCAATTCTTCTCTGTTCCAAAATTTTCTTATTCTCTTCTTCAAAATCAGCTGCTAACTTCTCTGCAACCTCAACATCAAGTTGCATTTGCTTTTCTTTGGAAAGTGGTTTCTCCACAGGCTCTTCAATGAGTATTGCTTTGCCTTTGCCTTTGACTTGTAGAGTTGATTGTGTAGCTTGTGGTTTAGAAGATGGTTCTTGTATAACAACACCTTTGGTTGATGGTTTGGATGTCTTCAATTCTGTTAGTGCATGAGCCAAAATGCTCTCATCATCCATAACCTCAGCAGGAGAAACCTTTTCTTCATTAGCAGTAGTAACTCCTGGTGTAGCAGTAGTATCTTTTACACTAGCAGCAGTATCATCTTTACCAGCAGCACTATCAACCTTAGCCACAAAACTATCAATCACCACTTCTTTACCCTGACTATCAGCAACCATAAATTCCATTTCTGCACTCTCTGCACCAGCACCCTCAGAATCCTTAGCCTCCCCTGAAGCTTTGCTTTCATTCCTCCCCTATTTGGGAGCATCCTCCCCTAAACTTATAGCTTCAGAAGATCTAACCTTTTGAGTTGTGCCCACTTTATGTTCTCTTTTAAGTTTTGAAGTTCTTGACCTTTTAATGCCTTCTAAGTATCTAACCCTTCTCTTCAAAGATTTGATTTCTCCACCTTGAGAAGCAGTTAGGTTTTATAGATCAAGAACCTATACAGACAGTTTGTGACATGTTTCCATCAATTCAGTAATGAGTTCAATTCTATCCTCACCACTTTGGCTTGTGTTACCTAGCCCGAGAGGTGGATCATTGGAAATGTTAAGCTCAGTCTTAACCCTAGGTTGAGCATCTGAAACCCCTCCCCCCCCCTATATTATCCAAGTGATTGGGTCCTTCACCTGAATTAGTTCCATGGGGACCTGACTCATTAGAAGTTGTCTTGGTTTGGGTCTTATTTATGTTACCACTGGCCTGTGCTGCTTCTAAGTTAGTCACAGTAGTGGCAGCCCTTACCAACATGTCACTCTCCACACCAGTGATAGCCTCATCTGCAACATTGTGAGTAGAACCACTAGCCTGAGGTAGCTCAGTGTTCTTTGAGTGAGTCCTACATTTATATGTCTTTTTGGATTGTGAGGATGATGTTGCCAAAAGTGTGGGTGTGTGATGGGTAATAGCTGGGATTGCTGAACCTTCACCCTGAGTTTGTTGAGCAAGTTCCAACATTGTAGGAAACAATGGTGTAACTGTCCCAAAAAAATCATTTTCATCCCTCTTCATATTAGTAAAAACCTTTTTAGTAAGAGAGGGAGTAGCAGATGCTAAATTACTACTAAATTCATTCCAACCAGTGGTCTTTGGACTTAGACACACTAAGACAGTATGGATTAAGAATTTCCACTGATGAGAGAAGTTTCCTTTGTAAAATTTTAAAGCATCAGTTTTTCTCTCATATCCCATCAGTGAAAGTTTATCAAACATTGTAGCATTTGGAAGATTCTCAATTCCATTAGCATCATCTAGAAGAAGTTCTCTTCAAATAGATGTCTCAGTAATGAGTATCTTCTGCCCATCTACAAGGGCATGTATTTGTACTTTCTCATTATGAGTTTCGACCTTAGCAGACGACCAAAACTGTATAATGTTGGAAATATATATAGTAAGTTTTACTGTTAAAGCAAACTTAATATAGCTTGCATTAAGGAAATTAATGTTTTCAGTAAAATCTACAGACTCATTATTGTGTGGTTCGGTAAAATTTAGGTGCGACATGATGATTTGATTTGGGGGTTTTTTGATTTGACGATAAAAACTTAATTAGGGCTTGAATGAGAGTGAATTATGTGCGCGTGAAACTGATTGTGTGACGCAATTGGGGATTTATACCCTTTAAGCAAAAAGTTACACAAACATACCCTGCACTCTCAACCCTAGCAGCAAAAACCTAGGAGCACTAAGTTAGACTTAGCAGCACTAAGTTTATGCTTAGCAACACTAACTTTTCACAAAAAACTAGTTTTCAGCAGTACTTTCCCATTATCGTTAAAAACAATACTGCACTCAGATATTTTAAAGGGATTAAGTGTAAAGGAACACACTTAATCTTTTTCGGTTGCATTTAACCTCGCCTGTTATCAGATAGACTCATTAAAAGAGCCTTCTTGATAGGGTTTCCAGCTCGTGGCAGTGTGCACAAATGCATTAGATTCACTATTGCTCGCTGTTCTCTATACCAGATGACCTTAGACTAACTCATTATACTAATGAAAGTATAAAATGGTAAAGAGTGAGTTAGTGCAGTTACTATCTGACTAACTATGCCATCAATTCATGTTCAACATAGATTGATTTCAAGAAAATACTTTACAGAACTTCCTAACTTAGGTGTAAACCTTTGTCAAGAGATTCATAAATCCATTCTATCATTAATCAGATGCATCACAACAAACAAATCACCACTTTGCTTCTCACACACCATCAACACCAATCATATTGCTTGCTTAACCTGCAAATGTTAGTCCAAAACCAAGAAAAATATAAGCAATAACACTTTACACCATTCACTACTTGAAAAAGGTCTATCCTTGACTCGCATTTTATGACGCACGCTACAAGATGATGCGCAAACAGCAAAGTCATAAAATAAGAGTCATAACGAGTAAATTTTCTATTGGGGATGACTCGCTTTAAGAAGCGTCATAACATATGGGTTCATAATCACATTTTTGGCTAACTCCCGCCCACTTTTTTTCCCCAAAATCAAATGATTTTCATTGTCCCTCCATACTTATCTCCATACTTATCTAGGTCACCCACTATTTTCACTACTCCCCACTTATCTCTCTTCTCTGCCGCTATAACACAACCGCTATAACCCTAATCTCTTCTCTGCCGCTATACCTTGTTGGTTTTCTTTGCTAGTCAACCACATTCCCACTCTCGATTTCAGGTCCACATTTCCATGAATCAGGTACTTTAATGTGTTATAATGTTCAATTTAATCATCAATTCGTGGTGTTCATGAGTCAATTTCGTGTTTGGTTAACTTTTGAAATTAGGGTTCATGAGACCCGAATCTGTATTTCTGTGAGATATGCTGAGTATTTTTTTAGTGTGCTTATGAGTGTGTTATACGATTCAGGCAAGAGAGATGCAGAGGAGATTATTGAGAAAGTTGTCAATAATCTAAAGTATAAAAACCTTGGCGCTTAAGGTGTTATTTTTTTGTCATAACTGATTAGATGTTACTGACTGGTCAATATTATTCATACGTTTTCTGGGTTATAAAAGGGGTAATAACGGAAAACATAGAAAATTGGACGATTTTAATTCAAAAAAAGTTTGTATCTCTTGAGTTTTTGTTGTTTCTAAAATCCTTTGTGTTTTTCACTCCGTTGCCACGCTAATTTGTTGTTTAAAGTTATTAATGATCTGTGGAACCTTTTTGATTTATGCATTTTGTTTTAGATTGTATACAGGAACCTCAAGTTTAACATTTTTTATTTGATATTTCAGGGGGCTAGAAATGAAATCTTTGCTCTGCAGCCTGCTCCCATTCAGGTGTCATATATGGGATTCCCTGGTACAACTGGTGCTAGCTATACACAGTATCTGGTTACTGATTAAGTAAGACAACTTCTGTTATCTTTTCCCCTTAGTTTGCTTCCCCGCTAGTGTATGCTGAGTTGTCTGATTTTCTGTGACAGTTTGTCTCTCCAACTCGGTTTGCTCATATTTACTCTGAGAAGCTTGTTCATCTCCCTCATTGCTACTTTGTGAACGACTATAAGCAGGTAAACCTTACTAGGGCAGAAATGTTTTACATATTCATACGGAAATGAGACTTCGTGCCTGTATGTGATTTATATATCAGATATGCTATTGTCTGCATGTTTCGAAACTTGCATCACCATTTCTATGATTGCTCTTTTTGTTTGTTGAAACTTTCAAACCTATTTCCATACTATCCTTTTGACTAATAAGCTACGTCATGTTGCTGCTGCAGATGCCGCTGCACAGGGTGTGCAGCCAGACCAGATCATTTTCACTGATGTTGCTATGAAGAATGAACACATCAGGCGTAGTTCTTTGGCGGATCTTTGCCTTGACACGTATGCTACACAAACTCTTTGTATCTTTGAATGTTGTTAACAACTACATGTTCTTGTATTATGATGCCTTGATTGATAATAACTTCGTATTCCCATCGATTAGGCCGTTATGTAATGCACATACAACTGGCACTGATGTTCTTTGGGTTGGGTTGCCTATGCTGACCCTCCCCCTTGAGAAAATGGCAACTAGAGTTGCTGGTTCACTCTGTCTAGCCACTGGAGTTGGTGAGGAGATGATTGTCAACAGGTTGGCGGTCCAATCTCTAAATCAAATTGTCAAATAAATTACGATACTTGGGCATTGGCTCTACACTTAAAGACCACCAAGTTGTAGTTTTATTACCAATTTGTTATTTCTTTGTGTATATTCATTCATCACAAATCTGCAAAAATGACCGTCGCTTGACTTTGATATCCTACTTGATTAGTTTAAGGTTCTGCTAAGCTGAGCCATACATCTTGTGATTAACATTATGTATTTTTCTGTTATGAAGTATGAAGGAGTATGAAGACAGGGCAGTGTATCTAGCTTTAAACCGACCAAAGCTTCAAGAACTCACTAACCGACTTAAGTTATCACGCCTTAGCTGTCCTCTGTTTGATACATCTTGGAGCTTATTTAAGTGCCTTATTTTGGTCTGCAAAAGACCTCAGTGAACCATAGTCTGCCCTGCACCACACCTTAGTGGTCTGATTTAGCTAGTTATCATTAATTTGTTTTTCCCCAGTTTCATCAGTTTTGTGTGATTTTTAGTTTCTTAGATAATAGTAGTTATAAGCTGTAATTTGGTACTTAGTAAGTTGACCAGCTTATCTAGCCTTCCTTATTTTTATTTGGATTTTAGGATTTAATCTAAGCAGTTTTCTCAGGCCTTGAACAGACATGTTTTTGCCCTGCCCCTAGTTAGACAGCAGACTGATTGAACAATTGGCATGTCTGCAGTATTCTATTGACGTGTAACGTATTTTGAATTTGTCTATCTTTTCTCTTTTTTAGATGTGGTTAAAGGGAATGGGAGACTTATTCCTCAAGCGGTTAAATCGTGGGTCGAGCAATACGAAAAGGAGCCAAAACCAGCAATGGTTGAACTACTGCTTCAGGAGAGCTGCACAGATGACTCGGGTAGTCTTGTTGTATACTCGGTGGTCGATGTGGAAGCTGTCAAACTAACTTGTGAATTGCTATCGATATGTAATTTTTGTCGTTAATTAACTTGTGACTTATCGTGAATTAGTACTTGAATTAACCTCATTGTTTTGATATATATATATATATATATATATATATATATATATATATATATATATATATATATATATATATATATATATATATATATATATATATATATTATATATATATATATATATGAAATGCGTTATTTTGATATTTGTGTTTTTAATTTTGTATTATCAGGTTTTTAATTGTCATTTAATAGAAAATTAGGAACTGGAAAAAATTAATTTTTTTTAAAAAAAAAAATTAGGTTATGACACGCAAAAAGGAGAGTCATAAAACGTGGGTCATAAAAAAAATTAGGTTATGACACGCAAAAAGGAGAGTCATAAAACGTGGGTCATAAGTGCGCGTCATAGAGGGATGACGCACAAATGCGAGTCATGAAGCTTTATGACGGGTCCATCCTTGACTCGCATTTGCGCGTCATAAAGCCTCTTCTTGACTCGCATTTGGAGTCAAGAATAGCTGTTTTTCTAGTAGTGATTCAATTATACTCAGCAGTTGTTCAGAAAAACTAGCAGCATTAACTAGCAGTTCTAAATATAATTAGCAGTTCTAAGTATAATTAGCAGCATTAACACAACAGTTTTAAGTACACTAGAAACACTAAGTATACTTGGCAGTAGAAACAAATTATTGACCTAATTACAGTACTAATCCTTTCAAAAAAATTTACAAAAGCACAAAGAGATAAGAGTTTTCAAAGATTTATCATTCCAATACTGACAACCAAAAATTGAAATCTACCCACATCAAAAGCTTTTGTGTGCAAATCTGCAACATTATGATCAGTATGGATTTTAACAATTTGAATTAACTTCTTTTCATAACAATCTCTTATAAAATGATGTCTTATCTCAATATGTTTTATTTTTTAGTGATAAACAGGATTTCTTATTATCAATATATATTTTAGTATGCATAAAATTGTACCCATAATCCAGCAATTGATTCTGAATCCAGAGCAATTGTCCACAGCAACTTGAAGCAGCCACATACTCAGCTTCAGTTGTGGAATTTGCAACCACAGTTTGTTTCTTGCACTGCCATGAAATCAACCTACACCCCAAAAACTGACAACCTCCTGTTGTTGATTTTCTATCCAAGCTAGCACTAGCATAGTCACTATCAGTGTATGCAACCAAGTCAAAAGGTGAATCTTTTGGATACCAAAGGCCTAATTTGGGTTGACCTTTCAAATATCTAAAAATTCTCTTCACAGCATTAAGATGTGAAACTTTTGGTGTGACTTGATATCTTGCACATGCACATACTGCAAACAAAATGTCAGGCCTTGAAGCTGTAAGATACATCAATGAGCCAATCATTGATCTATATAAATGAACATCAACTTCTTCACCATCTTCATCTCTGAGCAGGGGCTTGAAAGTTTCCATAGTTGTCTTTGCAGGCTTCACATCAGTAAACCCAAACCTCTTCAAAATTTCAGTCACATACTTATCTTGACTGATAAATATGCCATCCTCCTTTTGCTTAACTTGTAACCCTAAGAAGAATGTAAGTTCACCCATTGAACTCATCTGAAATCTGTCACGCATTAGCTTCTCAAATTCAACACATAAAACCTTGTTTGTTGATCCAAAGATGATATCATCAACATAAACTTGAACTAACAAGATATCATCTTTGTGTCTTCTGAAAACAAAGTTTTATCAATCTTCCCTCTACTAAAACCATTATTCAATAAGTATGATGACAATGTGTCATACCAAGCTCTGGGAGCTTAATGTAAACCATATAGTGCTTTCTCCACCATGTAAACCTAGTTAGGAAAATTAGGATCTTCAAAACCAAGTGGTTGTGAGACATAAACTTCTTCTTCAATAGTCCCAAACAGAAAAGCACTTTTCACATCCATTTGATATACTACAAAGTCTTTGTATGAAGCATAAGCTAAGAATAATCTTATAGCTTCAATTCTTGCAACTGGAGCAAATACTTCATCATAATCAATACCTTCTTCTTGAGTGTATCCTTGAGCTACTAACATTGCCTTGTTTCTGATCACAATGCCTCTTTCATCCTTTTTACATCTAAAAACCCACTTAGTACTAATTGCCCTCTTCCCATTAGGCATATCTACCAGTGTCCAAACTTCTTGTAGCTAAAATTGTAGAAGCTCTTCTTGCTTAGCTTCCACCCAGCTTGGATCTTGTAATGCTTTATAAGCATTCTTGGGTTCTATTTGTGATAGAAAACAAGCAAACAAACAGTTTTGAAGGTCTTTGTAACTGTTTCTTTGATGAAGGGATCTAGCAAAGAAACCTTGTTCCTTCAAATCTTTTATCATTTTTCTTGTTTGAACAGCAGATTTTGGCTCTCCAATGATTTGTTCCATAGGATGATTCTTATGAACTCTTGTAGTTGGAATAGGACTAACAGGTACTACATCTTCCATATTGGTTGAGTTAGCCTCTGCACCAAGTACATTATCATCAGTATCAGGATAGATTTCTTCTAATTCAGGCATGTTAGGTTCATCTGGATAGTCATCAGCATCAAAAGATATGCCTTCCTTGTCAGCAACATTAACACTTGGTTTAGCAGTATTAACAGAATTAGTACTGCTAGTGTTAATTTCTTCATTGGCAGCATTAACACTTGGCTTAGCAGTATTAACATAGTTAGTACTGCTAGTGTTAATTTTTGATACATCATCCTTTTCTTGTTCATCAGTCTGCTTTTCTTCTTTAACCTCTTTATCATCATTAGAAGATTTTACACCATCTTCTTTATCATCTTTTGGATCTTCAGCAAGATCATCTGCTTGTGAACTCTTGGACTCTTGGGTTGAGAAGGGTGGATCAGCAGTCCAAATAGGCAGCAAAATATAATCTTTGTCAGGTCTTGTCTCCTTATCAGCTTGACCTGCATCATTACTTGCTTTTGTACCTGCAAAATTGTTAGACTCTGTACCTGCAATAACTGGCTCATAATTCATAGTCTTGGTTAGTGAATCAATATCAAACAGCCAGTTTGGTCCACTCCCTGCAACATTAGGTGTACTCTCACTAAACCTAACATGCAAGTTCTCTTCCACTTTCCTGGTCCTACTATTGAACACTCTAAAAGCTTTGCTATTCATTGAGTATCCAATAAAGAATCCTTCATCAGCCTTGCCATTAAACTTGCCTAAGTGATCTATGGTATTCAAGATAGTAACAGGACACCCAAATGGACTTAAGAAATTTAGCAATGGTTTTCTACCATGTAAAAGTTCATAAGGGGTCTTGTTGTGAGGCTTAACTACTTTACTTCTATTCTGCACATAACAAGCAGTATTAACTGATTCAGCCCAAAAAGTAGTAGGTAATTTAGAATCAGCTAACATTGTTCTAGCAGCCTCAATAAGTGTCCTATTCCTCCTCTTAGCAACTCCATTTTGTTGAGGAATTCTAGCTACACTATGTTGTCTCTCAATACCTTTCATCTCACAAAACTAGTTCATATCCCTATTCTTGAACTCAGTTCCATTGTCACATCTTATCACTTTAACCTTATGGTTAACTAGGTTTTCTACCTTGGTTATGAAAGCCTTAAGAATGCTACTGGTTTCATCCTTAGTTGCTAAAAAGAAAACCCAAGTAAACCTACTATAGTCCTCTACGACAACTAGGCAATACATCTTTTTCATTAAACTCTTTACAAATGTTGGTCCAAATAAATCCATGTGCAACATATGTAAAGGCTGACACATAGAGTTCACTTCTTTGGTCTTACAAGAAGCTCTGTGTTGTTTTCCCTTCTGACAAGCAACACATATTTCAGTATTTTCAAAAACTTTTGAAGGTAAACCTCTTACAAGGTTTCCCTTAACCAATTTATTCATTGTTTTGAAATTTAAATGTCCAAGTCTTCTATGCCAAAGCTTAGATTCATCTGATGTGGCCTTTGCAAAGAGACAAGTCAAACCTCCTTTGGGAACCATATTATTTAAATCAACACTGTATATGTTGTCTGTTCTAGGAACTTTAAGCAAAACATGACTTTCATCAGTCAACTTAAAGTCAGGAGATAAGACAAAACATTCAGTGTCAGTAAAAAGAACACTGTTCTTTTTTTCACACATTTGTGAGGCACTAAAGAGATTAAACTTAAGCTCTTTTACAAAGTACACATTATCAAAATCTAATTTACCAGTTTTTATTGTACCTTTTCCAGTGATTTTCCCTCCTTTGGGATTACTCCCAAAAGCAACATATCCTCCATCAATAGCTTCAAAATATTCAAGATAGGACATATTTCCAGTCATGTGCCTTGAGCATCCACTGTCAAATACTCATTTATCTTTCAATTCCACCTATGGATTGCCTTGCACATAAAGTAGGAAAATCAGTTCATTTTGGGGACCCAAGCCAATACTGACTTGGATCTGCCTTGTGCATCTACATAATCATACCTTTTTAAAACTATGGATGCACTGTTATTTTTGGAAACATGATTTAAAACTTTAACTTTAGGTTTCCAGACCCAACAAGCTGAGGCCTTAACAGCATAAAAGTGATTTCCCAAAACAGTATCAGTTATTGCTTTTGGCTTAGCAGTAGAAACTACTGCTTTTACCTTAGCATCGCTAATTGTTGTATTCTTTTGAATGGGCCTTTTTACAGTTGAATGTGCTTTATTTGAAAACTTTGACAATTGTTTAGCATCATTCATTGTTCTCTTTGAGTTAGCAGTGCTAACTGATCTAGCAGTATTAGTTACTACTGCTGGTTTAAAAACATTTTGCTTAGCAGTTGTAACTGATACTAAACCAGATTTTGTTTGTACTGTTGTTGGAACCATGTATCTTTTAGCATGTAGGTGAGTATTTTTAGAAAATCTTTTATGATTCACCCTCCTAGCATAGTTCCAAACAGGCTTTTGATAGTAAAAACAATTATCCTGTAAGTGTTCAAAACTACCACAATGATAACAAGCCTTATTGATCATCTCAAAGTCACTTCCTAACCTTTAAGATATCATTCCATTCTAATTCCTTTGGTTACCTCTAGGCCTGTTAGTGTACTCCCTAGGTTGCTCAGTGTATTCAACAATTTTCCTAGACACCTTATCACCAATACTAGGTTTAACAAATTTAATCTGGTCAACACTAGGTTTAACTGTTACACTTTCAACCTTAGGTTTAGTCTTCACTTGTTCCTCATCATCATCAGATACCCAATCTTCAGTGATAGATGCATCAGAATATGTCTTTTCAGCCTTAGGTTTTGATGCGCGTGATGTGTCGTTGCGGTTTAGCAGTATTAATGCCTACTCAAGTTTTAAATTTATATTTAGCCGGCTTATCAATAACACACACACTTAACGAGCAGTGTACCAGGTCAGTATGAATATAATGGTAAGTAGAGTGTCGATCACTAAGAGTGGAACGTATTATCTAGTTATTCTAATCAGTATTTTAATATCCTAAGTTAGCTGTACAACCTAATCTAACGCAAGGGAGGTTCAGCCTGAGAGACTGGCACGGTTTGGTTATGATTAAATAGTAAACTAAACTAATGAGCACGAATCAGCGATTAGCACATACGTACACAGATAGATACTTGAGACAATAAGAAGACTTGTCCTGATAATTAAGTAGCTTGTCACTTGTTTTATTGCTAGTTTTATATGAAGTGTATATAATTAACCCCTTCTCGTTGGCTCTAATCTTATCGGCGAGTAAACCCTTAATGATCACTTATGTCTATCCCACTATCCTAGAATATTGAGCATTTGTGATGCCTACGTTTCGTATACGCTAGAATAGATAGGCGAGGAAGGGGCATGGCGACCCAAGCAATGCTCAGCTAGACACAGAGATTATCAATGCACTAATAAAAGTCACCAAAGACATCAACATATAAACTTTAATTAATGGGAAAGTAATTTTAAGGGGTGGACATGATATTCCGTAGTCACATGATATCAGCCCATCAATCTTGATGAATTAAAGTGTACTAATACAATAAAACAAAACTACTTAATGAATTGAATACATGCAGGACCTTCTTACAGCTCTTGTATCTTCGTTCAGGGTGTGTCTTGTGCTGCTAATACGTCTGAATTCGTCTCTGGTTTGGTACTCGTACGTATGGTATCTTGCACAGTCCAACCTTTCAAATTCGTCTGACTTTGGGGTATTTATAGTTTCTGTCTGAGGGTTAGATGCGGCGCATAGGATAAGTAGATGCGGCGCATTGACTTAACTTCGCGTGGGGTCCAAGATTAATATATTCAGGAATATTCGTACACCGCCTTAAGATGCGGCGTAACTCCATTGCTCTATGCGGCGCATGTCCTTTGCTGTCTCGGATTGTAACTTGTGAAATCTTGATAGTGATACGCCGTATGTAAGAAGTATGTTGCGGCGTATCTAGAGCAGAATGATCTTGATCTTGTACATTTCAGTAGACTCTTAACATCTTGCTTGTTTTGCTCCATAATTAGTCCAAAATCGCCAAGTTTCACATAATACTTGTTTTTACCTGAGAATTACAAAAGTAAACATTAACGTATCAATTCTCTATATAAATATAATAAAACAAGTCAAATAAATAGGATAAATGATGATAATAAAATGTACTTATTTGAGTTCATCAAATATCCCCCAACTTGAACTTTACTTGTCCCCAAGTAAACCTTAGAATAAATCTTATGAAAATGTATCCTAAAAGATATTAGGATTTATTTTTTATATTTAAGTATGTATTCGTTTTGTCATAATTGCACAACCAAACACTTAACGAATTAGAAATAAAATAAAATATTTCGATAAAAACAAATCTAATCGTTTAACTGTCCAGTCGTGATGAATATTCTATCATAAGCTTGGCAAGTATACGCATCTCCCCCACTAAAGCCAAGGAATGACAAGTCTAAAGCGGTAAAAAGGGTTTGTTGGTTAAGGGTTGATCATCCTTTTTAATCTCTATCGATCTCATATTCCAGAAAAGGCGACAAAATCACAAATACAAGATCGAATCCACGACCACAATACTTGCAATTGCTCAAATCCTTAACTCGAATGGGCTAAAGATAGGACCAAGTAATCTTTACCAATAATATTATATCAAAAAGGGCGACAAAATCATAAATACATAGCCGAATCCACGACTACGATACTTAAGATTGCTCAAATCCCTAATCTCAATAAATCAAAGGTTTGGATAAAGCATGATGTAGGGTATGGATAATATTTGGGATACAAATTGGTGTAAAATGAAAAATAAACAAAATAGATAAATTAAAATCCTAAGTGTGGTAAATTACTTTCCCAACCATCCCATGAATAACACTCATATCATTGAATAACTCACACTTTAACACTTGAAACACACGCTTTAGGTAGACACACGAATTATACTCAACAATATCTTAATCAAAGAATAATCCTAGTTGGCGTTCCCATAACGGCCAACTCCCATTCAATCCATATAATATACAACAAATAGTGGTGATATCGCCCACTTAATACAAAACTTTACATAACTTGGTTAAAACAAACTTCCAACTTTTCCTTTTTCTTTTTCTTTTCTTTTTTTTTCTTTTTTTTTTTTTTTTTTTTTTTTGATTTTTTTCTTTTTTTTTTTTTTTTTTTTGACATCAATGTGTAAAATTTCACAACTTTTCTATCACTATTTTTCCGGATAATTTGTCCATACTTTTCATACTTTCAGAAATAACTGTAATTGTGAAAGTATGATGAGGCGAAAAGTGTACCGCTTTTAAGGGGTCATTTAAGCCCGAAATCGTATTTATTTGATCAAATATTGCCCTAAATCGTTCCTTTTGTCATTTTAGGTACTTTTGAGGAGAAATCTGGAAAAGGAGGCATTTTGGACGTTTTTGGAGCATTAAAGTGAAGAAAACGGCAAAGTCTCAAGAATCGGCTGAAAGTTACTCTTGACGGCGTCACAATTAACATGGGACGGCGTCATGCCTTGGCAAGAAAAGTTGGATGTGAAATTTACTCATGACGGGCCAGTGAGTTAGCATGAGAATTCTGACGGCGTCACGCTTTAACTAAATCAAGGGCGTCACGGCTTAAATCATAAGGGGACGGCGTCACGTTCATGATCCGACGGCGTCAAGCCTTGATAGGCCAGAATGGATTTTTGAAGAGCTAATGAGGGACGGCGTCAAGAAGGTCACCCGGGAACACTAAAAGCGGCGAGGTGACGGCGTCACAATGCATAAGGTGACGCCGTCAGATCCAAAAATCTATATATAGTTTTCTAATTTTTTTGTCATTAAGAGAGAGCTTAGTGTGTGGAATTTTGGGATAAAACCCTAAGACGATTTTAGCTACTTTTCAGGGCTTTTTGCCTTGAGATCTTCCATGTTTCATTGAAAGATAAGTTATCAATTAATCATTCAATATGTCTATGTGTTGTTTGATTCTATCTTATGCTTGTCTTTTGTTTAACATGTTAGGCTAATTTTATCTTGTGTTTGCTTAGATCTAATGAAACCTAGCTATTGATTATTGGTTGTTAGTGTGTTGTTAGTTGTATTGGATGATTGTTTATCTATGTTAGGCTTAAGAAAACTGGCTAACTTCCTATTCGGTAACTTGCTTGAACGTCTTAAGAAACATGAACCAAACGCGTACTAAAGGTTTTTATGGTTGTATTTAATGCACAAGCGAATTCTAGTGATCCCATGTTAGGAGCTTCCTAGCCGGCTCGACATAGGAGTGAAGTAGGAGCTTGTAGAGTTGGGGAAGTAAGTACGCCACCCCACGAATGGTATTAAGGAATACACCCGTCATCCACGCAACTAATACACACTAATTAACCGGTAAAAGATAGTTAGGGAGTAAGGAAATCTAAGTAAACACATTTCTCTACACATAAGTTTCTCACCACTTTTCATTTTTGTTATTTTATTTTATTTGCATTCGTAGTAATTTGGGTTAGTTGACTAGCAACTAATTCCGCCCACTCCTTCAAACCCGAGATTTTACTTGCTTTCATAAAATTATAAAAACATAAAAAGAATCTTCCTCAACCCTTAGACCTAATTAGAGTAGCCTTTCATACCTAACGAACACTATTCCCTGTGGAGAACGATCAATCCCCCGTACTTACCACTACACTATACTACATCGGTCAGGTACACTGCCTGGTGGGTTGTAAGCCTCTTGAGATCCCTCGAGAGGTAAAACCTGTTGTAAGGTTACAAAACCACGCAATCAAGTTTTGGCGCCGCTGCCGGGGAATAGTTATTGTTTAGGTTGAATTTTTATTTCTATTAGGTCTACTCACTAGATTCCTTTCTAGTGAGATTTTTATTTTATTTTTCTAGGTTTTCTTTAGTCTATCTATTTTCTTCGTGTCTTTGTTCGTAACCATACCATCCGACATCATGGAAGATGGATAATATCCTTAACCCACACAACCCACCACCACAACAACCACCACCACCTCCTAGAGCCCGTACTTTAGGAGAGTATTCCCGTCCTAGCCACCATGGCTATCGAAACACCATTGAGCTCACTCAAGGAGCCAATATCACACCCTTGCGATCCGACACCATCCGGTTGGTGCACAGTGGATGCGCATTCCATGGACTTCGTTCTGAAGATCCTAATCAACATCTCAAGGACTTTCTTAAAATCGTTGATTCTATAGACCTTGATGTTGCCACTCGAGAGACGACCCGATTGCGTCTCTTCCAATTCTCTTTGCGGGACCAAGCTAGTCAGTGGCTAGAACGTCAACCCGCAGGATCCATCACCTCTTGGGATGATCTCACCACTCGTTTCCTTGCTCAGTTTTTCCCACCGGGAAGAACTACCAAGCTAAGGAAGGATATCTTGATGTTTGAACAACGTCGAGGCGAAACCCTCTACGGGGCATGGATTCGATTCAAGGACTTACTTCAAAAAGTCCCTCACCATGGCATAAATCTATGGCTTCAAATCCAAATCTTCTATGACCATGTTGATTACCACACCAAACGTGCCATCGATCGAGCCGCCGGGGGCAGATTGCGCGACAAAAGCGCCGAGGAATCATGGGAGATCATTGATGAGCTTGCATCCGACGATGATGAATTGTGGCAAGTCTCCCACGACGTGCGCTCGGCAGTCAAGACATATTCATCACCCGATACAGCCAATCAAATCACTGAGGAAAGCGTTAGTGAACTTGAGAAAAGGGTTGCATATCTTATGGAAAAGCAAAAGAGACCCTTAAGTCCACAAAAAGCAACAATTAACTCAGTCTCATGCGTTAGGCAAATACCATTGTCCGAATCACCTCGTAGGGAAATTACTAAACCCTTCCATAAGCACGCTCCACCCAACTCCACCACCTCAGGAACTTAGTCCAACATTCGAAGCTCGAATGAGAGAGTACATGTCAAAACACTCCGAACGGTTGGCAAAATTTGAGGAAGCCGTCTACAAACAAAAGGAGGAAATGGAAGAGAAGATGGCGGAGATGATGAATCTTTTGAAAGAATACACAAACACAAAAGCCCCTGAAAAAGTGTTGGTGAGGAATGACGTTAATGTTCCTAACACTAAATTTGTCAAGGCCACCTCCGTCGTCCAAGAGGGCGGAAATGATGGAAGAGGGAAATCCATAACTATGGAAGTTAGCAAAATTGACCTCATCCCACTTAATAATGGAAACACCAATGCTTACAAATGCGATTCCGACAAGGGAGAGGAGGCGCCCTCTGAGGAGCGCCAATTGGTTGAACCGCCGGTGTCACAACAAGTGATGCATTACTTGAAGCACGAAATAAACAAGGAGACCATAAACGATTGGGTGAGAAACTATCGACGTACTCATCTACCCAACAAGAAGTCCAAGAAGGTGGAACCGGATGATAAATCTGACACATTACCCGGTGGGCAATTGTATGAATGCCTCATAGGACAAAAGTTAGTGGAAAAGCAGAAATTCTACGGGGTCTTCGAAATACCATGCAGCATTGGAAAACACAAGTATCTGGATGCGATAGCTGACCAAGGTTCCGACGTAAATTTGATGCCTTTATCCGTTTATGTTCAGTTAACCGATGAGTTGCCATCCATCACCCATACTAAACTCTCCTTTGCAAAGCATTCTTATGAGTATCCGTTAGGAATTGCAGAAGATGTGTTGGTCAACGTTGCCGGATTTCTGTATCCGGTCGACTTCATGATCATTGAGAGAAATGATATGAATATGCCAATAATCCTTGGGGCACCCTTTCTCGCTACCACTAGAGCACAAATCAATTACGATAATAGCACCATCCAAATGAAGAAGGGGAAGAAAACAGTAAACTTCCCAACGATCCCACGACATATACGAGATGTTGCTCTGCAGAAGAAGATGGAGGCTAACAATAATATAGCCCGCGGTAATGTTCGAGAGAAAATTCTTGCATGGGAGGCAAGGATTAAGAGTTATATGGAAAATGAGATTAGAGAATGTAAGGATGGATATAACGATTATGTTGAGGCTGATGAGCAACCCAATAACCCCGTTGAATTTACAAAAGGAGACTCAGTGCTCCTAAGGCATTCAGAAACAGAAGCACCTACCAATGAACTAAGTCCCTGGTGGTACGGACCATTCACAATTAAAAGATTACACCAAGATGGGATAGTAAGCTTGACCAGCAGAGGAGGAGGTGAAGTAACTGCGAATGTCGAGCGATTGAGACACCACCACCCTGATAACAAGGATCATATCTATCAGGGATACGTCATTATGAATGATGGAATCACGTAATGTGCGTGACTTTGAGTCTAGCTACAAGACTCGTTAATAAAGAAAAGCGCTTCTTGGGAGGCAACCCAAGCTTTATTTGTTTTATTTGCTTTGCGTGTTTATTTATTTGTTTGTTTGTTTTTATTTGTTTCCGTATGTATGTTTAATTTTTATTCTTATTGATTCATGTTCAAAACTAAATTGTGAAAATGCTTTATTTTGTTTTTAACTTCGTCTTAACTACATATAAAGGTATTTTGCAAAAGATAAGTGTAAGGGAAATCTAAATCGGTTTATTAGAACACATATGAACATGAATCGTAATAATAATAAATTAGCATACATATTAGTGTTTGTTTGAGTCAAATGCTTGTATCGAGTCATAATGATGTTTTGCAGGATTTCCAGGAAGTAAGGTAAAGGTTTTTCCAGAAATTTTCCGGAAACTAAAAATGAAAATTTTTGTCAGGTCATTTCTGACGGCGTCAGGGGTTATAACCTGACGGCGTCAGATTTAATTTCCAGAAATTTTTGAAAGTTTTGTTTTCATAAAAAGTTTTTATTAAATCTCCAACTTATAATCTCCAGGAATCTGCAAAATTATCATTCCACAAGCATTATATCCTTATAATATAGATTTTATCCCGCCGATGTTATGCAGGTTTTCGTGTTTGTTTTCTCAGGTTAACAGGTTATTTTGGACAAGGAAATGTTTATGGAATCAAGCTTATGGCGATGCATTAGTCATGGAGCTTCAACATTCTCCTTGGAAGAAGATTTAACCGTGTGATTTCACTATCCAACGAGCGAATCAGGGGAGTATTTGATTTCATTCTTTTACTTTTTGCTTTTACATCTTGTTATTTGAACATTGGGGACAATGTTCATCTTAAGTGTAAGGGGAGGGTAAAAGTACGATTTTAGAGAATACAATTGCGCTTGATTTTTGTTTGTTTAATAGTAGATGTGTAATAAAACTGAGAGAAATACTTGATTAGGGTAATTTTAGTGCCAAATTTAAAATTTTTTACAACATATAGGAGTGAAACTTTGATCTTAATGAGCGTCTCACGGATAGGAGTTATATGACTAGCACAAAAACCGTACCACTAAAAAATTTTCCACCCCCAAATATGTGAGGTTCGCCCCTAGAATTGGTAGGAAAAGCATTTATGCTATGATGTGTGTACCGGTAGCACTTAGATTCTAGAACTTGCGTTAGGACCATTCCAAGGCCACAAGTGAGACTACATTCGTGTAGTTAGATTTACTACATGATAAGAGGCATTAGGATTAACCCATTGTTTTACACCTGTGTTTTTGTTATAATTACGTTGGCTACATTGGTCAAGTAATTCTCCCACACCCTTTGCGTTGTACTCATTTTTAGTACACGATACCCCTAGTACACCCCTCAGAGCCTATCTTTTCGTTTCAACCTTTAAGCATTTTACTTAAAGGAAGAATTTGTTACACCCCACTAAAATGTACACCCAAATCGCCTTAGCCTACCTTGTATGCACTCATCTTTAGTGCATTATTGTTACAACATTTGTTTAAACCCAAGTTAATGATCTAGTTGATTACATGGTTGCTAAGTCGAGTCATATCCTTGTACATATTGTTTTGGGACGATTGGGACTCATGGGTAAAGTACTAGTGTAATGGAGTAATGGGGAAGAACATCATTTATTACCCCCATATGTGCTAAATATCTTAAAAGTACTCCAAGTGTTTCAATTATCTTAATTCGAGTCATTAGATTAGTATTTGTAAAGTTATGTAAAAATTCAAGTGTAAGGGGAATGCAATGCCCCTATGATGTATTATTTTGGATGGTAGGGCAAGAGTGTATGCAAAAAAAAAAAAAAAAAAAAAAAAAAAAAAAAAAAAAAAAAAAAATCAAGAAAAACACAAAAAAATGAGAAAATGAAAAATAGAAAAAAACATACGGACTACCATTCCGTTTCATTTTATGTTTGCTTTATATTTTTGTTATTTTGTTATTTCGTTTTTAGCTTAAGATCGAGTCTAGTCTTGGCTTAGCAACATTGTATAGTACATGTAATTGATCAAGATCTTTAACTCGCCACCAGTAAAATATCTCGTATCCAACAAAACCGTGTTTTCCTTTTCCCTACACCTAACGTTATAACCCATTTAAAAGCCCTCTTTGATAGTTTATCTTAGGTGCTTACGCCTAGTGGAGGAGGTTTTCGATCCTTTCCCAAGCCTATGGTAATCTATTTGCTATGACAGGTAGTGAGAGATATTTTCCGTTTTCATTTATGAGATTTATTTTGATGACACTTGAGAGATGTGAGTATCTAAACACTACTTGTGAGGTGCTAGTATGTAATCTCCGTGCTTATTATGATTGAAGTGGAACGATTATTTGTTGTAATTACTTTTATGTTAGCATTAAATGACCCCTAACTTGTATTTTGATTAGAATAAAAGCGCATTTGCTTGAGGACAAGCAAATCTCAAGTGTAAGGGTATTTGATGAGGCGAAAAGTGTACCGCTTTTAAGGGGTCATTTAAGCCCGAAATCGTATTTATTTGATCAAATATTGCCCTAAATCGTTCCTTTTGTCATTTTAGGTACTTTTGAGGAGAAATCTGGAAAAGGAGGCATTTTGGACGTTTTTGGAGCATTAAAGTGAAGAAAAACGGCAAAGTCTCAAGAATCGGCTGAAAGTTACTCTTGACGGCGTCACAATTAACATGGGACGGCGTCATGCCTTGGCAAGAAAAGTTGGATGTGAAATTTACTCATGACGGGCCAGTGAGTTAGCATGAGAATTCTGACGGCGTCACGCTTTAACTAAATCAAGGGCGTCACGGCTTAAATCATAAGGGACGGCGTCACGTTCATGATCCGACGGCGTCAAGCCTTGATAGGCCAGAATGGATTTTTGAAGAGCTAATGAGGGACGGCGTCAAGAAGGTCACCCGGGAACCCTAAAAGCGGCGAGGTGACGGCGTCACAATGCATAAGGTGACGCCGTCAGATCCAAAAATCTATATATAGTTTTCTAATTTTTTGTCATTAAGAGAGAGCTTAGTGTGTGGAATTTTGGGATAAAACCCTAAGACGATTTTAGCTACTTTTTCAGGGCTTTTTGCCTTGAGATCTTCCATGTTTCATTGAAAGATAAGTTATCAATTAATCATTCAATATGTCTATGTGTTGTTTGATTCTATCTTATGCTTGTCTTTTGTTTAACATGTTAGGCTAATTTTATCTTGTGTTTGCTTAGATCTAATGAAACCTAGCTATTGATTATTGGTTGTTAGTGTGTTGTTAGTTGTATTGGATGATTGTTTATCTATGTTTGGCTTAAGAAAACTGGCTAACTTCCTATTCGGTAACTTGCTTGAACGTCTTAAGAAACATGAACCAAACGCGTACTAAAGGTTTTTATGGTTGTATTTAATGCACAAGCGAATTCTAGTGATCCCATGTTAGGAGCTTCCTAGCCGGCTCGACATAGGAGTGAAGTAGGAGCTTGTAGAGTTGGGGAAGTAAGTACGCCACCCCACGAATGGTATTAAGGAATACACCCGTCATCCACGCAACTAATACACACTAATTAACCGGTAAAAGATAGTTAGGGAGTAAGGAAATCTAAGTAAACACATTTCTCTACACATAAGTTTCTCACCACATTTCATTTTTGTTATTTTATTTTATTTGCATTCGTAGTCATTTGGGTTAGTTGACTAGCAACTAATTCCGCCCCACTCCTTCAAACCCGAGATTTTACTTGCTTTCATAAAATTATAAAAACATAAAAAGAATCTTCCTCAACCCTTAGACCTAATTAGAGTAGCCTTTCATACCTAACGAACACTATTCCCTGTGGAGAACGATCAATCCCCCGTACTTACCACTACACTATACTACATCGGTCAGGTACACTGCCTGGTGGGGTTGTAAGCCTCTTGAGATCCCTCGAGAGGTAAAACCTGTTGTAAGGTTACAAAACCACGCAATCAAAGTAGTAAACACACGAAAAATAAACTCAAAGTTATACAATATTTACTTCATACCAATTGCATTGTGCAATTTCCCGACCTAACCAAAGATAATGAATTACGCACGCGAACACAGGTAATGTAAGGAAACACACTTTGCCTAAAGCAATTAACCACAGATTTTAATCTACAGGGTAGGCTAAGGTGTAAGGGTGTAACGAAACATTATAACAAAGGTGTAAGAAACGAAAGGAATGGCTCTGAGTGTTTTTCTAGGGGTATCTTACTCTAAAAGTGAGAGTAACAAAGGGTTTATACGAGGGTTAACTAACCAGTGTAGTTAGTTAATATCACATAACATAAAAAGGCTATTTGGGTGTAATCCTATAAATTTACCAATTTAGACAAGTCATCCCAATTATATAGATAATACTTATTATGGTGGTCTCGAATAGTATATAAGCCAAGTTCTAAAGTTTACAAGTCACCGGCACACTCATAGATTTGTGAATTTTGATAAGTTCACAATTTTTGGAAATAATGTTGTGTGTGCAGCTATATAATTTAGACTTTAAACAAAAACATGCTAAAAAAAATTAATTTTGATATATTAAGCGTATTTTAAGCATATTTTGAAAAAGTTTAGGACAAGTAAGTGTTCTAATTCTCCAATTCCCCTACTTAAGTTAAACAACGACCTCGTTGTTTGTGTCAAAGGTTAAAAACTAGAAAATAAAAGAATTAGAACAGAAAAACTCCCCTGAGATTTGCTCGGTATGATCCTCCATTATTCGTATAAGAGCAAAAATCAACTTTCTTGTGGATTAGAACGTTTAAGGTTCATAGATGATGTATCCACAGAAATGCAGGAATCTATAATACCATTCAGACTTTAACACACCTGAATTAAGAAGGTTCAAACTTGCATAATACATTAGTAGTTAGTAAAAATAAAACTAAAAAATTAAAATGAAAATCATCAGGTCAGTCGATACGTCGTATCTTATGGAAGAAGATACGCCGTATCGAGCCTGGAATAAATACGAATCAGAATAAAAGATGCGTCGCATCCTTAACCAGGGATGCGCCGCATTAAAATACTGACAGAAGTTTTAAAGTCAAAAATAAAAATGCAGAAAATAAAATAAGATATGACCAATGCAGGCGATGCGTCGCATCTTAGGATGGAGATGTGCCGTATCTTCTGCAGGTCTGACAGACTTAATACAAAATCAGAAAATAAAATAAAAGATAAGCATGGGTTGCCTCTCACGAAGCGCTTGTTTTTGTTCGAGTCACGAGCCTGACTCCACCCTTATTTACTGTGTAATAGGGTGTTGTTCCCCCCACTTGGGATCAAGTGCGGGTGATAGTAGCAATAAACACGAAAAGAGTGTAAATTTGCTATTAAAGATGGAAGAAATACATAAAGATCATACCTTGGCAATATATGTACATCTTCCCTATTCTTACCCGGTTTGGTTGATAAATTGGATGACTTGACCACTTCATCTGAAAGAGTAGTATGTTGAGGAAAAATGAGTCTCTTTTCTTCTTGGTTAGTCTCTTTGGTAGTAAGGCGTCCCTTGACTTCCGCAGAAGATGAGAAAGGGTCTTTAGCAAGTAAAAGTTCGAGTTCCTCTATATCCTTCATAGAGTCGAAATCATCATCTTCATCAATCATAGCAATGTTTAAGAGCTCATCACCAAATTCTTCCTCGAGCTCCACCAAAAACGGGTTGATCACAGGTGCTTCATGTGCTTCAATAGGTATTGTAATAAATTTGATCACATCATTCTTTCGTTTTGCAACCTGTTTAGGAAAACTAGCAAGATTATTAGTAACGGGATTAATAATATTAAATAAATTTGTACCACTTTGTGTTGTAAGTGACTCCAATTCATCTTGTGAATCTCCATCTTTAACTAGTGGTCTTGCAATTTCAGCATCGTACCGAATTTCATTTTTAAACAAGTCATCCCAGATTTCTTCAAAATCCCTCGTTGGGTCAAAATCTGGTTGAGGTATGTCATCATATACAATTGCGTCAAATTGTTCGAAATTAAAATTAGAATACTTTTCATCTTCATCCGATGGATTGTTTAATGGTGGTAATACGATTGCAGAATATTCTTCAACGTAAGGTTCCGTATACACATCATCTTGTGCAATCTTCGGAGAAAAAGTACTTTCAATAACAATTGCCGGAATTGGTCTTACGGTATATGAATCTTCTTCATCATCATTCGACATACACCAAGTGTGTTGAAATGGCAATTTGTTTCTTTCTTTCCTTGACTTTTCTTGCCCTAAAATCAAGTATTCTTCCATAGTGATTTCTTTCGTCTCAATGACTTGTGAACCATATCTTGCTCTTTTCCAATCATACACCTGATTATTGCTCAAGGCTCTTTCCTCTATAAACTTGACATATTCTTCCATTGTAATATCCGGATCGTCCATCTTCCTGAAATAAAACTTACTCGTGCAAAAGAAGAGTGAAACAATCAAAGTAAAATAAAATTTGCTGATATCTGCAAGCGATGCGCCGTATCCAAAAAGTTGGATACGCCGTATCTTATTACGTTAAAATTTAATCAGACTTTTATTCAGAAAGTAGATACGCCGCTTAGAATTAGAATGCGCCGTATCAGTTTAATTTATCAAAAATCGATTATATTTATTAAAATTAAATGCGTCGTATTAACAAAAGCTAATGCGCCGTATTTTCGTTACGTTTCAAAATACAAGATTTTTGATTTAGTAGATGCGCCGTATCGATAGAAATCGATGCGTCGTATCTGTTTAATAATTCGAAAACTGTTTTTAATTTAAATCGAAAATACGCCGTATCTGTTAAAATAGATGCGTCGTATGGCGTTATCGTTTAGAAAAATTTCTTATTAAAAACACAATACGCCGTATCTTGGGAAAGATGCGTCGTACTCGAATTTATTAAACGCGTTGTATTTTATAAAAATTAAACGCAATACGCCGTATCTGTGAAAACAGATGCGCCGTATCGTTTGTATTAGCACAGTACAACGATAGCAGAATGCAGAAAAATAGAAAAAGAAAAACAAAAATAAAAATAAATAAAAAGAAACAAAAATTAAAGAAAATAAAAACACACAAAACAGAAAATATGTAAATAATACAATGAATGCAATTTATCTAATATATAACAGAGTTAGTGGTTAGAATCTAAAAATTAAAAAGAAAACCTAATTAAAATACTAATCAAATTAACAGATAATAACAATTCTCTCCCCGGCAACGGCGCCAAAAACTTGATGGTGCATGTTTTGTTCTAATTCTTTTATGTCCCCGGCAACGGCGCCAAAAACTTGATGCGCGTGATGTGTCGTTGCGGTTTAGCAGTATTAATGCCTACTCAAGTTTTAAATTTATATTTAGCCGACTTATCAATAACACACACACTTAACGAGCAGTGTACCCGGTCAGTATGAATATAATGGTAAGTAGAGTGTCGATCACTAAGAGTGGAACGTATTATCTAGTTATTCTAATCAGTATTTTAATATCCTAAGTTAGCTGTACAACCTAATCTAACGCAAGGGGGGTTCAGCCTGAGAGACTGGCACGGTTTGGTTATGATTAAATAGTAAACTAAACTAATGAGCACGAATCAGCGATTAGCACACACGTACACAGATAGATACTTGAGACAATAAGAAGACCTGTCCTGATAATTAAGTAGCTTGTCACTTGTTTTATTGCTAGTTTTATATGAAGTGTATATAATTAACCCTTTCTCGTTGGCTCTAATCTTATCGGCGAGTAAACCCTTAATGATCACTTATGTCTATCCCACTATCCTAGAATATTGAGCATTTGTGATGCCCACGTTTCGTATACGCTAGAATAGATAGGCGAGGAAGGGGCATGGCGACCCAAGCAATGCTCAGCTAGACACAGAGGTTATCAATGCACTAATAAAAGTCACCAAAGACATCAACATATAAACTTTAATTAATGGAAAAGCAATTTTAAGGGGTGGACATGATATTCCGTAGTCACATGATATCAGCCCATCAATCCTGATGAATTAAAGTGTACTAATACAATAAAACAAAACTACTTAATGAATTGAATACATGCAGGACCTTCTTACAGCTCTTGTATCTTCGTTCAGGGTGTGTCTTGTGCTGCTAATACGTCTGAATTCGTCTCTGGTTTGGTACTCGTACGTATGGTATCTTGCACAGTCCAACCTTTCAAATTCGTCTGACTTTGGGGTATTTATAGTTTCTGTCTGAGGGTTAGATGCGGCGCATAGGATAAGTAGATGCGGCGCATTGACTTAACTTCGCGTGGGGTCCAAGATTAATAAATTCAGGAATATTCGTACACCGCCTTAAGATGCGGCGTAACTCCATTGCTCTATGCGGCGCATGTCCTTTGCTGTCTTGGATTGTAACTTGTGAAATCTTGATAGTGATACGCCGTATGTAAGAAGTATGTTGCGGCGTATCTGGAGCAGAATGATCTTGATCTTGTACATTTCAGTAGACTCTTAACATCTTGCTTGTTTTGCTCCATAATTAGTCCAAAATCACCAAGTTTTACATAATACTTGTTTTTACCTGAGAATTACAAAAGTAAACATTAACGTATCAATTCTCATATATAATATAATAAAACAAGTCAAATAAATTGGATAAATGATGATAATAAAATGTACTTATTTGAGTTCATTAGGTTTCTCCTCATTAGACTTAATATTTTCTCCTAAAGACTTAGCATTAGACTCACCTAAACAAGACAATTCAGGTATAGGAGGTACATACTTTCCAGTTATTGAGGGAAGAACTTCATTATAACCTATACCACTTCCTCTCCTCATTAATTGACACTCAATTGTCTTATTTACACTTTCAGATGCAAATTCAAGCTTATTTACCTTAACTTGATGTTTTTCTTTTTCCTGATAAGCTGCATCTTTTTCTATTTGAGCCTTTCCTAACCTTTTAGTAAGTCCTTTAATTTCATGCTCTTTAACATAAAGCTTACCTTCAAGAACATTAACTTTCTCTACATACTCTAACTCATTCTGTTTAAAAAATTCAAGCCTTTCCTCAACAGATTTTAAGCCTACATTATAGCCTAAATTATCTAACTTTAACATCTTTACCACTTCTATTAGCTTTTCATTCCTAGTCTTAAGTTCCTCAATAGTATCTAAACAAGATTTAAATGAACAACCAGAATCATTAGATACCTCAGAATCAGAACTTGATGAAGAAAAGTAAGCCATAAGTGCAAAGTTTCGTCCTTCAGCTGCTTGGTCACTCCTATCATAGCTACCAAAACCATCACATTGAGACACTAAAGCTGTAGAAGTTGTATTTTCCACAGGCACAGTTCTCCTTGAAACTTCATTACTCTTGTTGTCTTGGTTCCTTGGTGCCCTACACTCTCTACTAAAGGGACCCTTCCTGTGACAGTTGTAGCATTCAATCTTGGATTTGTCAAAACCCAAGCTATCCTGCCCATTGACCTTGAGGTTTCTTCCAGTCTTCTTCAAAAATCTTCTTGCCCACATTGTCAACATCTCCATCTGCCACTTCAAGTCCATCTCTTCAAGATCATCTGGATGGATCTGTTCCAAATCTTCATGCATAATCTGAGGACTAGTAGATTGACCAGCAAAGAAAGCATAGATAACAACATTACTCAAGTTATAAAGGGTTGTAGACCCAGCAGCATTAGCTTGTGTGCCAGCAGTACTAACTCCATGAGCAGTATTAACTGCTTCATTAGTACTGCTAGAACTGTTATTGGAGGAGGACACAAAATCTAAGTTTTATGTGCTTGAGGATGAGCTAGATGGCCCTTTGACCTCAGGTTCATAAACTTTAAGATTGTTATACAGATCATCTAAACTCATGGTATCAAGATCAGCCTTGTTTCTCCATACTATAGTATGTGTATTCCACTCTGGTGACAAGCTTCTCAAAAACTTTTGATTGATATCTTCTTGAGGAATTGAGACTTCCACAAGTGCCAATTGACTGATAAGTTTATGAAGTCTGTCAAAGGTCTGATCAAGATTCTCAGAACTTGGAGCAGCAAAATTCTCATATTGTTGCTTCAAAAGGTTCTTCCTGGTCTTTTTGGTAGCAGCATTCCCTCCAAACCTTTTCTCAATTGCGTCTAGCAACAATTTAGCATCCTTGATGTAACTGAAGGTCAACTAATGGTCATTAGGAATCCCCATCATAAGAGTGCTTCTTGCCTTTACTTCCAGTCTCCTTTGTGCCTTGTCTTAAGCAGTTTTAATAGGCAAGGTAATGATAATACCATCAACAGAAGTTTCTGTTTTAGGTAGTTGATTTCCAGTCTCTATGACTTCCCACATAGAATAATCAACCATCTAAATATCCTGCTCTATTCTCATTCTCCATAGATCAAACTCTCCAGACTTGAGCATGGGCACCTTTGATGCAGTAATCATGTGTGTAGATTCTGAGTCCATGTCTTCGGTAAGATGAGTTTAAACAGGTTCTTCTTGATTCACAGCTTCTAGATCACAAGCTCTGATACCACTTGTTGATCCTAGTTGAACACTTGATCGAATTCCTTTAGCTTGTAAAGGTTAAGTAATATTGAATAAATCCAATAGAACTTATGTAGAAACTGTCTTTGAGTATATTAAAGTTTATGCGGAATCTAAACTTTAATCTTAAGAAGAACTTAACAAACAATATCAAACAAATCACTTCAATATTATTAATAATAAGAATACTCAAAAGTATTAGGGTTTACAACCTTGAAGTTTTCTAAAGAATCACGTATCTAACTCTATGCCCTAGGACCTCCTTTTATAGATTAAGGAGTCCTAGTCGGCTTACAATTACTTGCTATACAAGATAAATCTTAAAAGAATCTTTTCTATATTTATCTAACCGACTATACACGTTTATCTCATAAGCAGTACTAACTATACACTCTAGCAGTTGTATCACTAACTCTAGCAGCATAAACTCTTCAGCAGTAGTAAGTTTGTACTAGCAGTACTAACTTTTCTTCTAGCAGCACTAAACACTTAGAGTATTTTTCTTCAAGTTCATCCGCAGTTGAAACTCTGAAAGCAGTTGTAACACTGAACTGGCAGTTGTAACTTGTTGTCTAGCAGTATTAACCACTTTGTGTATTTTCTTGAACATCTTCATCAACACTAGCAGTGGTAAAATACACAAGCAGTTGTAACCTTTAATACTAGCAGCAGCAATAACTTAGAGCATTTCCCATCAGCAGTCTTAACCAAACAAGCAACAGCAACTCTAAAACCCAACACTTTTGCAGGCTTACATTAACTATGCAAACGATGTTAATGAAGTAATTGCGCGAGCCTACGTTGACAAGGCACGATAAACTCAATATGTAATCAAAGCACATGCATTAAGAAACCAAATAAACATCAAATACTCTTTGTAAAAGCTGGAAACAATTAAGTCCGATCAAATTGTAAAAAAGACGCTAACTCAACGATTAACAGATTGCTAATACAAGTAAACTAGTTTTCCTATGAATTAAAATACTAGCAGGACCTTCTTACTACTCTGAATTCATCCTTTAGGTTGTGTCTTGTGCTGCCAATTCGTCTAGTTTTCTCCCTTGGTATATGTATGTATCGAATGTGGCTTTCGAATGGGGTATTTATACTTTCTGATGACAGGGTCGATACGACATATCCATTAAGCAGATACGCCGTATCTAGTTAACTTCGCGTGGGGTCCAAGATAATTATATTCTGGAATATTCGTACACCGTCATAAGATACGGCGCAGCTTCAGTCTTCATACGGCGCATCGTCCTTCAGAATCTTGGATTATTTGGTGAAGTCTTGAGATTAATACGCCGCACATCTGGATTGTAATACGGCGTATCCGGAGTAAAACAAGTCAGATCTTCTTGTTGACCAAGATTTCATATACAGCGTATCAATTTTCATATAAAATAATATAAAACAAGCGAATAACATAGGATAAATGATGCCAATAAAATGTACTTATTTGATATCATCAAATATCCCCCCACTTGAACTTTACTTGTCCTCAAGTAAACCTTAGATTTAAACTTATGAAAATGTATCCTAAATAAAGTTTAGGATTTATTTCTATAGTTTTAAGCACTAATTCGTTTTAATCATAATTGCACAACCAAACACCTCACGAAGTAGGAAAATGAAATCACTCAAATCACTCAACTAATATATGTGGTAACATTTAAGTAATTCGCTCAATTGCTCGGTCATGACAAATATTGATGGATCATTTAGAACTCGAGATTTGTTAGATCTCATCTAGGAATAACAATAATAAAGATTAACAATATACGCAGCGGAATTAATCAAAGAACAATTGTTATTGTAACAAGGTTTTCTTCATTATCATTCACTACAAGCTTCAATTCTACTTGATCAATTATCGAACGTGTTACACAACATGTAACAAGGAATCAAAGATCCTTGAAGCTAAAAACTAATCTAAACCCTACTCTAGGCGTTTTTCACAAACCATACACCTAGGACACACACTTTGTATTTTAGTCGATTACATTGTAATTATATATTCAAACCTAGATCCTGTGTCTCTTTATATAATAGAGATATCTAGGGTTTACAAAGACTCATAATTGTATTAGGAAACAAATCTTCCTAACTTTTATTCTTTATCTTTTAAGTCCTTGTAGTTTCATCTTGCTTCATTCTTCTTTTATTGTTTCGTATTTATCAACTCAATATAAATCCCAACAATCTTCCCTTAGTTGATAATTACAAAACATACTTCTAGATCTTCCATGAATGAAACAATCTTCTCCTTAAGCTCAACTCGTGTGAACTTACATAACATGCTGTACCACCAAGGATCTTCAAGTTGCAAAACTTCTATGTTGGGAACACTTTATTATTATCAAGTATTGATCATTTGTGTAATAGGTTGCTTAGGCCTTTATGTTAGTTTTATGCTTCGGCCTGTGTAGAAGGCCCATGGGCCGTGGCGTTTTATTTATTTTATTTAAGTTATTAATTAGGGATAAAGCCCATGCTTTGTAAGAAACGATAAATACCCCCTCCCATTCAAGGGAGAGGGTTGGTTGGTTAGTGCAAGTTTCATTTTTCATTATTCATAAGCTTAATCATCCACTCTCTTTCTCTCTCTAACTTTCTCTCTCTAGATCTAAGGTAGATTAGTAGCTTGTGTGATAAATCTAACTAACAGCAAGCTGTATCAATCGCCTAGGGGTAATTTAGGTTGTTAAAGATTAGATTTGAGTGAAATTTCAAGAAATTTGAGTCGGTTACTGTTCACGTGCAATTTTTACCGAGTTTGGTAAAATCTTTCGAGTTTCTGCTATTTTGCCGAGTTTGGTAAAATTTGCCGAGTTTCTGAACCTTACCGAGTTTGGTAAAATTTTCCAAGTTTTTGAGTTTCTGAAATTTACCGAGTTTGGTAAATATTACCGAGTTTCTGAAATTTTACCGAGTTTGGTAAACATTACCGAGTTTCTGAAATTTTACCAAGTTTGGTAAACATTACCGAGTTTCTGAAATTTTACCAAGTTTGGTAAACATTACCGAGTTTCTAAAATTTTACCAAGTTTGGTAAATATTACCGAGTTTCTGATTTCTTACCAAGTTTGGTAAAATCTTTCGACTTTCTGAAATTTACCAAGTGACATATTGTTGGGTTTATTAATTTGATGAGACAAAACAACCAAGAATGAAACAAGAGGGACTTAATATGACAAAGAGAGAAAGCTACAATGATTAAAGATACAGGAAATAACTTATTATGTAGAAACGATTTTATATTATTTAGTCTTATCTCTTTGTAAACCCTAGCACTCTCTATTATATAAAGAGAGGCAGGGTACGTAGTTTATATAAGTCTTCCAATGTAGACGTCTAGCTAAAGGTGTGTGTGTGTGTGTTTAGGCGTGATCTTATATACACCTAAACAAGTTTGTTCGTAGCCTCAAGGATCTCTTGATCCCTGTTACTGTTGAGTAACCGTGTTATATTGAGGCTGATTGTGATAATGAAGAAAAACTTTGTGTCAATAACAATTGTTTTGTTTTATTCCGCTGCATATTTATACATTGTTATTGTTGAACCCTAAGGCTCAAAACGATCCAAGAACTTATTTGATGATGGGGTGCATAAGTTCTATCAGGTGGTATCAGAGCTTGGGGAGCTCGTTACCTAGGGATTCACAAAGTTTGTTAGACGACAGAAGCAGAACTGAAGAAGGTATGATCTGTTTTTATGGATACTGTGGTCATCGTTATATTTTTTGTCTTCGATAACATCAGATCTGCACATGAATTTGTTAAAACCTCATACGAATTAACCTCGTACTGTCATTAATTGATCGATTAAATAATGAATTGGGTTGGCGTATATTTGTGCAAGTGGATGAGTGCCGATTAAATTCAGCTGTCACTTGTAACTGATTTATTATTTTATTCTGATTGGTGTTGACGTTTTGGGGATGATTTGTTTGTCGAGGTTTATTTATTGGTCAAGCACATGGGTAAAAGTTAATTGTTCTGACTATTTTGATAAGCGCACGTTATGGTGTATTGACTTTTGGTTTGATGCTATCGATTGGAAGAAAAAGGTCGATCATAGTCAACGCTACTGCTGTTGAATGTTAATTGGTGGTCAAAAAGTTGAGCGTACAGTAGGGTTGATTGGATATTCATTGAATTGTGTGACAAGTTTAGTAGCTGCACTTGATAATGATTTACACATGGATCAGTATATTAATTATGTGGGGCCGCTTGGTATTGATTAAAAATTGTGCTGCTATGGATATTCATATTATACTCTGCTGCTAAGTTATTTTACTCTGCTGTCGGTGGTAATTTTACTCTGCTGCTAAGTCTGATACACTCTGCTGCTAGCTTTGATCATTCTGCTGCTCGACATATATCACTCTGCTGTTACGCATATTGATTCTGCTGCTGGACTTACTCTCTGCTGTTACGTTATTGCTGGGTTTACACGATTGATAGTTGCATTATTTACGAGCAGTGAGGGGAAGTAAGTATGGTTATTGGTTTACACACACACAGGGGAAGTTCACACACACGAAGAAGATTGTTTTTGGTTTATTTGTTCGTTAAAGTTTTAAAGGCTCGCATTAATTTTCTTATTGGAGGAGAGGATTATTTATTGTTTCTTTGATGATGCGGTTGAATTTATCAAGGTTGTGTCTTATCATATCTTAAACGTTCCCATCCGTTTTAAGATGCTTGTTTGTTCGTTCAAGTGACTACGAATTGACAAAACACTTGAAGGAGTTACGTTATTTGTGCTCAGTGATTATTGTCAAGAGATTGCGGTCTCCCTATACGTTAAGTATACTTTCGAAGTCGTATTTAGTACAAGGCATAGGACACAAGGTTGGTTTCTTCTACTTCAACATCAAATTGGTAATGATTATTTTTCTTCAACAATACATAAAGCCTACAGATTTGAAGAATCATTTTATGTACATGCATCATTCGAGGGGAAGTTTCTACTGTTTATTCATTCTCTATTTGTTGATAACAAAAAGGGGAAGAAATATTGTGGTGGCATGGCATGGCTTAAGGGGAAGACAAGATTGTTTCATTCGTGGGTGAGATTTAATTATCTCAACTTCTGCTACTTCGTCTAGGGAAGTTCGTACAAGACGGTGTTTGTTTTGTCATCATCAAATAGGGGAAGATTGTTGGGTTTATTAATTTGATGAGACAAAACAACCAAGAATGAAACAAGAGGGACTTAATATGACAAAGAGAGAAAGCTACAATGATTAAAGATACAGGAAATAACTTATTATGTAGAAACGATTTTATATTATTTAGTCTTATCTCTTTGTAAACCCTAGCACTCTCTATTATATAAAGAGAGGCAGGGTACGTAGTTTACATATGTCTTCCAATGTAGACGTCTAGCTAAAGGTGTGTGTGTGTGTGTGTTTAGGCGTGATCTTATAAATGCCTAAACAAGTTTGTTCGTAGCCTCAAGGATCTCTTGATCCCTGTTACTGTTGAGTAACCGTGTTATATTGAGGCTGATTGTGATAATGAAGAAAAACTTTGTGTCAATAACAATTGTTTTGTTTTATTCCGCTGCATATTTATACATTGTTATTATTGAACCCTAAGGCTCAAAACGATCTAAGAACTTAATTGATGATGGCGTGCATAAGTTCTATCACCAAGTTTGGTGAAAGTTACGAAGTTTCTGAAATTTACCAAGTTTGGTGAAAGTTATCAAGTTTCTGAAATTTACCAAGTTTGGTGAAAGTTACCAAGTTTCTGAAATTTACCAAGTTTGGTAAACGTTACCGAGTTTCTGAAATTTACCGAGTTTGGTAAAAGTTTCCGAGAATCTAACATTGAATCTTCCGAGTTTCTAGAGTAAAATCCTTCGAGTTTCAAACATTGAATTCTCCGAGTTTCTAGAGTAAAATCCTCCGAGCTTCAAAAAGTGTTTCTTCCGAGTTTGGATTCTTCAAGTTTCTTGGGATTTTCTCTAAACAGTTCTTCAAACGTACAAACCTAATCTTCAACAACAACCGTCATTATCCTTTAAAGATCCTACATCCACAAGTTACTTCAAGATGTCTCAACCACCATACCATAACTACTTCTATAATCAACAACAACAACAGTATCGTCAACAACAACCATATCAACAACAGTATCCTCAACCACAATATCAACCACAGTATCAACAGCAACACATGTTAATGCAGCAACATCAATTTCTTCCACAGCAACAAATCCCTCAACAACCGATGCAAACTTACCAACCTCCTTCAAGAGAACCACATTGGTTTAACAAAATGTGCGAAGCTATAAGCAGTCAATAGTCGAGACATGAAGCAGGGTCTTTGGACACACCACCAATGTTAACACCAGGGAATTATGTGCAGTGGTCCAGTCGTTTTCTACGGTTTATCGAGCTAAAGAAACCTCATGGAAAGTATCTGAAGAAGGTTATCATTGATGGACCATACCCAGTTCCTACTACAACCATTCCAGCAGATCCTCCAAGAGAAGCAACTACAACCCCTATTCCTCTAGCTCAACTCACAAACGAACAAGTTCTTCAGCAAGAGGCTAATGAGCTAGCCATGTCTTACATACTCCAAGGGATTCCCAATCCTATCTTCAGGAGTATCGATGCCCAAAAGACAGCAAAGGATATGTGGGAGCATGTATACCTTCTTATGGAAGGAACAGAGCTAAACCAAGAGGACTTGGAGTCTAAGCTTTATATGGAATACACACATTTCACGATTGAAGCTGGGTAATCTTTAGAATCATACTATCACCGGTTTACCAACATCATAAATGACTTGGATCGTCACAACATTGTGTTACCAAAGATTGCTGTGAACTCTAAGTTTCTGGGATGTCTCGGACCGGATTGGCAGAAATACGTGACGATTGTTCGACAAGCCAAAAATCTACACAACGCCTCTTATGGGTTGTTGTATGATTATCTAAAGCTCACCAATCCGAAGTTGACAAGGACAGAGCCGCTCGTGGGGGATTTTCATCAGTACCTACTTAAAACTCACTTGCTTTAATGGCTCAGTCTCACTTTGCACCACCAAATCAGGATTTTGTTCAACCACCACCACCTCATTCGGGTTATTGTTAAAATTGTTTAGCTCGAGGTTGTTTAGACCTCATCTAGGGATTACACAATAATAATGATTAACAACGTTGCATAGCGGAATAACATAAACTATCATTATTATTGAACAAGGTTTTTCTCGTCATCATCTCTACCACTAACAATACAATCAGCCCCAATGCTATGTGATCAAGTATAGCACGATTACACTCTAACAGGGATCTACGATCCTTGAGGCTTAACCAAACACGAACCCTAACCCTAGGCGTCTAAACATGAACCATACGCCTAGGTTTACACACACACACCTTTAATGGAGTTACATCTTGATTCCTGTACATTAAAAAATAGACGCTCCATCTCTTTATAAACTAGAGATTAGGGTTACAAAGACATTTAAATAATACACAATTAGTCCCTTATCTTTGTCTTCATAAGTCTCCTCCATCTTTCATCTTTGTCAATATCAACTCAAATTATAATTCCCAACAATCTTCCCCTAGTTGATAATGACAAAACCACATATGAAAGATGTCGTCTTCCCCTTAAGCCATGCATATCACCAAGGATCATCAAGCTACAATCTTCAACATAAATCTTCTTCCCCTTTTTGTCATCATCAAATAGGGAACAAAAAGTAAACAACCTTGATCTTCACAACCACGAATCAATATTACACGTCCAATCTATCTTTCCAATGTCTCAAATTACCCACCATTAAGTTTTCCGCAATAAAAATGAACTTGAAACAGTAGAAATCAAAACCACCAGTAGTAATACCAATTAGCAGTAGTAAAAACCTTCACCTCGATGTAGCATATAAATGGTTAAACACTTAAACATTAAGCTTCCCCTGAAACCCACTCCTTGTGTTAGAGATACTTTGATACCACTTGAGAGTATCTAAACACACTCCTTGTGTTAGAGATACTTTGATTTGATACTAACTAGCACGCGGAATTTACTAGTCAATACTTAGAAGATATTGTGTATATGAATGGAACAGTAATATGTATTTGTATGAACAATGAAGACAATGAGTATAACCAAAACGATTCAATATTATTGATGAATAATACGAGTGATCTATGTTATCACTAGGGTTACACAACCTTGAATCTCTCTAAAACAATCGTGTTGTTCTATATGAAAAACCTAACCTAGGATCTTCTTTTATAGAACAATAAGTCCTTTACAAGATAACTATAATATCCGTATAACTCTAACTAAATAGGATATTCACTAAATCTTTTCTATACTTATCCTATTACACATATTCAGAATATAAGCAGTACAAACATCTTGTGCTAACAGTACTAAGTCAGTTAGTACTGCTAGTGTAATCTTCAGCAGTCTTCAGCTTAAGCTTATCAGTTTGTAATGTTAGGTTTAATTCCCAACAATAATAGGCAAAGAATAATGATAAGAGAGATATAAATTGTCCAACTAAGATGATAGCTATATGAAATGAATATTGCATGAAACGGATAATCAACGAATAACTGAACAAATATGGATCAACGCATAACAAATAACAAATATCAGAAAATCAATGAGTCATGAGAAACCCTTACTGAAAAAAGGCAGAATATCTGTACCTTATGTAATGCAAGCAAAAGGGCAAAAGAAAACAAGAAAGAGGATCACTCCGACTTCACCGAATCTACACGAATTATAATTATATATTACTTATACGTTCATTAAAGTCATAACGGATTTTAAATACTTATTAACTCACTCATTAATGTGTTTTAGGGTTTCACATGTGAAATAGTAAGTATTCATCAAATAGGTTTAAAAGTATCTCGGATTGGTTTTCAAATAAATTAGGAGCAAAACATGTTAGGTTAAACCAAACCCTTAGCTTATGTTATAATTAAGATTTTATCACGTTCAGGTCCCTTTGTTTATGAATTTAAAACCATACTTATGTACTTACTGAGGTGCTTCAATAATTATTATAGATACTTATACATGTTAGGTAATTACAGTAATTTTCTAGATTTTATTTCAAAATGCAAGTATCCAAACAAAATCATTTTCCCAGACCTGTCCAGAAAGTGCACTCCAGGTATACCCCGAAAGTTTGTATTTAATTAACCCATTTGAACCTTTCAGAAAAATCCACAAAAAATCCAGTAACTAATATACATCTTAAATATTCCCCTGCAATTATTTGGGCTTCTCAGACTTAATATTCTATGAACTAAAAATCATAAGGACCGACTGATTTTTCTGACTCAAAATACAGATTTGACACTTAATCTCCCAAGAATCAAAAGACTACTCTCCCGACCACCAATGACCACAAAATTTGATATTTAGATAGTACACTTCATGAACTCAGTTTTAGACTCAAAAATTATGAAAAAACATGTTGGTATCATTAATAAGACCCCCTTGAACCTGACCCAAATTCCTGGACACCATGCAGTTGAGACAGAAACAACCCTAACCTAAACCCTTTTTAACCCATTCGACCCAACATTAATTCCTAGGGTTTTCCAGGTTTTATTTAACCATAATTAGTGTCTTACTAATGAGCTTATTAGGGTTTCCATATGATGCGCGTGATGTGTCGTTGCGGTTTAGCAGTATTAATGCCTACTCAAGTTTTAAATTTATATTTAGCCGACTTATCAATAACACACACACTTAACGAGCAGTGTATCCGGTCAGTATGAATATAATGGTAAGCAGAGTATCGATCACTAAGATTGGAACGTATTATCTAGTTATTCTAATCAGTATTTTAATATCCTAAGTTAGTTATACAACCTAATCTATCGCAAGGGGGTTCAGCCTGAGAGACTGGCACAGTTTGGTTATAATTAAATAGAAAACTAAACTAATGAGCACGAATCAGCGATTAGCACACACGTACACAGATAGATACTCGAGACAATAAGAAGACTTGTCCTGATAATTAAATAGCTTGTCACTTATTTTATTGCTAGTTTTATATGAAGTGTATATAATTAAACCTTTCTCGTTGGCTCTAATCTTATCGGCGAGTAAACCCTTAATGATTGCTTATGTCTATCCTAATTTTCTAGAGACGCTAGAATAAATAGGCGAGGAAGGGGCATGGCGACCCAAGCAAGACTCAGCTAGACACAGAGGTTATCAATGCACTAATAAAAGTCACCAAAGACATCAACATATAAACTTTAATTAATGGGAAAGCAATATTAAGGGGAGTGCATGATCTTCCGTAGTCACATGACACAAGCCCATCAATCCTGATGAATTAAAGCGTACTAAAACAATAAAACAAAACTACTTAATGAATTGAATACATGCAGGACCTTCTTACAGCTCTTGTATCTTTGTTTGAGGTGTGTCTTGTGCTGCTTGGTCGTCTGAATTCGGCTCTAGGGTTATACAAAAGGTCTCTTAAATTCGTCTGACCTTGGGGTATTTATAGTTTCTGTCTGAGGGATCGATGCGGCGCATTGAGTTGATAGATGCGGCGTAACTTGATCTTTGTATGCGGCGCATGTACTTTAGCTGTCTTGGATTGTAACTGGTGAAATCTTGATAGTGATACGCCGTATGTTAGAAGTATATTGCGGCGTATCTGGAGTAGAACGAGCTTGATCTTCTTCTTTGACCAAAGTTTCATATGCGGCGCATGACAGAATTGCATGCGGCGCATTCTTCAAAGTCAGGCAATGGTCTTCGAATTCATCTAAGTATGATATTGCGTCGTATCTGTTGAGTGAGATACGGCGCATCTTCTGGATTTCAGTAGACTTTTGACATCTCGCTTGTTTTGCTCCATAATTAGTCCAAAATCGCCAAGTTTCACATAATGCTTGTTTTTACCTGAGAATTACTAAAGTAAACATTAATGTATCGATTCTCATATATAATATAATAAAACAAGTCAAATAAATAGGATAAATGATGATAATAAAATGTACTTATTTGAGTTCATCACCATATCAGATCTAGGGTTGAATGTTTAGGTCGAACAAAACAGAAAATCATGGGTCAATTACACAAGTTTAGTATGTTATAGTTATGATTTCATGTGGCGTTTTCAAGTGTTTAAAGATTAACGAATAGCAACATAATAAACATATTTGATTAGCATTTTAACGATTAGGTTTTAAATGTGTTATAGATTCAGATTATACAAGCATGTGTGTCGAATTGGAAAAGAAAACAAGAGGATGATGAGGATACCTCTGCTGTTACGAAACAAGGAAAAGAACAAGGACAAGAAACCCTACGAATCACGAACCCAAACCCACGAATCAATACACAGCTGCAACCCTACCCCACGAATCACAGCAACAAACCTCGAACTCTCCTTGGATCTTGAAAGAGAAAAAGTAACAGGAACCTTGATGTTTTGTTTTGTTTGCTTCATATGAAATGAAGGGGCATGTATATAAAATTGTAAGCCCTAGAGTAAAGTTTCCACTGCAAAGGCATTGTAAATCCACTCAGTCTCAAGCCCCGCCCATACAAGACTTGCAACCTGTGTGTTTACAACCCATTGCTAAAATCGTATGTTAATCATGTATCATCCAAATAAATGGCCTTCCAACATCGTAATGTTAGGCTGTACCCAAATTAATGGTCTTCCGACATAGCAATGTCAGGATGTATCCAATTTAATGGCCTTCCAACATAACAATGTTAGGATGTATCCAAATTAATGGCCTTCCAACATAGCAATGTTAGGATGTATGTTTGTATCAAGTCTAGTCTCAGTTGTTAATGGAAATCAAAAATAGTGAAATCAAGTTTGTATACAAGTATTTATGTAAATACAAATAGTGTATGTAAATCAAGCGAGTAAAATATTTCTAAGCATGTATCTCCCCAAGCAGTTTAAAATGTGTATTAAAGAGTAAGAGTGGGGCTATGACTCACCTTAGCCGTAAAGGTCAAAGTAATGTTATGTCAGAAGTATCAATGGGAACGGCTCCAACACACGACCTAAATAATAGGAAAGTCTGAGATTTCGATGGTTTAAGATTGACAGGATGTGAATAATGATTGTAAAAGAATATCGGATAACAAATTGGATGGTGATGAGAATGGATGATATGCTTAAAATGCTTTAAGTTCAAAAATAATATTATATATAATATTTATCTTGTTTTTATGTTTATTGAATCTGAAAATATCGTTCCCTCGAAAGTTGGTGGATGATAAGTTATGTTTATTCGTTAAAAGTTACGTTATATAAACATATATAAATGTATCGTTATTTAAATGAATCGTATGATATGTAAAAATGACCTTTTATGATTAAAATGGATAAAATACATAATGGAATTACATATAGAATAAAGATACTGAATGGTCCCTCAAGTTATATAAAATTTATATTTTTAACCCTAACGGTGAAACATTTGCACCGTTAGTCCCTAGTCAGGTTTTAATTGCATTATTAGTCCAAAATGTTTCAATATGACATTTTATGGTCTATAGTTACTGGATATTCAATCCCCACCCTCAAGTTACTAATTTGGCAGTTTAGAACATATTTATTCGAAAGTTACAATTTTAACCCAAATAGTAATATGTTTTGCAAATTTAGTCCAAAAATCACAAAAATTGTGGATTAAACTTTTTAAAAGTTGTATAAGCTTCAATTAGCTTATTTAAATTTAAAAAACTGCTTATTATTCGAAAAGTGCTTAATTATAGCTTATTGGGCTTTAACGTGTTTTAAAACAAGGCCCAATAACAATATATGATCAATTGGGTTTCAAAGAAGTTTGGGCCTGACTTTGGGCTTATTTTAGGGTCTTGAAAACATAGTCCAATTGCTTATTAGACTGCTTATTCATATGTGCTTAATGGGCTAAAAAGCCCACTCGACATGTATTTATAGTTTTAAATCTGTTCGAAGGCGATTCACTAAGGGGTTTAAAAAGGTGGTTTAGGAGCTTATTTAAACAGCTTATTAGATTGACTTATGCACAAACGAGTTGTGAAATATATTCGAAATGGTACACAATTGAAAATGATATGATGGGGTGTTTTCTTAGCGACAAAACACATGGTTCAAAAATATTAAAATGACATAAATATGTTTGATAAGCAATATGAGATTAAAAGGGTCTCGATAAGTGATTATATGATGAAACAAATGTCGAATAATTATATAACATGATTTTTAGCCATCCTTAGAATTTGGAGGTCAAGTTTATATGAAAATTGAAATACGAGAAAGGGAAATAAATAAAGGAAAGCTAATATGATTCGTATGGAATAAATAAAATGCATGATCAATATAAAATCACAAGTAAGTATAGAAATGGATTTGGAAAGCTTACTACACCAAGAATTGGTGGTGATATCACGTGGAAAAGGACTAGAGATCGATGGTTATTGCATGAACTCGATAGAACCAATACAAAAGAATGGAGATCAACACTTTATGTTGGGAAAATGGCTCGAATGCATTGTGGAAGTCCCTTGTTCTCTTCGAATAGGATTGGCAGGAGTGAAAGAAATGTGTGATTTATGTTAAGTGTGAAAGTGTGAATGAGTGAACAAGTGAAAAGTTTACGTTATGTACATGCATGTATATCGAACATATTGTTTTAAATTCAACAAGTTGGGGTTGCATTGATATCGAATGGAGGGATAAGGGGACATGGGGAATCAATAGGCTAGATATCTTGAGTGTTAGTCAAGTGGATTTGTGTATATCTTGGTTAGGAAATCGAATTGTATGTACCAAGGTTTCACTCGACACCCAATGGGTCCAAACAACTTAGTAACGTGACCAAATGAGTATAGAAAAGGTGTATAAGGCTTGTAGAAGTTATTTAAGCTAGGAACAATGCAAAATGCATAGGAAAAATTATGTTTGGTAGAATTAGTTTAGGTTCGAATGAGTTGTTACTTGTGTCAAGTCGATTTAACTTTGAAGCTTGTTTTTATAGTAAATGTTCGATTTAGATCATGAGATTTATCATTACTGAATCCTTGTAATGTAGAGAATCGAATGGTTGAAAATATTGCATGTGTTGTGTGTCGAAATCTGAAATGAATGGGGTCAAGTAAACGTGTGTTGGGTCGATTAGTATAGAAGAGAAATTAAAAATTGGGCTTGAGTTTAGTTGGGCTTGAATAGTGTTGGATTTAAGAAATAAGATAAAGGGTCCGTTGGGTTCAAAAGTGTACGCTGGACTTTCGTGGTATGCGTGTGACTTCGTTCCAAAGTATCGTGAATCACGTATCAACGTTTTTTAGTAGAAATGTAATAAACAAAATTTTCAAATTTTGCTCGTAAAAATGGTTAAGTGAACAATAATGATGGTTTAATACTAGATTAACGTTCACTAATGACTGGGGAATTCTACGGGTTGCTATAGTACCTACCCCTTATCTTGAATCTCGTCCCGAGATTCAGTCTGTGTTATCTATTGGAAGATGCTAACGAATAATCGATGTGTAAAATTTAAAGAAATTAGGCAAAAACTTACGTATCTAGGGTAGAATACCACTTGTCTGGGGAAAACGTACCCATTATTTGTTAGCTGCATCCAAATGTCCCAAATAGAATGCTCTACCACGAGGTGGACTGAGATGGACACCAGGGTTTGGGTTATTTCCTTCAATTGCTAGAGCTAGATTTCCTTGTCTTTGTCCAGGTGCTCTATTCAACCTAGGACACGCATTCTTGAGGTGATCCGGGCTGTTACATTCATAGCATGCCCTTTGATTATTCCTTATGTTGCCTACATTCCTTGGTGCTCTACACTGATTTGTAAAATGACCAAACTGATTGCAGTTTGTACACTCACGGCAGGGCGCAGACCCCGGGTGATGATAAGCACATTTAGCACAACCCCGGGTGATGATAAGCACATTTAGCACAGTTAGGATGTGGACCTGTATATCCTCTCTGACCAGACCCAGTGGCCATAAAGGTTCTGGTCTTCTTGTTATCAATCAGGGGGACTGTTTGCTTGTCTGGCTCATTCGCCCCTTTCCTTTTATCATTGTTCCTCAACATTCCAGTCCTAATCATTTTATCTATTAGAGTCCCTGCTCTTAGTATTGCACTCTGAATTGTAGTCGGCTCAGTTGCTTTCATAGTTCCACGAATTTTAGGGACAAGACCGTAGATGTACCTCTTGATCCTTTTTGATTCAGGGGTAACCAGATGAGGAACTAGTTTTGCTAACTTGTGAAATCGATCAGTGTAGGCTGCATGACCAGCCCCTATCCTAGTGTGATGCCAGAGTTCACCTTCCAGCTTCTGCATTTCATTGTCTGGACAGTATTCCTCTTTTAGTAGTGCCTTGAAGTCGTCCCGTGTCATACCTACTGCTGCTTCTCTGCCTCTAGCTTGAATCTGTGTGTTCCACCATGTTAATGCTTTTCCTAATAGTGAGCATGCAGAATACTTCACCTTCTGATGTGCTCCACAGCTACTAATGTCGATTACTGACTCTATCTTTTTAATCCATTGGGTATACTCCAACGTACCTCCTTTACCGTCAAACAACATTGGCTTGCATGCCGTAAATTCCTTATACGTGCATCCAGTTGTGTGGTTGTTAGTATCATTCCCACCTACACCATTGGTGTCGTCATTCCTGCTTCCGTGGTTTCCCCAGTTGTTGATATGATTGCCAACCTGGGTGATAATAGTAGGAAGCAAGTTTTAAAGCTGTTGAGCGATGATGGCGGCAAAATCAGGATTTCCACCGTCGTTGTTGTCATTGTTACTAATGCCTCGACCACCTCCTCTACCTCCACATTCACTAGTCCTTCCACCCCTTAGTGTTGCACCTCCTCGGGTTAGCGTTGCGGGCTGATCTCCTTGATGCCATTGTCTCTACATGGAAGGACATTTAGCGAACATCAGAGATGAGGGAAAAACCGTTGACTATCCAATCTATACTTAACGTTCTCACAAAACCATGTCACTAGCTGTTTTCCTAAAGGGTGCCAATGCTGATTAACGTAAGCATGGTTAAATATGTCCACGTGAGTCGTGATGCTCTTATAATTATGTTGGCCACCATAATTATACTTTCCTCCATTCACACGTGTACATATCACCAAACACACATCTCTCGGCGATCGACGTTACTTAAATGGTGAAAGGGTAGGGTGATTATCCCTAAAAAGTATCCTCAAGAGAGATCCCATCCTCGAGCAAAATCATCAAATTTCTGCGGCTAAGTAATAACCTTTATTTAACTTAATCCCATGTCTCATCAAACAAAGATTGTCACAAGATCAAGTTAAATAGCCAGTCATTACTGAGCTCCACACTTTTGATGACTCGACTAAATTCTGAGATTCCCCTATCGGTACAAATACTATAACATCCAACCGCGTGGATAATAACGGAAAAAGTTCTATGTATGCAAGGCGATAGGGATGAGAGTCTCAATGTATATAGTAGTTATAGTCTAGGCACCAAAATGCAACCTAGTTCTCTATAACCAAGTCTCTGATACCAATCTGTAACACCCCCAAATTACCGCAGCGGAACGATAGTGTCAAGGGAGTATTACTTCATAATATAGAACAAGGTATAGAAAACGACCTCTAAATGAGACGTTTTGAAATGTTACCATTCGAATTATTTAAACCAGAGTTAAAACACGAGATCCAAAGTATAAAGTTACATAGTTGTTTTCAAGATGTATCGAATGGTAAAAAATAAAGATAAGAGTCTCCAAGTATGCAATTGACTCTAAGATTCATGCATCCACTATCGCCTTTAAACCTGAGATAAACATGCCAAAAAGTGTCAACCAACGGTTGGTGAGTTCATAGAGTTTAGTTTAAAATGTAAGGCGTTTGAATAAAGATTTCACAGCAAAGGCCTTGTAAATCCACCCAGTCCCAAGCCCCACCCATACAAGACTTGTAACCTGGGTTTACAATCCACCGCTAAAGTATGAGTAGGGCATGTATATAAAATTGTAAGCCCTAGAGTAAAGTTTCCACTGCAAAGGCATTGTAAATCCACTCAGTCTCAAGCCCCGCCTATACAAGACTTGCAACCTGTGTGTTTACAACCCACTGCTAAAATAGTATGTTAATCATGTATCATCCAAATAAATGGCCTTCCAACATCGCAATATTAGGTTGTACCCAATTTAATGGTCTTCCGACATAGCAATGTCAGGATGTATCCAATTTAATGGCCTTCCAACATAACAATGTTAGGATGTTTCCAAATTAATGGCCTTCCAACATAGCAATGTTAGGATGTATGTTTGTATCAAGTCTAGTCTCAGTTGTCAATGGAAATCAAAAATAGTGAAATCAAGTTTGTATACAAGTATTTATGTAAATACAAATAGTGTATGTAAATCAAGCGAGTAAAGTATTTCTAAGTATGTATCTCCCCAAGCAGTTTAAAATGAGTATTAAACAGTAAGAGTGGGGCTATGACTCACCTTTTCCGTAAAGGTCAAAGTAATGTTATGCCAGAAGTATCACGGGAACGGCTCCAACACACGACCTGAATAATAGGGAAGTCTGAGATTTCGATGGTTTAAGATTGACAGGATGTGAATAACGATTGTGAAAGAATATCGGATAACAAATTGGATGGTGATGAGAATGGATGATATGCTTAAAATGCTTAAAGTTCAAAAATAATATTATATATAATATTATCTTGTTTTTATGTTTATTGAATCCGAAAATATCGTTCCCTCGAAAGTTGGTGGATGATAACTTATGTTTATTCGTTAAAAGTTACGTTATATAAACATATATAAACGTATCGTTATTTAAATGAATCGTATGATATGTAAAAATGACCTTTTATGATTAAAATGGATAAAATACATACTCCCTCCGTCTCAATTTAATTGTCCATATTTCCTTTTATGGATGTCTCAAATTAATTGTCCACTTTCCTTATTTAGTTAAAAACTAGAGAATCTAGTGGAGGAATATTCCATTTTAGTGGTTGAAATTAAAGTGGCCCCACTTTTATTAAACTTTGTGTTTTCTCTCTCCTGACAAATAAATTGAGACGGAGGGAGTAATAGAATTACATATAGAATAAAGATATTGAATGGTCCCTGAAGTTATATGAAATTTATATTTTTAACCCTAACGGTGACACATTTGCACCGTTAGTCCCTGAAGTTATCTAATTTGGCAGTTTGAGAACATATTTATCCGAAAGTTACAATTTTAACCCAAATAGTAATATGTTTTGCAAATTTAGTCCAAAAATCACAAAAATTGTGGATTAAACTTTTCAAAAGTTGTATAAGCTTCAATTAGCTTATTTAAATTTAAAAAACTGCTTATTATTCGAAAAGTGCTTAATTATAGCTTATTGGGCTTTAACGTGTTTTAAAACAAGGCCCAATAACAATATATGATCCATTGGGTTTCAAAGAAGTTTGGGCCTGACTTTGGGCTTATTTTAGGGTCTTGAAAACATAGTCCAATTGCTTATTAGACTGCTTATTCATATGTGCTTAATGGGCTAAAAAGCCCACTCGACATGTATTTATAGTTTTAAATCTGTTCGAGGGCGATTCACTAAGGGGTTTAAAAAGGTGGTTTAGAAGCTTATTAAAGGAGCTTATTTAAACAGCTTGTTAGATTGACTTATGGACAAATGAATTGTGAAATATATTCGACATCGTACACAATTGAAAATGATATGATGGGGTGTTTTCTTAGCGACAAAACACATGGTTCAAAAATATTAAAATGACATAAATATGTTTGATAAGCAATATGAGATTAAAAGGGTCTCGATAAGTGATTATATGATGAAACAAATGTCGAATAATTATATAACATGATTTCTAGCCATCCTTAGAATTTGGAGGTCAAGTTTATGCGAAAATTGAAATACGAGAAAGGGAAATAGATAAAGGAAAGCTAATATGATTCGTATGGAATAAATAAAATGCATGATCAATATAAAATCACAAGTAAGTATAGAAATGGATTTGGAAAGCTTACTACACCAAGAATTGGTGGTGATATCACGTCGAAAAGGACTAGAGATCGATGGTTATTGCATGAACTCGATAGAACCAATACAAAAGAATGGAGATCAACACTTTATGTTGGGAAAATGGCTCGAATGCATTGTGGAAGTCCCTTGTTCTCTTCGAATAGGATTGGCAGGAGTGAAAGAAATGTGTGATTTATGTTAAGTGTGAAAGTGTGAATGAGTGAACAAGTGAAAAGTTTACGTTATGTACATGCATGTATATCGAACATATTGTTTTAAATTCAACAAGTTGGGGTTGCATTGATGTCAAATGGAGGGATAAGGGGACATGGGGAATCAATAGGCTAGATATCTTGAGTGTTAGTCAAGTGGATGTGTGTATATCTTGGTTAGGAAATCAAATTGTATGTACCAAGGTTTCACTCGACACCCAATGGGTCCAAACAACTTATTAACGTGACCAAATGCGTATAGAAAAGGTGTATAAGGCTTGTAGAAGTTATTTAAGCTAGGAACAATGCAAAATGCGTAGAAAAAATTATGTTTGGTCGAATTAGTTTAGGTTCGAATGAGTTGTTACTTGTGTCAAGTCGATTTAACTTTGAAGCTTGTTTTTATAGTAAACGTTCGATTTAGATCATGAGATTTATCATTACTGAATCCTTGTAATGTAGAGAATCGAATGGTTGAAAATGTTGCATGTGTTGTGTGTCGAAATCTGAAATGAATGGGGTCAAGTAAACGTGTGTTGGGTCGATTAGTATAGAAGAGAAATTAAAAATTGGGCTTGAGTTTAGTTGGGCTTAAATAGTGTTGGATTTAAGAAATAAGATTAAGGGTCCGTTGGGTTCAAAAGTGTATACTGGACTTTCGTGGTACGCGTGTGAGTTCGTTCCAAAGTATCGTGAATCACGTATCAACGTTTTTGAGTAGAAATGTAATAAACAAAATTTTCAAATGTTGCTCATAAAAATGGTTAAATGGACAGTAATGACGGTTTAATACTAGATTAACGTTTACTGATGACTAGGGAATTCTACGGGTTGCTACAAAGGTGATCAAGAACCCTGAGTTTGGAATCTTCATCATAGATGAGTTTGGTCAACAAGCTTTTCAGAGAGTCAGTGACATTCACCTGGTGGAAACAACAACATTACTGGCCTACAAGCTGATGGCACTCCATGTGAAGAGCCCTGAGATTGATGAGTTCATCAGACTGATGGAGAAGATGATGAGTGAGAGACCCGACAGGCAGGTGTTGGTGTCGAAGAGAGCAAAACTGGAACTCATGGGAATTAAGGAAGTCTGATTACTTAACCCTGAGTATTTTGTATATATGATAGGACTGATGTAATATTGATGAATAAGATGATGACCCATGTTTATTATATCAGTGTCCTTTAATTGCTTTATAGTATCTTCAGTGTAAGAAGAAGCCTAATTGCTCACTTACACCGATCAAACACTTAGGCTATATTTATATCCAAATAGGGGGAGATTGTTGGGTCCATTCAGTACCCAAGCTTCCTTAAACAAGGATTTGAATAGAAATTAACCTAAGTGTCATATATCCTTGAACGTTCTCAGGTCACTGAGTGAACAGTCACTCAATGAGTTATCTTTAATATGCCTAGGACGAGTCTAAGAAGAAGGATTCTCCATTCAGTGAGGTGGAACTCCCTGAATGGCACCTAAGCCAAAGAAGAAGATAATGGGTTTAGTGAGTGATGACAATAACTCACTGAACCCCAGTCTCCTCAACAACTATGAAGAATGAAGACTGAAGACCAAAGACTGAAAGAAAGGCGGGACAAGGCGGGAAGGTTTGAACTGACTTAGAGAAGTCCTTATCACTCTAAGGTCAAACTTTCCCTGAAAGGCTTTATAACAAGAACAGTGTCATCACTGTTACTCAGAAAGCACTATTGTCCTATACCCAAAATAGGTTCTTGTAATAGTGACAAAATACATCAGTATTTTGTCATGATTAGCTTAGGTCATCTTTTTGTCTTGTACTTAACGGTTGCTCATATACTTGTCTAAAAATAGGATCATAAGATGGAGTAAAAGTGGACAAGTTTGTGCAATTAATGCTTAGACATTCATAAACCACTTTTACTCCTCCATAGAGCAACCTTGTCCCTGAGATAGCTCAGTGGTTCCTGATAGTTGTCACTTAAGCTTAGCTTAAGTTTAGTGAGGAGACAATACCATACTTGTCATTTCAATCCCAAGTGTTTTTTCCGCAAACACTTTGGTATAGATTCTTTTGATTAACTTCTAATAAGAATTTAAACGTTGAAAAACTCTTGTCTTTATCCTTTACGTTTTTACTTATTTGTCTTGTTAATCAATACATTACTAAGCTATGAAACACGGTTAGCTTAACTTTGTAGTTAATTTTAACCGTGTAACGGGAACAACATATATACATAGTGAAAAACATTAAGAAATTATTTCTGGAAAACATAAATCATGAGATTATCAATTTTTGAATTACAAAAGTAAAAATACAGTTTAAACTTGTAATTATAAATTAAAATACATTATCCGACACCAAGGTGTAGCCAACTTAGCTACACCATTATGCCAATTTGAGGTATAAAACATCAAATTTTATGCCCGATTAACATCATAAATCCATTTCCACTCAATAATATCTCAGAACTAACATCTATCATTGACATTTTAAACTAAGTTAGGGTGTGTTTGTTTCATTAAGATATTTTAGGTCTGAATCTGACTACCACATCTTACCAGTAAGAGGTGGCTAGAAAGTCTAAATCTTAATGAAATAATGTTGTTGTTTTTTTATAATTGTCCGAATAATTTTAAGTGCTCGTTTCTGCAATTTATTTAAGTAACTTATGTAAATATGAAACAAGACTTTTTATCATAAATATAACATAGTTAATAAACCATCAAATATATTATATTAACACGAGTCAACAATCTCTTATCGAGTAAGAGGCAGTAAGACAAGTCCCCCACCTCTTACTGAGTAAGATGTTATATATCTAACTGGGTCTGACTCAAAAGAAAAAAACAAACAAGCAAAACATCTGACCACCTCTTACTGATAAGAGTAAGAGGGCTCGTAAGATTTTTTTTAAAAAAAAAACAAACACGCCCTTAGTTATTTTTGCAAATGTAAGATGTTAGTAGCCATTTTCATGACTGAAACTAGATTCAAGAACACACACATAATAATATGCAACAATATCAAATAATAGATATTAGAGGTGATGGATTATGAAGGTTAACAAGTTTAAGTTGTTAAGATGACATCATAATTGGGGTTTTATGCATGGAATTAGGATTTTGGTGCAGCAAAGTTGGCTAAACCCTTAGTGTAGCTAATATTTCCCATATATATATATATATATATATATATATATATATATTAGGATAAAGATCAAATAAAAAGACAAATATCCGTACATACTACGTAAAAAGATTTTTTTTTTCAAAAAGTTCGCGAGAAAATCCAAAAAAATTCCACAAGATCGAGAATGTTGGTGCATGCAAAAGTTGTGAATGAAGTTTTTCTAAAAGTGGATACTTTTTCCGAAAAAATACGTTTGTGGCATTAAATCGCTTTTTTGTGCATCAAAAATTCGTTTTTGCACCCAACTTCTTTTGACTTTTTTCATCAAAATAACATTGCTCATCTAACTAAAATAAGTTAAAAATTTTGTGCATCAAAATTTTTTTGTGCATTGAAAAAAACGTATAAAAACTCAAAATTAGAAAAACTTCTTTCACAAAAGTTTTATGCACCAACATTCCCGATATTGTGGAATTTTTATGTATTTTTTCGTGAAATTTTTTGAAAAAAAAAATCTTTTTACGTACTGTACGAATATTTGTCTTTTTATTTTAACTTTACCCTATATTATATATATATATATATATATATATATATATATATATATATATATATATATATATATATATATATATATATATATATATATATATCCGTACATTACGTACATTAGGTAAAATAACTAAGGGTGTGTTGGTAAAATATCCGTACATTACGTAAAAAAAAAATCAAAACTTTTCTCGAAAAATTCCACAAGATCGGGTATGTTGGTGCATGAAAAAGTTGTGAAGTAAGTTTTTCTAAAAGTGGATATTTTTTCAGAAAAAAAATTACGAAAAATACGTTTGCACATTAAATCATTTTTATATGCATTAAAAATTAGTTTTTAGACCCAACTTCTTTTGACTTTTTTCATCAAAATAACATTGCGCATCAAACTAAAACAAGTTAAAAATTTTGTGCATCAATATTTTTTTGCGCATCAAAATTCGTTTTTTGTGCATTAAAAAAAACGTATAAAAACTCAAAATTAGAAAAACTTCTTTAACAAAAGTTTTATTCACCAACATACCCGATCTAGTGGAATTTTTTTAGATTTTTTCGCGAAATTTAAAAAAATATATATTTTTTACGTAATGTACGGATATTTGTCTTTTTATTATAACTTTACCCTATATATATATATATATATATATATATATATATATATATATATATATATTTATATATAATATATATAGAATGGTACCTAAGACCAGAGGTGGGCATTGACCGGTTTTGACCAAAACCGAATCGGTCTCTGGTCAAAGGTCAAAAACCGGTTCGGTTCAGTTTGGATTTAAAGTGGAAAAAACCCATACCGGTCCAAACCGGTTGGGGTCGGGTGGGAACCGGTTTTTGGGGAAAAACAGGTTTGACACCGTTTTTTTTTTTTTATTTTTCTTTTTTGAATCTGTTAACAGCATTTGGAGTCGGATTTTTGGGTTTTTTTCGTTTGTTCGCGTTTTATACACAATAAACTCACTCAACTTCAAATTTTATTTAATAAACTCATAATACATCAAACATTATGTACTTGAAACACAAAGCTAATACGTTTGATCGATTTATTCATCGGAAAGTTTAATTGAGAGCTTCTTCAAGAATGAGATCTTCTTCTTCGGCTTCGGAGGACCTAGCCTCGCTATCAGCTTCATCTTAAGCGATTTCTTCATCGGAAAGTGATATTGTTAAACCCTCTTCCACCTCGGCATTTTGTAATTGTGCTTCGTATTCTAGTCCGTCTTCAAGACTTGAAATGTTTTGCATACGTTCGGCCGCGTCTAAGTAATCCTTCTAGCAAATACACATCTCCAAAGATGCCGGCGTGAGTCTTGTTCTTCGTATCGATAATACCCTTCCACTAGTAGAGAAAGCGGATTCCAAAGCAACCGTAGAAGCCTGTACGCTTAGTAAATCTCGGGCTACGGCGGCTAGAACGGGAAATTGAGATTGCCTTCCTTTCCACCAAGCCAAAATATCAAAATTTAGATATTCTCCGTCCCATAGTGTTTATCCAATCAGTTTCAATATATCTCCCAAATTCGTTAGTCGATGATTGGTCACTCCTAGAACGTTTAGTGCTTTCTTGTCTTAAACTATAAAATAAGCCAAGCATCGGATCCATGATAGAATTTGTAGAAAATGATGAAGAAGCCGTACTCGTTGAAACATTTGTTGCACCATATTTATTATATTAAAAATCAAATAAAGCTTTAAAACATTTGTTGAAATAATTTTTTGCATTTTGTGCAAAGAAAACGTTTTCATTAAGCAAATCCAAATCTGTAGCAATCTTTTCAATTAGTAGTCCCACGCCGCTAACATTAAAGCATGGGTTCAATGCGGCGGCACAAGTAATTACCGGTAGAATTTCTTGGAAATATTTTCTAAGTTTTTCTTTCATGGGTTGAACCATATTTGCAAATAGTGGACCATTGAATTCGTATTGGCCTAATTTTGAACACATCATATAAATTTGGTTGAGTATCAAATGACTCATGGGATAATAAACACCCGATAATAAAGTTGTTGCGGTTTTAAAAACTTCGAGTAAATCGGTTATTTCTTGAATAGTAATCCAATTTTCGACCGAAAATGGTGTCATATTCGGTTTCCTTTGGCAAAGTTATATCCTCATGAAAAACTTGTAAAGTATTTTTTTTTGTAAACCACTTATAAACATTTTATAAGTCAAATTCCATCTTGTAAGGACGTCCCAATTAGGGGTTAAAATAATGGAACCGGCATCCTTACACAATTTAATATGCTCTTTATATATAAATTTACTCGAACCAAATATATCTTGTAACCTTTTTTTAAAAGCGTTTTTTAGCATATTTATTTCGGGTTTCGCCAATCCGTATTGCACAACCAAGTTTATGATGTGTGCAACACATCAACTATTATAAAAAATGTCGTCCGAAGGTGGATGGTATTTTAGTATTAGTTTTTTTACGGCGTCTGTATTATTACTCGAGTTATCAAATGAGATTAAAAAAAAAATCTTTTCTGCTAATTTATACTCTTTTATTACATCTCGTAATATACGAAATAAATTTTGACCCGTGTGAGATACTCAAAGTTTTCAAAAGCAATCGTACGCTTCATCATTTGCCAAGTTAGGGGATCAACCCAACGCGTGGTAACACAAAAGTATGAACCGGGCAAATTATGAGGAGCCGACCAAACATTAGTTGTTAAGTTTACACTTTTATTTAAATTTTCAAAACCTTTTTTTAGTTCAATTTTAGCCTTTTCCAAGCTTTAATAATCGCGTTTAAGAGTAGCACGACTTACAATGAGTATATTGCGGTTGAAGAGTATTTTGAATCACCTTAGTTAATCGTGGGTTGTCGAAGTGGTTGAACGGCAAATCTTGTTGAATCACAAAGCCCGCAAATTGTTGTCGAACCCGTCCGCCTCGTATGCAAAACTACCCCCTCTCGTGACATAGATGCTTGATCCCGTTCCGGATTGGATTTGAGTGCTTCATAATAATTCTCGATATGCCCCTTCAACGTCGAGTTGGAATCCGGTTTCAAAAACTTAGAGCAATGTTTACAATGAGCCTTCGTATTCCCATCCGACAACAACACCATGTCGAAATTACACCAAACAATTTTGTTTCGTTTTGTTTCTAAACTTTAACAATCGTTGGTTCATTTGAGGAACCAACACCGGTGGAAGTTGAAGAAGCACGAGTTGCCATTAGTGAGCGTTTTTAATGTTTGAAGAGTGTATTTTGAGAGTGTTTGAGTGTTTGTGACTAAACTAAACACAACATATCTATTTATACTAAACATAAAATGGCAAAATGGTGATTAAAATGTTCAAAAAAACAAAAACAAAAAGGGCAAAAAACGGCTATTTTTGCAGCAGCTGCTGTTGTGTCTCCAAAAAAAAATGTAACTTGAAAAACCCGGTTTGGAACCGGTTTTTCCAAACTGGTATAACGTACATACATAAAAACCGGTCACAAAACGGCTGTTTTTGGCCAAATTGAGCCGGTTTTGGTTTCGGTTTTGATTTTTGGTTTTTTTTACACGACTACCTAGGACCTCTTTTGTAAATTGTAGCACTTACCACTAAGTTAAAGAAACTATCCCCATGAAGGCATGAACCTTAAACTTATATAATTAGCATTTGTTAAATGCACTTACTGTTAATCAGGAGTAAAACATGACAGTGGTCATTTCTGGGTAGTGCATCAACCGAAGGGATGTTTATAAACATCATCATTTCTGTAAAAGTTATAACTTGTTCATGAAGATTTAATTCTTCAAAATATGCAACACGCAAATGTGATCACACCTTATAAACGACGAAATAGTGATTGTTGGTGAGTTGACAATAGTGTGAAATGTGGTGTTATTAAGTTGGACTTTAAAATAGGATTCTATGGTATTTTGATACATATTAAGTAGTTCGTTAAAGTATTATTCCTTCATTATCTAAACTACTAGTAATAAATTGTTGTCCTTGATTTTGTAATTCACATTATGAAATAAAGGAAAATCGTGCGAGTTATTGACTTGTTGTTGGAAGCAAATGAACTTTGAAGGTTTGCACTTCTGCATAGATCATGTGAAAAGAAAAACATCGGATCTTCAACACACTTAATTGAGTCGAATTAAAGAAACTCAAATTCAATAAAGTTGTACTGTCTTTGTATTTGATACTATCGTACGTGGAAAAGTATTTGTGTTTCCATATTCTATCTACAGTATTAACTTGTTATTGCGTTCTTTCTCCATTAAAACAAATGGTGAAAGCTAAAGATACGCAACATAGTTATTCAAAAGACACGATGTACGCAACATACTTTTAAAATTACCATTGTACGCAATTTACTTTCAAATTTGGTGCAATGTACGTAATATGACCTGGAACCAGCAGGTTACCAGGTTTCAAACTTTGAAAATTTACAGGAATGGTCCCTGTGGCTTGCGTTGACTTTCACCGGTCATCCCTTGACTTTTTTATCACTTACAAAAGTTACAGTAATGGTCCTTATGGTCCCTGTGGCTTCCATTTTTGTCCCTTTTTTTACGTTTTCGTCCGTTTTTATACGTTTTCGTTCATTTTTATACATTTTCATTCGTTTTTATACGTTTTCGTCCTTTTTTTTTTTTATGTTTTCGTTCGTTTTTATACATCATCATCCTTTTTTAACGTTTTCGTCCGTTTTTTACGTTTTCCGTTTTATACATTTCTCGTTTTTATTACGTTTTCGTCCGTTTTTTTACGTTTTCGTCCGTTTTATACTTTTATCTTTTTCGTTTTCGTCCGTTTTGATACGTTTTCGTTCGTTTTTTATTTACATTTTCATCCGTTTTTTTCGTCCGTTTTTTCGTTCTCCGTTTTTTATTTTTATTTTTATACATCATCCTTTTTATTTCGTCCGTTTTTTTACGTTTTCGTCGTTTTTAATACATTTTTTATCCGTTTTCGTCCGTTATTATACTTTTCCTTTTTTTTCCTTTTTTCTCTCCGTTTTTGAACGTTTTTTATTCGTTTTTTCATCCATTTTTTTAATTTTCGTCCGTTTTTAATACGTTTTCGTCGTTTATACTTTTTTAACGTTTTCCGTTTTTTACGTTTTGTCGTTTTTATACGTTTCGTCGTTTTAAATTTCATCCGTTTTTAACGTTTTCGTCCTTTTTTACGTTTTCGTCCGTTTTTAACGTTTACGTTCATTTTAAAACATTTTCAATCGTGTTTTTACATTCTGTCCGTTATTTATACGTTATCGTCCGTTTTTAATGTTTTCGTTCGTTATTTAATACATTATTATCCGTTTTCGTCCGTAATAAAATTTTCGTCCATTTTTGAATGTTTTCGTTCGTTTTATATACGTTTTCGTCGTGTTTTTAACTTTTTTGTCCATTTTTTACGGACGAAAACGTTAAAAGATGGACGAAAATGTATAAAAACAGACGAAAATGGATAAAAACGGATGAAAATGTTTAAAAATGAACGAAAACGTATAAAAACGTACGAAAAGGTGTAATTACGGACGAAAACGGATAAAAATGGTATAAAACGATCGAAAACATTAAAAAAACTGGACGAAAACGATAAAATGTTTAAAAATGAACAAAAACGTATAAAAGATGAAAACGTAAAAAAAGGACTAAAAGTATAAAAACGACGAAAACGTAAAAACGGATGAAAAGTTAATAGAACGAAAACGATAAAAAGAAAAAAACGAAAAAAAAAAAATGGACGAAAACGTATAAAAACGGACGAAAACGGATGAAAATGTTTAAAAATGAACGAAAACGTATAAAAAGGACGAAAACGTAAAAAAAACAGACGAAAACGTTAAAAAAACGGATGAAGATGTATAAAAACGAACGAAAACGTATAAAAACGGACGAAAACGTAAAAAAATGATGAAAACGTTAAAAAAAGGATGATGATGTATAAAAACGAACGAAAACGTATAAAAACGGACGAAAAATTAAAAAAATGGATGAAAACGTATAAAAACGTTCAAAAACGGACGAAAAGGTGTAATTACGGACGAAAACGGATAAAAATGTATAAAAACGAACGAAAACGTATAAAAACGAACAAAAACATAAAAAACGGACGAAAACGTGTAAAAACGGACGAAAACAGATAAAAACGGATGAAAATGTATAAAAATGAACGAAAACGTATCAAAACGGACGAAAACGTAAAAAAACGGACGAAAACGTTAAAAAACGGATGAAGATGTATAGAAACGAACGAAAACGTAAAAAAACGGACGAAAACGTTAAAAAATGGATGATGATGTATAAAAACGAACGAAAACATAAAAAAAACGGACGAAAACGTATAAAAACGGACGAAAACGGATGAAAATGTATAAAAATGAACGAAAACGTATAAAAACGGACGAAAACGTAAAAAAATGGACAAAAATGGAAGCCACATGGACCATAAGGACCATTACTGTAACTTTTCTAAGTGATAAAAAAGTCAAGGGATGACCGGTGAAAGTTAACGCAAGCCACAGGGACCATTCCTATCAATTTTCAAAGTTTGAAACCTGGTAACCTGCTGGTTCCAGGTCATATTACGTACATTGCACCAAATTTGAAAGTAAATTGCGTACAATGGTAATTTTAAAAATATGTTGCGTACATCGTGTCTTTTGAATAACTATGTTACGTATCTTTAGCTTTCACTGCGTTCCTTCTCCATTAAAACAAATTTTGTAAGGTTTTTATGGTAGATGTACATACATGCAAACATGAAGTACATATTGGTGTTGAATTCGTATATTATGATTATGTGGTAAAAATAAAACTCATTATCTAGCTAGTAAAAGTTGTTGGCCTTCTTCTAAGAATGCCACATAATCCTAATAGACTTAAGTTGTGGCAAATCTAATTTAGCTTAGAGTGATGAATAAGCCAACTTTGTACTATTTATGTAAGTGAAATTATTAAGTATTAGCAGCCTCGCTCCATGTTAGTAACTACTATAACTATTACATATCAGAAGAGAGACCCCAGTCTAATGGACAGAGCCAAAAGGCAGAGGGTAGCTGAGATGATGGAACAAGATGATGGGTACGATAGTGAAACAGCAAGTACCGATTGTGGATCAAGTACTCGATCATCGGTCAACTATGCAAGTGAAGCAATTTCAGTGGTTCTAACCGATCCAAAGTTGCTAGATTGCCCAATTTGCTATAACCCATTCCATGGCAACATCTTTCAGGTGACAAAAATATGCATTTTGTCAATAATTTATTAACAGCTTGTATAGAACTAACTTGTTACTCTTAGCATTATTTGACACACAATTTTTTTATGTGACTTTATTAGTGTGATAATGGGCACATAGCATGCTCTTACTGCAGCATGATGGTACTTAGAAAGTGCCCTACATGCAAAGGGAAAATTTCATTTAACCGTTGTCGGGCTATGGAGAAGATGATTGAGTCGGTAATAAGTGAATGCAAGAACCATATTTACGGTTGCAAAGAGAAACTTTGTTACAATAAGAAAGACGAACATGAAAAGAAATGTCCTAATACCCCGTGCTATTGTCCTATCTCATGGTGTAAATTTATCAATTCTTCTAAGAACTTGAGTCTTCACTTCAGTAAAGCCCATGCATCTTCTGCTACTTTATTCACCTTTAACACCACTTTTTCTATTAGTGTCGAACGAACCCAAAGGCATGTGGTTCTTCGAGAACAAAAAGAAGGTTTCATTTTCATCCTGAAGCAAAACATTCTTAGAAGTGGAAGGACTTTTAGTGTGGATTGCATAGGACCACCTATGTTGGTTGGTGGGTTTGTATATCATCTTACTGTTGAAGCAATTTTCCGCTAGGCAAGGCTGGAAGGCTCACGTGCCATTCGTCCTTGTCCCGAGCTTCGAATATGCTGCAAACAAATAAGAAAGAACCCGTTAGAAGATGGTCCCGAGGCCGAAGCCCCGGGGACCACCCTCCGACGGTCAAGTCAGAACCTCCGATGGAGAGGATTTAGTTTCACTGTACATGTGTGTAATGTGTGCACCGAGAGGTGCTGTCAGTTAGTTCAGATTAGATATAATGAAATAAAGAGCAGTATTTATAGGGAAAGAAAGTGGGGACACAATCCCACAATACCCGGATTATGTGGCAGACATGATCCCCTAATATCCGGGCTTAGGCGGCGCAATCTGGCCCTTCGGTAGTGTGCCCTTCGGTAGCGTGCCTTTCGGCATATGGGCCGTTCGGACAAGATGTGCCTTCCGGACAAACATATCCGTCAACATGTCCCCCCAGTATTGCATTATCGGTTGAAGACCGATGATGTAATACTTAAATAATATCTTTATGCTTTTCGGTACCTGCAATACTTTAGATAATACCTTTTGTGCCTTTCGGCAAACATCATTCGGACATATATATCAACATGTAATACGAGTATTGCATTGTTAGTGAAACAGACATAATACTTTTAAAGAATACCTTATGGCCTTTCGGCCCGAGTCATTTGGACTAGTGTTGTATTTGCCTGCTTCCCGTACAAGTAAAACTTCGACCCCACGCGTATACCGAACACTTGTTTGTTATTACCAGAAGGGTTCAAGTTTGACCCTTCCCGGAAGGGTTCACGTTTGACCCTTTCCGGCGGTATAAGCTGGCGTTCGGCATACATTCGGGTTATGAACGTACCGCTTGATCTCCGAAAGGGTTCAAGTTTGACCCTTCCCGGAGGTGCAAGCTTACGTTGGAGCTAGACTTTGAACATTGACCACACGATCTCCGAAAGACGCGAACCTGTCGGAGGGGTCACTTTCTACTTATGTCCAGAGTGGAAATGAACATTGACCACAAGATCTCCGAGGGGCACTAATCTCTCGGAGGGGTGGGTCACCTTCCACTTATGTTCAGAGTATGATAATGATTACACGGGCACCCCATCTCCGAAAGACGCGAACCTGTCGGAGGGGTCACTTTCTACTTATGTCCAGAGTGGAAATGAACATTGACCACAAGATCTCCGAGGGGCACTCATCTCTCGGAGGGGCCACTTTCTGCTTGTTCGAAAATTTGCAATTGTTATCCCGGAGTGTTTTCCATGATCGTTAGATCCGAAGCTTGCCTTTCCTGTGGAACAAAACTCGAAAGCTTTTTCGCTTTCTCTCGTTAAATATAACAAAATAAAATATTCCGCTTGCATCAATAAATATGGGTCACGATGCAATGCTTAAATCACTTCAGTAGAGTAAAGCTTTAATAGCTATATTTATTGGTCATAATAGAATAAAGGTGCATGTGGGTTAATGACCGAAATATGTGACATTGTTAAGATTATTTTTTAAATCTTTTAGGCATGCTTCCGTTGAAAAAGAAAGTAATCATCCACCACTAGGCTGGAAAAAGTATTATATTTTTATCGAGTACATCTCGAGCAAATCAAACTAGCAGCTGGCATTAATATATTAAATAACTTTTAGTAGGCTAGGCCTCATGGGTGTAATTTTTTCCATTCTTGATAAGTCAAATCATAGTGCCAAAGCAAGTTGTCCCACTTATTTAACCAAGACAACTTTTCCCAAAAGTATGAATATGAAAACTTAAGCAAAAAGACTTACAGATCTTTTCTTTTTTGGAAGATGGGATAGAAGAACCATCATCAATGTTTCCAAAACCCACTCACAGGCAGTCATTCACTTACCCTTTTCTTCTTTACCAAGCCACTTTCATTGTCAACACTTCTCGTTAGTTCCTCCTCTCGGCATATCAAAATATTCCCATCTATTCATATCGTCCAAAGGGTTTTATATGGAAGAGCTTTATCACCGACTTCTATATCAAACTCACGAACCGATTGACCCACTAAAGTGTTCCCTCCGGACAATGCAATATATCCGAGAGGGATATCATACCGGCCGACTGAACCGGACGAAACCAAACCGGACAGCCTTTCCGAATAAAGACCGAAAGAAATCACACCGGCAAACCTCTAAATAAATACCGAAGGAGACCACGCCGGCAGGCATCTATTCCCTATCGGAGGGAAGGTGCCGAACGTCCTTATAAACGGACGAAACATGTGTCACTGCTATACTCCGAACAGGTTTGTATCTCTGAATGATATGAAGTATGGCCGAACGTTTATATGAAACGTCCCTCCCGGAAGCTTGTGCCGAACGTCCGCAAGCGGACCGAAAGTGCGACCCATCGTTCTAACCCATTGGCAGATCGAACGGTAGGGTCCCACGGATGGCGCCAATTTGTTGAAGCAATTTTCCGCTAGGCAAGGCTGGAAGGCTCACGTGCCATTCGTCCTTGTCCCGAGCTTCGAATATGCTGCAAACAAATAAGAAAGAACCCGTTAGAAGATGGTCCCGAGGCCGAAGCCCCGGGGACCACCCTCCGACGGTCAAGTCAGAACCTCCGATGGAGAGGATTTAGTTTCACTGTACATGTGTGTAATGTGTGCACCGAGAGGTGCTGTCAGTTAGTTCAGATCAGATATAATGAAATAAAGAGCAGTATTTATAGGGAAAGAAAGTGGGGACACAATCCCACAATACCCGGATTATGTGGCAGACATGATCCCCTAATATCCGGGCTTAGGCGGCGCAATCTGGCCCTTCGGTAGTGTGCCCTTCGGTAGCGTGCCTTTCGGCATATGGGCCGTTCGGACAAGATGTGCCTTCCGGACAAACATATCCGTCAACATATATCATCTTACTGTGAAATGCATGGATACATCTTTATCTTTAGAGTCCGTACCCGAGGTTCATGCTATGTTGGAGAATCGGTTGCCCAAAAAGAAGTATCTCACGATCCCGGTTGGTTCCTTGGTGAAAAATGATCGAGCATCCGTGCAATTGTGCATTAAGAAATCTAGTTAGCTAGTAAGAAGTAATGTAGTTCCAACAGTACGTAGTTGCACGTGTTTTAATTCAGTATGTCTTTTGGGTAGTGTTGTACTTACGTAGTCGACTTCGCTTTAAATATGAAAAATTATCCGGGTCTATATATCTTTGGTGTAGTTGTTTTGTGTTGTATGATAGTCGACTTCGCTTTAAATATGAAAAGCTAGCTGATGATGTACACCGGTACCACCATCCTATATAGGTGTTTTGGGGATCCAAATTTATTCCGTTTTGCATCGGTGAATGTATTGTAATATATATTAGTATTATAGTCTTTTTCAGTTATGTAACTATGTATTGTAATATTAGTATAGTCTTTTTGGCCGTGCTTCGCATGGCTCACGAATGTGAAAAATTAAATGACGATCAAGCTACAACAACCATGATAACTTTACTGAAACATAAAGTAGTAATGTTGACTATTTAAATTGTACAATTAACAACTCGCAAGATATATAAATTGATACGAGATACAAACACAAAATTCAACGTGCACAATAACAATACAACACCATACACACGGAAAAAACGAAGTAATGGCTTACAGTTTCAAGATAAACACAAGTCAATTTTCACTTTTTAATAACGCATTTCAACTAGTGAAATGAAGAATTTTAACTACAAGTCTACAAGTATAACAATTAACAGGATATAAAAGAGATTCACATGCATATGAAATAATCACTGGGTTAAACTTTCATCCAGTGTCACATCAGCTTTAACCATTTCACCTTTAACTAAAAAAAAACACTCTTTATCATAACTCAACCTTAATTCAACTTTCACTCAACTATTTTCAAATTCAACCCCTAAACTAAAACTAATATTTCATTTATTAAAAAATATAACATTAATTCTTAAACATTACAATACGAATATTAAACATTACATAACATTAAATATTAAACATTACAATACGAAACAAATACTTATTCTACGTATCCTGTAGCCCATTTGCACCCAAATTTTGGTTGAGTCCATTAACAAACATTAGCCAGCCCATTAACTCAAGTTATAACCTAATTGCACCCTAGTCAAAACAAACACCTACTATCTTCTTATCACTCCAATATTATCACTCCACCAAACAGAAACACAATCAGCCACATTCATAACAACTCATCTCTCCACAAGTACATCAACTCCTTCCTATACATCTAAACACCAGACGCCTTAATCTTCACAAACACATATAATTGCCTACCTTATATATCCATCAAAACGGATGATACAAACATCCTTATTTCTCCAAAATACAAACGGGCACCTTCCTTATATCTCCCAAAGAAAACGCAGCTATGATTCGAGGGGCTAGTTGTGTATTTTATTTTATTTTATTTGAAATTCAAACGTTACTAGCCGTTAAGGGGGCGAAGTGATATTTTTTTTTATATACGTTTTCACCCTTAATGTTGCGTTAAAGGTTTAACGTGGTCCTTTAACGCAGCTTTAACGTGGGTTGATGGTGTGGTTAACGTGGGTTTAACGCTGCAACGTGAAGGTTTCACCCACCCAAAATGTGATGACACCGTATGCTCTAATAGGCAAGTTGTCTTGCCGTATTTCATCAAAGCTACCTAGCTACTTAACTTCAATATGTAAATATAGCGATTGTTTAATCTTTCACTTTCGTTTGAAATAATTCAACATTTTTTTTAATTACACGACTAAACTTCAATATGTAAATTTGGTGATTGTTTAATCTTTCACTTTCGTTTGAAATAATTCAACATTCTTTTTTGAAAAAAGTACATGATTCCTCTATGATTTACCGCAAATAACGCTAGTACTCCCTAGTCCATTTTAATTATGATAGGCATACTTATTTTTGAAACTAATAATCTAGATAGTCCCTATTTTAACATTGAAACTGGTGAAATGAAAAAGACAAAAATGCCTCACCATTTTAACACTTTATGAAGAACTAATGAGATAGGGACTTTCTAAGTTACTAGTTTCAAAAATAAGTATGTTTGACGTAATTAAAATGGAATATGGACTACCAGTGTTATTTGGGGTAAACAATAGGGACGAATCATGTATTTTTTTCTTCTTTTTTATTACGCGACTAGGGGTGTCAAAAAGGCCGATCCGACAAGAACCCTACCCGAACCTGAACCAGAATAAGCCTATTCGGGTCGGGTTACTCGGGTCAATAATTTTATTCAGGTTAACCCGACTAACCCGAGTTCTAAATAGGGTCGGTTCGTGTATTTTCTTTTAGCCTCAACCGGAATTGACCTGACCAAAATTGACCTGAACCCTACTAACTTGACTTGACTAACACTTTCACACTGTAAATATATTGAAGTAAGCAATTTTTTTAATCATTTTATTTATATTCGGGTTGACTCGAACCCAAACCTGACTAACCCGAATTCTAAATAAGGTCGGGTTCGAGTATGTTTTTCTTAGCCTAACCCGAATTGACTCAAACCCGACCGGATTAACCCGACTAATACCCCTATACAGGACTATCCACAATGAGGTGGCAACTCGGGTCGGGTTCGGGTTCACGGGTTCGGGTTATCGGGTTAGCGGGTCAGAAACCTTCAACCCGAACCTGACCCGTTTAATAAACAGGTAAATCAGGTCGACCCAAAACCGACCTGAAACCTATTTAGTCTCAACCCTAACCTGCTAATTTTCGGGTTGGTCTCAGGTCGGGTTTCGGGTTAGTGGGTTAATTTGGGTTAACGGGGTTAACGGGTTCGCGGGTCAGAAACCTTCAACCCGAACCTGACCCGTTTAATAAACGGGTCAATCAGGTCGACCCAAAACCGACCTGAAACATATTTAGTCTCAACCCTAACCTGCTAATTTTCGTGTCGGTCTCAGGTCGGGTTTCGGATCGTGTCGGAAATTGCCACCCCTACCCCTGTACACGACTATCCACAATGAGGAATGAAAATAGTTGGTTTGGCAAATGGACTCCGTACTATATACTACTCCCTCCGTCTCAATTTAATTGTCCATATTTCCTTTTATGGATGTCTCAAATTAATTGTCCACTTTCCTTATTTAGTAAAAACTAGAGAATCTAGTGGAGGAATATTCCATTTTAGTGGTTGAAAATTAAAGTGGCCCCACTTTTATTAAAATTAAAGTGGTTCCGCTTGATCTATCAGAAAAATTTTGGCGGAACCAAGATTTTGGACAGACGAAATCAAATTTTTGGTTCCGTCCAATCCACCAGTCCCAAAAAGTAAACAGAGGGCTTTTTTGAACCCCCGAACCCCGTTCAAATCCCATAAATTTTCCTAAAACATGTGTAATCAATTAGTTGTGATTAGAAAATAACAATAAAACAGGTATTAACACATGAGGGTATAGATCAAGCAGGGGCTAATAATTCCACTAATAATAAAAAAAATGGAAAAATGATAACATCAAGATGTTATCTACCTGCAAGACAAGGTTAGATCACATAATTGTTCAAAGTTAAGTTATCATCCTAAGACAAGACAAATACATCAAACATTATTGCTTTGGGGCAAATGTACCGAACGCTCATAAAGCCTCTCATTGCCTATCCAATTTCTTGTTAATCTTTGTTAGGAATCTTACAATGCACTTGAACATTCCTTTTGTTTGCTTGTATTCTTCTGATTGATTTTCAATCACCGGGAGTTTTTGGAAGTAGTCAAGAGGTGGAAGCCTAGAGTTTGGAAGTCCATCATCCTCGCTCATTGATGATGATAATGAGGAAGTAGGTGGATGAGGACGTTTTCCTTGAGTCTTTGCTACTCTCTTATCACTTAATGGCACAAATATGTGATCAACAAGGGAGTAGTCAGGACAAAACCCTATAGCATTGGGTGGAATGGGTGCAAAGGCTCTAAAGAGACGGGTGAGAAGCATCCCGTATGGAAGAGCGGTGGTTCCTAGCATGGGTATGTCCGCCATTCTTTTGGCAATATAATAGGCTAAGTTGAAAGGTTGATGGGTTGACAAGCTAAAAAGCATGTAACAAAGACAAGCATTGATGTGATCACGATTGCCTATGGTACACAAGACATTAGCCCTAAGGATTTCTTCCCATTTTTTGAATTGAGGCCTAAGTTCATTGAGTTCAATGCCAAATGGGTCTCGGTTGACTTCATTACCCGTGCGGGTTGTTCTTGTATTTGAAGTTCTAGGAAGGAAAAGATGTTCTTAGATTATTTCTTTTGCAACTAGACGAGTGTCGTATAGAGGCATACGATCAACCATAGAGTCAAGGATTGATAGGGACCATTTATCAGAGTAAAGGCATGTACCTTCACATGGAATTCCAAGGACTTCCGCAAATTGATTGAGAGGTATGTTGAAGTCATTTTGGTTTACTTTGAATTGGATTGACATGAGACCATAATCATTGGTTGTGAGGACTACACTAGCATAAAACTCTAAGACAAATCTAGGACAAATTTGTTCATTGATGTCCAAGAGACCATCAAAGCGAATGGTTGCAAGTTCTTGACGAATATTGGTTCCTTCTAGAAAGGATGGGTCAATGTTTCTAACCTCATGAACATAACGTTTTTCTAGAGCCTTAAAGATTTTGACTTGAGCCGAAGTAAGACCCTTAGTTTTGTGATGTTTGGGAAGGTATTTTAGAGTGTCTTTGTGTTCATAGAAGGTTGCGGGAGGCATGATTGATCCTAGATACAAAAATTACATACTTTAGTCAAAACTAACGAGAATTTAGATATAATTTCTAGTGTGTGCCTATATGAGGACAATGTGGAGGTGCGGTTATCTCGACTCCTTTTAATGCATAAAAATAATTTCTTTTAGCAAATTTTGTAACAAAACGAGAGATAACCCAAATGCTCCTAATTCAATGTAGCTTCGATTGAATGTACCCGAAAATACATATTAGTTATGTACTTCATTTAGCATTCAAGAGACATTATGAAAATGATGTTTTAAACATAACGTTTTTATTTGTATGAACAATGTGAAAAAATTATTTGTCCTAATTGTGAGAAGCTTTTTTACAAAAATTTGACATGGGGCTTTTAGTAAATTATGATAATGTCTTACAAGATGTAATTCCTAACTAAGGGAAACATGATTAGTTATGTAATTTAACAAATGTACTTCATGATTTATCAAAAAGATGCATAATCCCCAAGTTTTGGTTTTGTGCAAGAAATAGAAGCCCTAGACTCAGATCAGGAGTGTAAATGTAGTTAGGAAACTTACAGTGTTGATTGGAGCACAAATTGGTTGAATGAGATGCCTAAATTTTGAGAGTGATGTGTTATGGGATGTGTTTGAGTTATTTGTATGTTTTGGGTATGAGAAAGGAGTGTTTGTTTAATATATTCAAAAACTAACCCAGTAACCCACGGATGGGGCGGAACCAAATATTTGGTTCTGCCCCTGTTGTCGAAGGGTTCCTTGGGATCAGTTTTGGGTTTTGGTCAGTTTTGTTGTGTTTGGTTAAGCTAAGGTTTAAGCTAAGATTTTAACAACAAATTTGGTTCCATTAGTCCTAATCCAAATCTAAGAAGATTAAATGGTTCTCGCTTAAGGGGTTTTGTTAGGATATCCGCAATGTTGTCTTCTTAGGATACTTTCTCGATTGAGATGTTTCCTTTTTGAACATTGTCACGAAGAAAGTGATGACGGATTTCAATGTGTTTGGTTCGAGCATGTTGAACTGGATTTTTACTAAGATCGATAGCTCCTTTGTTGTCGCAAAGAATAGAAATGTCGTTAAGTTGAATTCCGTAGTCGACGAGAGCTTGCTTCATCCAAAGAGCTTGTTGACATGCTTTTCCTGCTGACACGTATTCGGCTTCGGTTGTTGAGATGGCTAGAGCCGTTTGTTTCTTTGAAAACCACGAGGTAAGACAATGCACTTGTACTTTTTCTATCGACATAGTCACCGGCATGGTCCGAGTTGGCATACACTATGGTTTCAACACCCGTTCCTTTGGGATACCATAATCCTAAGTGTGTAGTACCTTTAATGTATCTAAATATTCGTTTTACGGCTTCAAGATGGGATGTTTTAGGATCTTCTTGAAAGCGAGCACATAGACAAACACTAAACATAATGTCGGGTCTACTAGCTGTGAGATAGAGTAGACTACCAATCATTCCTCTATATTTAGTGTTATCTACGGATTCACCTTCTTCATCCTTGGTGAGTTTAGTTTCCGAGGACATAGGTGTTTTCATAGGTTTAGAGTCTTCAAGACCAAATTTCTTAAGCATATCTTTTATGTATTTAGATTGGTTAAAGAATATCCCATCTTCTAATTGTTTTATTTGAAGACCTAAGAAAAAGTTTAGTTCTCCCATCATACTCATCTCAAACTCGTCATGCATGATTTTTGAGAAATCATCACAAAACTCTTGACAAGTTGATCCGAATATGATGTCATCCACATATATTTGGACAATGATAATATGTGAATCCTTTTTCTTGGTGAAGAGAGTGTTATCTACTAAACCCATGGTGCACTTATGGTCAACTAAGAATGTTTTAAGTCGATCATTCCAAGCTTTTGGTGCTTGCTTAAGTCCGTATAAAGCCTTTTTAAGTTTGTAAACATGATTTGGTTTTTTAAAATCGGTGAAACCCGGAGGTTGAGCGACATACACTTCTTCATTTATAAAGCCATTTAAAAATGCACTTTTGACATCCATTTGAAAAAGTTTGAAATCATGTGCACATGCATATGCAAGTAAAATTCTAATAGACTCGAGCCTAGCTACCGGAGCAAAAGTTTCATCGTAGTCAATGCCTTCTTATTGATTATAACCTTGTGCTACTAGCCTAGCTTTGTTTCTAGACACTACACCATGTTCATCCATTTTATTTCGAAAGACCCATTTTGTTCCAATTATAGTTTGACTTTTTGGTTGAGGAACAAATCTCCAAACATCATTTCTAACAAATTGATTTAACTCTTTTTGCATAGCAATGACCTAAGATTCATCTTTTATAGCCTCGTTTATATTTTTGGGTTCAATGGTTGAAACAAAACAGAAGAAGTTACTTTGATTTTGGACTTTTGATCTTAAGGTTCTTTCATTAATATTTCCTATGACACTATCTAATGGATGACTTTTAGATTCTTTGACATTTACAATTTCTCTATTTAATAGTTCATCTTCCTTGTCATTATTTAGATTTTCTTGGTCTTCAACAAGTTGAGTTTCAACTAAGTCATCATCTACCAAAGGTGATGTCTTAGAGGGAGGTGGACTTTCGTCAAATGTTACGTTTAACGATTCCTCGACTCTTAAGGTTTATTTGTTTAGAACAACTAGACGAGTACCCGTGCATAGCAACGAAATTTTATAGCGGCAGATAGTTTTAGTGATAAAAAAAGTTTTTGGGTTATAAACGAAAAATAATAAAAGTTTGAGGATTTGGAGATCAAACGTAATGTTTTGAAACCCGGTTCGACCCGGGTGGTTCAACCGGTAGAACCTTTCCGGTCGAAAAATTGGACAATTTAAACCTGGTCAACCCGACGAATTGGGTAAAAAAAATGAGTTAAATTAAACCGGGTCAATCCGTCGGGTTTGAAGTGTCCCGGTTAATCCGGTTTTCAATGTGTATTAATAGTTTTATTTTGAAACATATTATTGCCATTAATGTACAGCCTTTCATTACCGAATTTACCGCTTTCAAATTCCTCATTTTTAAGTATTTTGGTTTATTTGCATTAAAATTATAATAGTTTCCTTTATTTGTTTAGATTTAAGATTTTCAACATTTCACATTGCTTGACTTTTCACTTTTCTATATTGACCATTTTTCTTTTATATGTAGTAAAAACATATGAAAACATAGTGGTTTATGGACTAACTCCGTGAAACTCTGCTAACGACAAGGATCGTTTTGTACTTAAAAATAAGCCATGTTAGCATTTAAAATGTTCAATAACTTATGTAACGAGAGACCAACTTTGGTAACCTATTTGTAATGTTTTAAACTTTAGTTACTTAGGTGAACATTTTGGCAAACTTTGGTAACATATTTGTCTATTAACCCATTTTTAGAAAGTGTGTATGTTATATCAAACATATAAACATGTAATGTACCTTGCAAACTACACATAGAAATGATCCCCGTAATATCTTTTTCATACATCCAAATATCGTTGATCGAAAGCATATTAAAAGGTGTAGAAAGTATAAAGAAACTTCGTATGCATATTGAAAAGAACATGATTAGAAGAAAAAGTATATTCTAACCGAAATCACAAAGTAACATATATAAACCGAAATCACAAAGTAACATTTATACCAATAACATATGAGGAATAGATCGATTATGTCAATTCACTTATTGTGCAAGGTTTGAAACGATTTAAATCATCGAAGTATAGCAAAAACTTCTTTGCAAATGAATATGTGTCAATTTGGATGTTACCATACTCCAAAACACATACCACATTAATAAAGTATTTTAAAGTGATTCCAGAAGAGTAATCAAGGGTATAGGCTACAGAAACCTGACTTTGAATTGCATCTCCTTCTTTCCCAATTCCATCCAATATATTTCTGGTTTAAGAAATCAAAGAAGCAACTTCAATTCGATTAAAAAAAACCCTTAATAAGATAGTATGGCGATGAAAAACATATGTAAAAAAAAAGATTATAATCAATAATACAGTTTAAAATATAAAACATCCATGTTAAGGAACAAACAATTTAATATTCAGAACCAATAACTTAATCTTCAAAACCTACGAATTAAACATGACAATTTGTTTATATAAGGAGTCACAGAAATAAAAAAGAATATTGTCTCATAGCTACTATGGAGTATAACATGTTTGTCCATGCAATATTCATGATGATTAGTATGCGTTACCATTATAAATTGATGCTTATGAACAACGAAAGAACAAACCTGCAAAAAGAAAAAATAAAAATAAAAGAATGAGGATGAAAGAGTACGTAAAAAAAATTTGTGATTTCTACTATTAAATAAATTTTGTTATTAACACAGATTATGTAAAGTTAACTATACACGAAACTTGTAGTGGAAGCCAAAAAAAATATATATATATTCAAACTGAAATTGAAATTGGGTCAACTTTACATAAAGTTTGAATTTTCTCGCCTTGTACAAATTGAATGTTCCAGCCATATTCCTTCAATACATTCCGTTAATAGCCATGTACAACCCTTTTATTTTAATCTTTCGATACATTCCATTAATAGATTCAATCAACATTTCACATTTATTAACACCATCAATTTTACAAGGGTAGTTTAGGCATTACATTAATTTAAGTTTTTTTCACTTTCTTGACTTGTTGACCATTTTTCCTTTATAATTAGTTAAGATATAAGCTTTGCTATTTTGAGAATATTCAAGGAACACACCTTCATAAGACTTTGGGTCAAATTTGGTGAGACAATCCTTAGTGTTTAGAATAAAGCACTTGCTTCCAAAAACTCTAAAGTAGCCTAATGTAGGCTTTTTGCCTCTATATAGTTCATATGGAGTTTTATTCAAAAATGGTCTTATTAAAACTCTATTTAAGATATAGGTAGATGTGTCAACGGCGTTACACCAAAATTTTTGTGGTATGTTTTGTTCATTAAGCATTGTTATACTCATCTCTTGGAGAGTTCGGTTTTTACGTTCTACTACACCGTTTGACTGAGGAGTACGAGGAGCTGAAAAATTATTTGTTATGCCATTAGCATCACAAAAAGCTCCAAATTGAGTTTCATTATCAAATTCACGACCATGATCCGTTCTAATTGACACAATGTTACTTCCTAGTTGATTTTGAATTTTCTTACTAAGAATTTCAAATTTATCAAAAGCTTCGTTTTTAATTTTTAAAAATTTTGTCCAAGTGTATCTTGAATAATCATCTACTATGACCAAAGTGTAGAAGTTGCCTCCATAACTTTGTATAGCGGATGGACCAAATAAATCCATATGCAAAAGTTCTAGACACCTAGATGTAGACACCATATTTTTAGCCTTATGGCTACTATGAACTTATTTTCCAATTTTGCAAGCATCGCAAAAGTGTTGATCATATTTCAACTTGGGTAAGTTCCTAACGAGTTCTTTAGATGATAGAGATTGGATGAGTCTCATATTGGCGTGGCCTAAGCGTCTATGCCAAAGAGTTGAGGTATCATCTAGAGAAGTGAGGCAAAGTTTATCTTTAGATGTTTTATCTATTTTCATAACATATACGTTATTTTTCAAAACTCCTTTAGCTATGGTTATACCGTCTTTTAGTATTTTACTTCCGTTTTCACTAAAGAGGACATCATACTTTTTACGGCATAGTTGGCAAATGCTAAGCAAGTTAAATCGTAGGTTATCAACATGACCAACATCATCAATAGAGAGAGAGAGTCATGAGAGATAGTATCTTTTCTGATGATTTTGCTTTTTAACTTGCTACCAAAAGTAACATTACCTCCGTCATATTCTTGGTAGGTTGAGAAGAGGCTCTTGTTTCCCGTCATATGCCTTGAACAACCGCTATCTTTTATCCACTCGTCTGGTTCCAAACCGACTTTCAAGCATACCTAAGTTATAGAAAAACTCAAGCATTTGGTCCCCAATATCTCATGGGTCCATTTTGGTTAAACATCCCATTAACTTGATTCATGTATGGAAATGTTGGATATGAGTTACATGGCATGTAGTTAGGAGTTTGATAATGCCTGGGAAAGTTCTGGTTCCAACCATTTTGATAATAAGGTTGCGTGTTGTAGTTGCTTTTTGGAAAGGGGCGTTTGAGAATAGTTGTCTTAGGCCTTTGTTGAGTAGTTTTAGCTCTAAACTCATTCTTAGCAAGTCCTACTCCTATAGTAACTGCTGGTTTTTGTTTATTTACAGTTGAACTAGTGTTAGGTTTCTTTGTGACTTTAACAAACTCTGTACGAGCCGATGTGCAAACTTTCAGTTCTGCTACCACAGGCAGAACCAAGGATTTGGTTCCGTCTGATCCGTGGGTTTCTGAGACTGTTGGAACAGTTTTTTGTACTTTTTCGGCTTGTTTCTTTAGACTACTTAAATCTCCTAATTTCATAAAACCTAGTCCACTTTTATCATATGGTAATTTTTGGATTTTCATTATTTCATCCACGCAACTAATATTTTTATCAAATCTTTTGAATTTAGAGTTTTGTTTGATAAGTGCGTCTTATGTGATTTTAAGTTTCTCTAATTCAAGTCTAAGCTCTTGACATGATATACATACCTCGTCAATAGTTTTACTCTTTTCTAATCATTTAGCTTTTTCTTTTAACTCATAAACTTCATTTTCTAAAAATTCCTTTTTAGTTTTCAAAAACTTGTTTTTGTTTATGATTTTTAAGCTAAGTTCACATAGTTTGTTATATTCCTTTTGCAAGGTGTCGTCATCAATAGAAGAATAAGATGAGTCAGAGTGTACCTCGTTTGAGTCTTGAGCCATGAGAGCAACTTCTTCATTCTTAGGCTCTTCGTCATCATCTTCACTCTCACTCCAAGCACCACTTACAAAAGCTCTTTGAGTCTTGTTCTTGGGTGGCTTGGGATAATCTCTTATTAGATGACTTGTATCTCCGCATCTAAAACATTTTCTTTCCCCTTTTCCTTTCTTGTCATCTCGATCCTTCCAAAAGGATTTCTTGTCTTCTCGAGGTTGTCTTACGTACTTTCCTCGTCTTCTAAAAAACTTCTTGAAATCTCTTACGGCCATGGCATATTCTTCATCTTCACTACCCGAACTCGATTCTTCGTCATCACTTGAGTCTACTCCAGCTTTTAAGGCAATGGATTTGACTTTTTCCTTTTTACCCTTAACTATTTCCGAATCTTTTTCCATTACCATTTCATGAACTTTAAGATTTCCAATTAGCTCGTCAAGTGACATGCTTGAAAGATCTTTAGATTCTTCAATGGCCGTCACTTTTGCTCTCCACTTCGGATGAAGTGCTCTAATGAATTTCTTGACAAAGTTCTTACTACAAAAAGATTCATTAAGTGTTTTAAGAGAAGTAATGATAGTATTAAACCTAGCAAATGCACTATCAATGATATCATCTTCAGGGATAACAAATTGTTCATATTGTTGAACAAGAAGATTAATTTTGTTATCCTTGACTTGTGAGTTTCCTTGATGAGTGATTATTAAAGATTGCCAAATTTCTTTTGCGGTTTTGCACATAAAGACTCTTTCATACTCCTTTCTAGGTAGAGCATTGTAAAGTATCATTTTTGCCTCATTATTTTTAGCAATCAACTTCTTTTGCTCATCACTATGACAAGCAAGTGAATTATCCTCATCCCGACCACTTGTGATATCTTTTATTATAGCTTTATGATCACCTTCTATAATAATATACCATAGATCTATGTCTTTTGATTTCACATAAGTTTCAAACCGGTTTTTCCAATATATAAAACCATTTGGTTGAAATAGTGGTGGTCTTTGCATAGATTACCATTCTTTGAAGTTTTCAAAATCCATGGATCGTTCCAAGTTTTAAAATACAATATATTTTAAAAATCTTAAGTAACGTAGCTCTGATGCCAATTGTGGAAAACTAGAAGGGGGGTTGAATAATTTTACGTTTTTTAAAATTTATTTGCTTTGAATACTTAGTGTGAATTCAATTAATGCAAATAACAAACAATAAATAATATGCAAGTAAAGAAAGAAACGATAAAACCACAACATGATTGTTTATAGTGGTTCGGTCTACAAGAACTCTTTTCCTTGCCCTACTCCACTCCCCAAGTTTCTAACTCGAGAGTTTTTCTTCACTAATCAACAAGCTCCCTTATTGGCGGAGAAAACCTTTACAAACGTCGCTTACACTTTTTCCGGTACAAAGCTAAATACCGAGTTCTTTTACAAGGGTACAACCACTCCCGTCACACTATGTATTTTGAGGACTAAAATACTAACCGATCACTACAGTGGTTTTATGATTGTTTGGTACAAACAATGATGTGTGAACAACAATAATTCACACAGTGACTAACTAACAAGTCTTGCAATGCTTTGTTGAAGCTTGTGATGCTTTGATCATCTTGCTACAAAGAAGCTCAATGAAATATAAATATGAATGAGTTAGATATGAATAAAAGAATGTATGATGTTGTTTATGCTTGTAAGTGATGAGAAAACATCAATGTGTGGCTTGCTATTTATAGGCAAACTGCCTCAGCAAACCACGGATGGGACGGATCCAAATAAAGGGATCTGTCCTTGTACCTGTTTCGTTCCGTGGGAACCTGACAGAATATCTCCACAAATCTTAACCAAATCTAACCAAGATATTTCCATATCTTTCCAAGGATTCATTGAGTAAAGATCTAAGCAAGATATTCATGATATCTGCAAATGATCTTCAAAATCTTCTAAAGATTTCAAAGTGATGCATGCCATGATGTCATAATTCAGTTCCATTTTTAGATTAAAATATATATGAAAGTGAACTTGTAAAATGTATATGAAAGTGAACATGTAAAATGTATATACTAGTTAGGTGATGTTTTGTGTTTATGAAAGACTTGTGACTATATATGTAAAAGACTTAACTATATTTATGTTTTGCTAAAAATAAAGTTTATAATTGTCGTTAACAAAATATAGCAAAGATCGTAAAATATAAATAACATTTTTTTGACGATATTTGTATTAACAGATTGGATTTTAAATGTATTTTCATTGATATGATTTTTATCAAGTATTATATAACACAAATAAAAATATTTAAGGTCAATGTTGAACAAGAAAGACTCAAAAAAGTCTAACTGGACACTTAATATGTGACGGAATGAGTAATAATAAAAGTTTATGGCAAAATTAATCCCTGCTACAAATCGAAAGATGAAAATACACCTCATGTTAGATCCACGTTAGCATATAACATGAAAAAATTTGCATCGTTCGTTACTAGGGATGTATATTGTCTAAAGTTTATTGACGGAGGGATGTAGATGTCCCAACTTTTCTGACAATAATTTTAACAATGAAATTTGGCAAACAACAAGAATGTATTTTGAAGTCTACTCTTTTTACTAATTACTTTAAAAAAAAAAAAAAAAAAAAAAAAAAAAAAAAAAAAAAAAAAAAAAAAAAAAAAAAAAAAAGACTTGTTTTTTGAGCACATTTTATAAATTAGACGAAATTTAATAATTTAACCAAATTGAGCTTCACTTTTGGCTTGTATTTGTTAATAGCAATGCTCAATTTTGCCACGAATTCAACCCCAATTGCAATTTTTTTCCCATTTGTGAAATTCTCTTATTAGTTATTATAGTTATTTTACAAGAGGTTGAAATTTTTATTTGATATTCCACATTTCCACCGCAATCAAAAGTATACGTACAAGGAATGCATATAAACTATATCACTTTACGCGGATATTTTAATCTATTTTTTATGCAGTTAAAATGTTACACGTCATTTTTGAGACATAAAGTACGTAGCTTATATAATTCATGTATGTTCAAAAAAAAGCTTATATAATTCATGTACATGATTTGTCTATCGCATCAGAAACTAGCGGTATCAAATAATCTAAGAGTAAAAAGTTCAAGGGATTGTAGTTATCTCATGCAAAAATTTATTACTAATTTTATTTCTTAGGAGATCATTTTTCTAAATATTTAGCCTCTAAAAGTGATTTACACTAATCATTTTGTTAAAGAAAATTTGCCTTGAATAACATAAGTCACATAGTATCGAAATGTTTGTAACCAAAACAAAAGAAAAGAAAAAAAATAACATAGTGAAGTGAAAAATTATATCGATAAGCCTGTAGATACAGTTTTTATAACTTCAAAAACGCAAGCGTATAATATTCGTTGAGATTTTGATGTGCGATTATCATCTCTAAACAGTGATCCTTTAATTTCGTAATCTCATATGTTGTCATATTAAAAACGATAATTACATCCCTTGCACGCAGGGGCGGAGCCATGTTAATGGTAGTGGGGGGCGATGCCCCCAACCATGTTCTTGCGGACACATTAAAACATGTACGAAAAGAAATCAAAATGATGTAAAAAAAGTCCAGTGCCCTCGGCTAAATAATCCGAGTGCCCTCGCTGCTCTTCGAATTTTAAGAAAATGAGTGCTCTTTAATGTCCAACAAGTGTTTTTCCGGTGGTTTTGCTCAGTTGGAAAATATGGAAGAAAGGAATAAAGTGGAAGAGAGAGTGGCAGGTGGGAAGTTGGGAATTGGGAAGTGGGTCATTTGATAAACAAATAAAATAATTTGTATTATGTGGGCCATTCTTTTAATCGTAATTATTTTGTTTTATAGAGTATAGACCAAGAGTAGTGGTGAGGGAGTGGGTTGAGGCAAATGTCGACAAGTGCCAGTGAGAGAAAGTTGTGCATTGAATCTAAAATAGGGGTAATGGTTCAACGCCCCTTTTTATTATCTTGCAATCATTACATAATTATTATTTTTTTTCCAAAACAATTTTATTAAATAAATAACAAATTATACTAAATTTAGAAATAACACAGCATAAACCTAAAATAATTCAATCGTCGCTATAGTCCGCATCGTCGTAGTCATCACTCGCATAATAATCTTCCTCGTCGTCACCCAACTCTACAACTGTCTCGTCACCCAAGACTTCAACCTCTTCATTGGCTATTTCTTCATCCTCATCTTGACCATTGCGTACCCTACGTTGCGTTCCTGCCCAAACATGCTCTACCAAATCCGCCTTAAGAGAATTATGAACGTCGGCACTTCGCATGTACCTACTGTTTTGTAATCTGACTTCCACTGGTGCTTCTTCTCTATTTTCATCTTCTTCCACTGCTTCGTGTCTATAATCTTGACAGTATGCGTTACCCTCATCTTCCAAAATCATATTATGTAAAATGATACATGCTTCCATAATGTACTCCATCGTTTGAGTCGACCATAATTTGCAAGGAGTCCTAATGTACGCCCACCGTTGCTTGAGAACACCAAAGAAACGCTCTATATCTTTTCTTGCCTATTCTTGTTGCTTTTTGAAATGCAGTCTTTTGTCATCCACCGTGTCGGTGAAAGTCTTTACGATGTAGTTATGCTCGGGATATATACCATCACCCAAAAAATATCCGTACGGGTAGTAATTATTATTGGCGTAAAAAGATGCGGTGGACAGTTTACCTGAAACAATGTCCTCTATGACAGGTGATTGTTGTAACACGTTGATGTCATTGTTTGATCCGGCTGCGCCAAAGAATGCATGCCAACACCAAAGGTCTTGTGAACAAACAGCTTGAAGAATCTTCGTCAGTCCCTTTTGATCACCCCGAGTGTGTTGGCCACGCCAAGCCGTAGGACATCTTTCCTACTGCCAATGCATACAATCTATGCTACCGATCATACCGGGTAGATCATGCATGTCTTCGTGCACCTCGTATATTTTCTGTAGGTCGAACCAAGTCGGTTTTCTAAGGTATCGACGACCGTATATCTCACCAATTGCTACAATATTAAAAACATATGCTTAAATGTAAAAGATAAATAATTATAAACGATAAATAATATTTTCTACTAGTAAAAAAATAAATAATATAATACCGATTGCGAACTCCCTAAGTGTGTCTCTAATAGTTTTAGCCGCCATGTGCAAGTACTCGTCGTTTATGTCGGACGTTTGTGCGAACGCCAAAATCCGTATGGTGGCGGTCAACTTTTGCATTGTGGTGAATCCAAGCTTCCCTCGTGCGTCAGATTTTTGTTTAAAGTACACGACTTCCCTTTTCAAATCGTCACGCAAACGTAAGAACAACCTTTTAGACATTCGGAAATGTTGTTTGAAAACTCTTGGTTGCGGCCAAGGGGGATTCTCATTAAAATAATCTCGCATCAAACGGTTATGAGCTTCTTCACGATCGCGCATGATAACTTGTCTCGTTTTAAAGGGTCGACGTGGACGAATGCTTCGGTGAATAAACGTCGCCATAAGGTTTAACGCACTCAAACAAACGGCTACCACTTCGGTTTCAAATTCGTCGGAACTTGAATCGCTACTCGAATACAAGGCATTGAATGGCCGGCGAATCATTTTTTGATAAAAACGGTCGTTATTTTTGTTGAGAGGAAGTTGGTGAATTTTGTGTTGAAATGAAATGAAATTTTAGATTAAATAGGAAAGTTGAATTTAAAAAAGCAAAAAAAAAATATATATATTTAAGGCTAATATAGCCGTTCAACGGCTACATTTAACGACCGTTGTTCAATCAACGGGCGTTGATTTTTTGGGTTTTCAATGAGATTCAACGCTGCAAGGGGGCGGTCCAACGCCCGTTGAATGGGCAACGAACCCATTTTCAACGCCCACTACTCTTGGTCTAAGTGAGTACTTTTTGAAAAAACAAATGCTATTATCGTTTTATCGTAGAATTTGGTAGACATTTTTTTTAGTGTGATAATGTTAATCTTTTATTTTATTACGTGATATAACAACCTTCTCTTTAAATTTCACAACATCCCCAGGGCTTTAATACATTCGGTATGAACAAATTTTCGCGAGTCATGAGTTCTTTTGTTTGCCATACCGATGTAATGTAAAGACTGAGTCGCTTCATTCTATAATAATGTGATTGAAATTGCCAATTGGACTAGACCTATATTTATATTTCGTGTTAGTTGCGTCAAAGTATAGTGCATTTGTTACCTTTTATCAATTTATCAAACCCGACCTAACTTGTTTCAAATTACGCTAAAAAGTGATATATCCCGAAATGTTATTTAACCCCTATTAGTGCTCGATTGCCCCCTGTAATCACATTTTCTGGCTCCGCCACTGCTTGCACGTCATTCATATCTCATTTTCTAAAAGGGCATTTGGTTCATATAAGAGAATCACTATGGCTATAGGTATGAGAATATGTTTGTAAACCATCAAAGTGTTAAAAGAAAACGCTTACTTTTGTGGGTTTCATATCCATTCTCGAAAACCAACCAACCCATGAACCAAACAAATGCGTCGGCCGAACGACATAAATGGTTGTTGCAAAATAAAATAAGTGAAGGCATAAGGACGGGTGGGTGGGTCCGATCATAAGCTGGAAGCTCCTTCAGTCGTCACTCTCCTTCTTTTTTCTTCTTTGCCGTACACACCAAAATTTCCCCCTTTTTCACAACCCTAACATTTTTTTTTATCTGCAATGGAAATGGATGGTTATAGCTCACCTGATTTCGACAGAACTAACATATCCCCACTGGTATTAGTTTTATTCCTCTTTTTAGTTTAATTTATACTTTTTTTAAGCTAAGTTTTTATATTGGATTTATGTTTGTGATTATTGCAATGAAATGTGAAATTTATTGTTTATCCAAGTGTAATTTAGCATAGTTGTAAAAGGTTTGTGATGATAAAATGTGAGAGGTGTTAAGTTCAATTGTGCAAACAACCCTGATGTGGCCGCGCCAACCTTCTCAAAATTAAGTGGAGGGCTTTACTCGGTTTGTGTCTGTGGCGGTGGGCTCAAACCCTGGAAACCATTTTTACCCAAAAAAAGTGTAATTAGCAGCGAATGTGAATTTGCAAGCTAGGTTAAGGGGGTTTTAAACTGATGTATGGCTGGTGAAATGCTCTGTTGGGAATTCTGATAAGTAACGTTTTAAATTTTTAATTGAATAAGGGGGTGTTCGGGAATATGTGATTGCATTATTTTTCTAGGCGTGGTTTCCGACTTTTTGACCAACTAATCAACTGCGCTTGAGCCCTCGGCCACAAAAACTCAAACCGGATAAAGCCCTTCCCTTTTGGGGAGGTTGGCGTGGCCACTTCCGGGTTGTTTGCACCAAGCAGGATTTGAGCTAGGGACCTCCCACATTTTACTATTTTAGGGATGATATTCACAAAGATTTTACCAACCTGCAAACTGATTGTCTGATTATTCATATCATAGATATAATGAATGTTTGGGATATTTTAGAGTGAAATTATCAGTTTGAAACACAGTCCTAAGTACCCCATATAACTTTGATATGAACCGAATATAATGAGATATAAACGATTAATAAAGAATAAAGATAGAGTAATCGACGTTCGAGAGGTCGAATAAGCTCTCCCAATAATGATAGTAAATCACTAATCCATTCATATAATTCAGCATAAAGTAAATTACAACCCTAATACCCTATTTATGGATTTCTAAGCAAGACTCCATTACTACTAAAACTCTAATTCCTAATCATTATCTAATAAGACTCGCCTAAAAAATACTATTAATAATTATCTATGAGAATAATAATATGATTCATATCAATACTCCCGTCCCCAAAAACACCTTGTCCTCAAGGTGTTGCTTTGAATGATGTTAATTCCCGGATCCCAGGTTCATAGTTGAATCCCTTTTGTAGGCATCAAGTAGAAGTAGTAGTCATGAAAATTTCTCACGAGCTCTTCATGTAGATATGCAGTCTTATAAGGCCCGCGCGGAACTCTTTTGCTACATGGGCGTTCTTGAAAACTCAATCTTTCACATCTTTTACCAAGCGAGATCCACAGTTTTCTAGTTGGCTGTGATGCAACCACAAACTTCTTCCAAAACAACTTTGTCTCCTTCCTTCTTTTATAACACTGTTGGTTTTGGTTTTGTTGTAGCCCGGATGAATGGACTTGTCGCTCCTGATTCTTCTTTTCTTTTACCGCTGCCTGTATCAATTCGTTCTTCTTCTCTTGTACCGCTGCCTCAATTGCTTTGTAGAACTTATCAGACAAAAATAAAAAATCTTGACGTCCTTGTGTAATATGTTCTTCCACTTTAGATTGGAACCTTGTTATACTTTCCTCCAATTTTGATTGTAACCGCGTTAAACTTTCCTCCCATTCAGGTTGAAACCTTTTTGTCATCTCTGCAATATCAAACAGCCTATCTTCAAAGCTCTTGGTTGCCATTCCTTTTGAATTACGATTGGATGAACATTAACTCTGATGATGAACAGTAAATTTCGGATATGAACAGTGCTTCGGCAGTGAACAGTACTCTTCTTTTCTTTTTTTTAATACCCTCAGAATTGAACAGCTCTGATACCTATTTGATATGAACCGAATTGATAATGAGATATAAACGATTAATTAAGAATAAGGATGAGTAATCGAAGTTCGAGAGGTTGAATAAGCTCTCCCAATAATGATAGTAAATCACTAATCCATTAATATAATTCAGCATAAAGTAAATTACAACCCCCTATTTATAGATTTCTAAGCGACTCCATTCCTACTAAAACTCTAATTCCTAATCATTATCTAATAAGACTCGCCTATTAAAATACTATTAATAATTTTACGAGAATAATAATATGATTCATATCAAACTTGCTTGAACTTATTGTTTCTTAAGTAATACAAAATCTGGTAAAATTGTCTCAAACCTTTTTTGCGCCATTGATCTTATTTTTTTCATAAATTTAGGTGGACAGTGATGAAGAGTCAATGTCAAGCAAGAGAAAAGAAGTGTCAAGTCAGGAGCTTGAAGGGAGCAGGAGAAAAAAGAAGAAGAAAAATGGTGGTACGCCCCGTCCTGCTTGCTCGTGGGTCCATTTTAGGTATGTATATTATATACTCTATATCGTTAATTCTATCACGCGCACGTAGCATACTCACATGTGAATGACATTCTAGCCGCGAGTTCATCAAGGAGTACAGCGCTTCCCATCCTGAATCCTCTGGTCTGAAATCTGTAAGCATTCCGGTCTTCGACTAGACTATACATAAAATTCACATAAATTACCTTAACTGGAGTTGATATTATCATCTTTTAGGCGACAAAAGCAGCCTCAAATGCGTGGAAAGTGATGAGCCTTCAAGAGAAAGAAATATACACTAAGCGTGCTCGTGAAGTGTGGGATGACTACTTGAGTTCCACTCCTGTCCGTGAACCAAAACCAAAAAAACAGGTCATATACTCTTCTATGATACATCGGTTATTTAACATTATTATATTAGCCTGCTTATCTTACAGCCTTAATAATGCAGGCCAATCTAGTCACAAGATGCTCTCCCGGTCGTTTAGTAAACGTGATAAAACGATTCACACCTGACCAAAAGGAAGCAGTAAAAAGTATCGGGTTTGGTAGCCTACTAGATCTCAAATGTCGAACTTTACGCCGTAGTTTATGTCTTTGGTTATTAGAAAGATTTAACACAATAAGGCGTAGTTTAGAAATTTGTGGTGAACGAGTCCCGTTATCTCCCCGTGATGTGGAACTTGTAATGGGATTACCAGCTAGCGGGAAAGAAGTGGTTAATTCAGGTCCGGATGAATTAGTAGCAGATTTACGTTTAAAATACAATGCTTCAAACCGGGGAATATCGGTGCGGTTTTTGGAGGGTATATTAGGAGAATCAGATTCAGGAGAGGATTTTAAAAGAGCATTTTTACTGTATGTGTTGGGAACTCTTTTGTGCCCTACTGCAAGATTAGAAGTTAGCCCTTCGTTTCTTCATTTTTTAACTGATATGGATTCTGTTCATGAGTATAACTGGGCGAAATTCTTGCTTGATAAGTTAGTTAGGGAGGTATCGCGTTTTAGGCAAGGGAAGCAACGTGCAGTTGGTGGTTGTCTTTTGTTTCTTCAGGTGAAAATGATCTTCATTAAGTTAATGTATAGTGTTTTCTTATCTATTTACTTGATGATTTTAGATCTTTGGGGTATTAATATTGACAGTTATTTTACTATGAGTGTGTTGCCATTGGAAGACCTTCTGAGCTCGGTCCCGTTGTTGTTCCGTGCTTATCTTCCTGGACAGAGGAAAATATTTCTGAAAGAGAAAAACATGAGAAAGAACTCGGCGGTTATGGATGTGGAGAGGTAAATCTATATGTATAAAAGCGTATTACTTCTGCGAAATAAAAAAGCCACATTACAGATGGCTTGTTTAACAAAATGTCATAAACGTTTTGTGTTTATATACCAAAATGACTCAATCTCACAAACTTACATGCCGATCTACCTTTTTGCGAAATATTTTTTTGCATGTTTAGACCTTTTATAGTTTTGTCTGTTCAAATTTCGACCTTTTGTAATTGTTGACTTTGTGTTTTGTGAAATTTCCCAAAGACAACATATTTTGGAAATAAATACAAAAAAAAGGTAATTAGCAAAATAAGTTTGCGAAATTGGTGGTCATTTTGATGAATTTTCCAATTACTTTCACATGATAAATTAATTCAATACTCTTCTGAACAGGTGATTTGCAGAGAACGGGGTCTCGGATTGAGTTTACACATCGATAAGGCTGATGTTGACATGCTCCCATTGAGACAAGTGACTCTTAGAGGCAATCGTAATTTTCAGCCTTCAGATGAAGATAACCTGGTAATTACAATAATTTAAATCAGTGTTAAAAGCAAGTTGAGTCTAATTTAGGATATGATTGTATATCAGTTCTTGAGTATGTGACATTGATACAGGGAAGTTTAGGGATCACTTACAAAGATGAAGCTATACTGTCTACCAAGATTGAAAGTTACTCGTATAATAGCACAATGGATTTTTCCAACATGAACAATGGAATCGCATATAGTCAAAGTCAAAGTCAAACTGCATGCCCTCTTCCAACCTGCAACTTTACGGGTCAATTTGAAAATCTATCAGATCACTTCAGCACCAAACACTGGGATTCGGGACTGCGTTTCCAGTACAATTGCCCGTTAAATGTTTCTTTAGGAATGGATGAAACTTTTCTTGTGCTTCAAGCAGCAGAAAATGGTTTCTTCTTTTTACTAAATAAAGGGACTGAAAACATAGGTCATACGGTCACGATTACTTGTATTGGCCCATGCTCTTCTAGTGAGCAATTTCTATATTATCTTGTATCAGAAAGAGGAAACAACTCTTTAAGGCTGAAAGCGTATGCACAATCTTTGAGAGCTAAGGTTGATGGTATTCCTCCTTCGGATTTTCTTTTGGTTCCGTTTGGGTATCTCAATTCATGTGGGGAGCTGAATTTGGAGGTTTGCATATGGAACTCATCGGATTTAGTTGGAGTTTGATCTTAAAGAAGTTTGAGATCAACATTTTTTAGTTTTTTCTTGGATCAGGAAATGTATGTGGTAGGATTATGTTCTGTTTTTATTGTTATCCTTTATTTTGCTGTGTTTTGATTTTATATTTGCAAGGATGAGATAGCATATATATAAGTGCTAAAATACAGAGGAAATTATCTGTGAATACAATGTCAAAAGTTTACAATTAATGTAGTTAGATTTTCTTGATTGTTGATCAGTTGTATTTGCTCTGATGTTATAGAGCTAATTAATCACCAAAGTTATCGCTACATACAAGTTGCAGTTATGTTATTTCATATCCTGCCTTTATAGCCAGTTGTAAATATACATGTTCAATGCTAAGTATTGAACTAGGTAGGATAGATTTGACCTTTTTAAATAACTCTAGGTCCATTGTTGACCCACAAGGACATCTTGAATTAGATACCTTCCTTAATGAAGTCCTGGCCTTGATGCTCTTCCAGAACTTGCAGATAAGTTAGGTTTGGTGCTAGAAGCTGATGTGGTCCTCCTTCTACGAGCCACATATCATGAATAAAACCATATTAGTGTGTCTGTCAATGGTCCTCTTGTTTCTACATCCATGAACATCCAGGCTTTCTCCACTATCCAAAGTTTCAGATAGGCATCACATAACCAAACAAAATTGGGTATAAAAGATAGATTCTGTCAATGGAATCTATGAGCTTTTCACTGTTGACAACACCTTTAGTCCCCCACCACAATAATATTCGTTACGGCTTCAAGACTTACATCTTTGATATTATTATGGCTTATAATCAATTTACAGAATACAATGAAAATTATGTTTACTAGGGACGAGAGTTCATTAAAAATCAGCAGACTGGAAATGAGATTCCCATAACAGAATCTCCACGTTTCTAGTGAGATTTCTGAAAAATGTAACTTTGCTTTCTCTAGGGGACAATTTGTTTATGCTGAATAGTTGAGGGAACCATTTGAACTTTTGACACCACAGAAAAACTCATACAAGAAAGGAATATGGTAAAGTGATGATACTATTAATATCAACATCTATTTTAGGCAGCTAGTAAAAACTTTTGAATGTGGGTGTGGTGCATAAGTAAAGACCTAGAGCACTAATGAGCAAGAAAATTGACAGAAAGGAGGATGCGAAAAGATAGTAGGATGTCCAAGGGGGGTGTTTGTAGAAAGAGATATCGCTTTGGTATTCTCTGCATACAAGTCAATGGTATATTTGCTTTACGGTGTGTTTGAAATATGCACATTGGAGAGGTAAATATCCGTCTGCATCTCTGTGTTCAGTTACAAATAGACAGCAAAATAAGAGGGTCTGGCAGGTTGGGTCAACGGGTCAGAACGAGTCTGGTTTAAACCAGTAATCTGTTAATATATGTAGAAAGTTAAAAACTAATTTAGTAAGTACATTATAAAAACATGCAAGCATTATCTACTTAAACACGATAACAAAAACTCTAAACTTACTATAAAAAACTGAATGGTTTAGGAGTTGATGTGTTAAAAAAACAATTAGGACGACTTTGACCCGTCACGTTTTTAGCTAAATTTTCCGATTTGACCCGTTTAAGACTAAGCACAGCTCAAATCAACTCATTTATAAGTAAATAGGTCCAAAAATCCAAATTGCTACATCTACATGTTCAAGATCTAGGGATGGCTAACCAAATCCGCCTATACATGTATCATATATTTAGTTTTGTTGTATTACTGTTAAAAGTATCTGAAAATAATACATACTGGATCTTTAGGCATGTAAATATGACCATCCATATTCTAGTGTTTTTAGTTTAATACAGATGCACTTTACCTATATATAGAAAGAATCTATAGATTTACAATATACGTATGGGGTTGAGTATGCTTCCTTTATTCTTGTAGGGGACTTGTTTCTCATTATAAATAAAATAAAAATGGACCAAGACTACCATCTATGGAAAGAGAGATGACCATACCTTTCTAAATGACAAAGATACATAATCTGGAAGAGCTTAAATAATGCTCATGGTTAGGTCGCCTTCGCCGTGTTATTATATTAGAAGTTTAGAACTGATTAGTTTTCGTGCTTCAGTTAAGAAAACAATTTTATTTATGATCGACTTTTTCTGCTAGCAAAAGTGAGCTAGACACAGAACTCACCGACAGTCATACGCATTAAATTGTGCCACAATGATTTTCTCAAATTTCTTGGCATACATGATTGTCTTGAATTCAGATCAAAATATTAGAATCAACTTAGATACTATACATTGCAAAAAGTCAGTCGAATACTTCACGGAAACAAAGTTGCTACGGAGTACAAACTAACTAGAAATGACATTCAAACATTGCTTAGGAATATCAAAGGAACGACTGTTTTTTTCTCATTGACCATTTATTCAATTATTGGTGGTAATTTAAGCAGGGAATCTACCCACAAAGGTCATTATTGTTGGTGTTTAATATTGCAATAATTGAATGAATATCAAAAGGGAAACCTACATCCAATGAGTGGAAATCAAAGCTAAATAGTGAAAAAGCATTTCACAACATTTTCAATCATTAAAAGCTTAAAAGAAAAGCCATTTCTGAATGCTCATATGATTTTATGCTACTTCAAAGTTCAATCTTGTGGGTTCATCTTTATATTGAATTTGTTCGTTCAACTTGTAGTCTTTTACATGTATATCTATAACTCTTACATTGAGAAAATAATATTTACACTATGAAAAACACACACATCATACTTTCAAATGCCATTATATTTAATCTAGACTCACTTATTTATATCTTATTTCTTTGGGTTCATTATTTGTTTAGTGAATTGTTCATTTCATTGTTTCAAATAGGACCCATAGCAACAAGTACATGAATAAGTTAATGGTTTTACCAAGTGTTTAGTGTCGTAAAGCATTATAATTATATGATCCAGGAAACAAGTTAAGCATCACAGAACAAAATCTTTGCTATCTACTTTGTATCAAGTATCATTTGTCATTCTAAAAACAGAACACAATTTGGCAAAGTGCTATATAGACGATCACTCGTCGATCTATATTATTTTGAAAATGCCTCATTTTTAGATACTCTTACGGTCTTGCCCTTGATACGGAGTATGTTTATTAAAAAAGCGGCAACCATCATGTTGACATTGTGACATCGAATCAAGCTTTCCAAAGACTTTTCACTATTTCGAAAACTCATTCAAATGACTTTTTGCATTGGGAGTAAAGACTTAATATGGTAATAGCTTGAGAAACTCCAAGCTTTTGCTTAACAGCTAGGAGCTCTTGCATTAATTTTTCATTTGTAGCCCTTCTTTAATTGTTAAAAAGCTTTTGTAAATGCTTTTACGCATTGTATGTGATTTGTGAAAATGAGTTTTTGATTATAAACAATGAGTAAAATGTGATGTGTCAAACTCAAAAAGTCTTGAAACACTAATTGCATCGGAGATGCTTGATATCGACACCATTGTTTGCGTATCATTAATGAGCCTGCTAAGCATATGTGATAATGAGTTTTTGATTATAAACAATGAGTAAAATGTGATGTGTTAAACTCAAAAAGTCTTGAAACACTAATTGCATCGGAGATGCTTGATATCGACACCATTGTTTGCGTATCATTAATGAGCCTGCTAAGCATATGTGAAAATGAGTTTTTGATTATAAACAATGAGTAAAATGTGATGTGTCAAACTCAAAAAGTCTTGAAACACTAATTGCATCGGAGATGCTTGATATCGACACCATTGTTTGCGTATCATTAATGAGCCTGCTAAGCATATGTGAAAATGAGTTTTTGATTATAAACAATGAGTAAAATGTGATGTGTCAAACTCAAAAAGTCTTGAAACACTAATTGCATCGGAGATGCTTGATATCGACACCATTGTTTGCTTATCATTAATGAGCCTGCTAAGCATATATTCATATTTTTTGTGTTTAAGAATTGGGTTATGTGGTAATGACATAGGCGATTTCCTGTATATAAATACCAAACTACCAAGTGCATATCATTTTAGACCAAAAGCTTCTTTGTTCTTTCATATATCTCTCTCTTTCTCTTGCACACACACAAGTAAACAAAATGGGAGCACTTTATTACATTTCATACTTTTTCAGTGCCACAAGCACCAGAAGCACAAATAGAAGCAGAAAAAAACCAATGCAGGCATGCATGTTCATCTTTTAATAACTCAAAAATATCATAACTGAAATTAAACAAGTTCTAATTCTTTGTTTTGTGTCCCAGACAGTTGAAATTAAAGTCAAAATGGACTGTGATGGTTGTGAAAGAAGGGTCAAGAATGCTGTTAAAAACATGAAAGGTACACTTTCTTAGGATTCTTTGTGTGTATATCATGTATGATTTTGTTACATTCCCTCTGTTTGAAATTTTGTTCTCTATATATTTTCTTGAGTAAATACTTGGTTATTGTGGGTTGATTGTAGTGTCAAATCTTTGTCGAAACTAATTCTGTCTCAAAATAAGTATCCACTATTACATTGATAGTTATCGTGGGACGAAGATAATAGGAGTACTATTTAAATGGTTTCATTTTGTTAGCTATGCCAAAAATTTAATGTTTTGTTTATGAGTATTCATTGTAGAAATATTACTTATATATGCATTTTCATACATGTAATCTTAGGATCCAGTTGAAGTGCATAATGGTTAAATATTTGTATTATAAAAAGTCTAAAAACTACACTTGTGTAAAATTTGCAAATGCACAAATAACCTTTAATCTTAAAAAGTACTTATTATTATTATAGGTAAATACACCCTCTGTAGTTTTATATCTTACAAACTCTATATTTCTAAAAATTCTTTTTGTTACATTCTTTTAAGGTGTGAAGACTCTGGAGGTGAACAGAAAGCAAAGCAAGGTAACAGTTACTGGAAATGTTGATCCAAATCAAGTGTTAAAGAATATCAAGAGGACAGGAAAAACAGCCATATTTTGGCCATACATACCCTACAATTTGGTTAGTTATCCTTATGTTAGTCAAGCATATGACAAGAGAGCACCAGCCGGCAATGTTAAGAATGTCGTTCAAGCCCTCGACGTCCCTAACACCACCGAGGAAAAGATGGCTCATCTCTTTAGTGACGATAATCCTAATGCTTGTTCGATTATGTGATGTTATAATGCTTACTAATTTAGTTTAGTTATTATTACTTCTTTTTTTGGTTTTGGACTTTTTGTATTATAAGATGTATGTCTAAAACTGGTACGGCCAAATTATATGCTTGATAAGTTCTTATTAAACTGATGGCAGTGTATTACTCCGTATTATATATGTGTGTATGCACACGCATAAAATCTAATAAGATACACACAAAGAATCCTAAGAAAGTGTACGTAGCACACTTTAGTTGGGGGGAACTTTTATATTCAAAAGGGCTTTAAAGCACCAACACAGAAAGATTCTAGTTCTCTTTTCATAAAGGTTTTTACAGAAAAGTTTAGATCATATATTCCTTTTTTTTTTTTTTCTTTTCAAAGAACTATTTGATCTAGACATATTTTGAAACGTAAACATAACTTGTATAGGTAAACAAAACTAGCACAAAGCTAGAATTACATCAACATAACATGACTCCACCGACCGAACTAATTTTTAGCTTACAACAACAAACAACTGACCATAAAACTTACAACAGCTCTAGGATCAAACATGGTCGCTTTGTGCACAAGGCGATATATGTTTTGGGGTATTGCGGAGTAACTTCATGCTTTTTTGAGAATATTGATTACGTTAGATGATGTAAGTATAGTAGGCACATATTGAACTGTCTAATTGGAATATATATATCATGGATGTTAGAGTTTGTGGAAAAATATTAAACGTGTATGACTAGAATCGAATTCGGGACCGAGGGTTTGCACACTTTACGTATGAATGATTAATGAAGAATAATTAATATATATAAACGTTATGTATTTAATTATTTGAACACAAATAATGACTAACGGACGTTAAGTAATTAACGGAATTGACTAATGACCGTTAGTGAATAAAGGAAGGACTGTAGGTGAAATTACAGGACAAGAAGGTTCCAGAATTCCCTAGGGAATTGATGGGCCGATCGGTTGTAGGTTATGGAGGCCCAATCCATGCCTAACTTGTTCTCTAAGTTTCCTACTCTATAAATACAAGGCCTAGGGTTTAGGGTTTCACATCTTGTGCACTCTTGCTATAACCCTAAACCTAGTTTTCTTCTTCTCTTATTACTAGCCGATTGAACTATCCCTTAGGAGGGGGGATCGATCAAGTTTTATTAAACAAATTGTTTTAGTTTAATAATTGTGTTCTTTTACTAGCATCAAACATTAATTGGTTATAGTACGTGTGTACAAAACCTTGGTAATTAACTCACTATAGTTAATACCATCTTGGATTGAGAAACAAAAAGGTAAGAGGTTTCTCGTTAATCCTATTGGTTGTTAAAGAAGAAGAATTAAAGTTTAGATCCTATTTCTTGCTAGGATCATAGGTACGTATCTTTAATATTCGGTTAATCTCTTTACATGTTAAATATGATCTTATGCTTCCGCTGCGTGCTTTGATGATGTAGTATTTATTTATATAATTGTTATGGTATTTAAATTCTAATAGTGGTATCAGAGCCAGGTTTAACATGTAATTGTATTACCGGAACGCATAAAAATCGAATTTTTGATTTGGATTAACATGTTTAGTCAAATTTTTAGGGTTTTAGAACAGTAAAAAAATTTGAACCCTAATTTGGGGGGGGGGGGGGGCGGGGTCAATCCCTCTTTAATTAAAAAGTAGTTTTGTAACCCTAAAATTAGGAACATGTATGTTTATGTGTGTAAAGGGTTACGTTCATTGACTTGCAATTTAATCCATGATGAAACATGCATGTTTATTATGGATTAGGGTTTGTAATGAATTGTTAAGTTACTTGCTACATGTAATAAAAAGATAGATCTAAAATTAGAGAAGACCTAATTAATTAAATTAATGAATCTTTTATGTGCAACGTGGTATATGTTTGCTAAGGCTTACGCAACCAACTTGTTTGGTGTATGTGGTCCATTGGTACCATTAGCTCGAAAACCAATGGGAGTCTTAGTAATTATATGCATATTAAAACACATATAGATTATTAATAGGATTTATCAAAATGTTTGCATGTGGCTATATGATTTAATGGTTAAGATTATATGAGTTATTATGTGGTTATTTATTTTTATTAAATTACTTACCTTTTTTGTTTAAATTACTTGTTGAATTGTAAACAAAAAGAGGGTAATTTTTGGAATAGAAAATAAATTGACCTAATAACTATGAAACCTTGATGTGATAAATTATATATTGCCAAGTCTTACGTGCCGACAGTGGTTCGCTTCGCACGGTAATTTTCTCTCAGGCGAGACTAGCAATATTATAGTTTATAACATATTTTTAAGACTTAGAATCATAAACTTTTGATTGATTGATGAGTTTTGTACCAATAGTGTGAACGGCTCACCCAGTTTAGACAAACTATAAGAGGGGTATAAGGAGGCTTGACATTAAATTGTCATCCAAAAGGGACGCGTTTTTAATTAGCCTTCGGGCGGACGTTTGTCTCTCCGCTCCTTTGTGCGTCAAATTGGAGTTACCAAGTAATGCTATTCTTTTGTACAAAATCATCTTAAGGGTGAATTGACCTCAATTCCACGTGCCATTTTTGTGGTAATTATCCGAATAACTTGGGTCTTTTGACTCATGCAGCAGTAGGATATGGTGGGCGATAATTGGAGATAATTCTTTGATTGGTGAACCCAATACCTCAATTAAAACTTTGTTGATTTAACTCTTAGCCAAATTGGTAAATAAAATTGTTTTGAAAACTTATGATACGAAGATGTGTGCATGCTTCTTCGTACATATTTTGATTGTCACATCAAAATAAATACCCTAAAATTTAAGTCCATACTATCTAATTATAAGAGACACTTGGAGTTAATATTTAGCGGAAGTGAGACCTTGCCTAGATATTAATGACAAGGTAAATTTCCATGGCGTGAGACCGTGACATGGAGAATTTGCAGTTTCTAAATTAGACGACTTAATTAAGTTATAAGTGAGACCTTGAAACTTAAATCATGAGATGGGAAGAAACATGCTTACATTGCAAATTGTTTTTGGCAAATGTAATTCCCATAATGATCTAGGAGTCGAAAATTGTTTGCCGATTATTGTACGACATATTACCATCTTTTGTACTTTCATTGCTAGCAGATCAACTGATGTAGTGAAACTATGGAAATTTGGATCCTAGTTTTCAAGAAGATTAAATGGATATATGAATATTTGTTGGGAATAAAATGCTTAAGTTGGTATGTGCTTAAACACATACTTTTATTTGACCAAAACCAGACCCAAATAGACCAAAAACTAACCATAAATGCCAAAGATATTGTGTTTTTGTGTTTGTTTCTATGCAGGTACGGATATCATGAAATAGGGACAAAATCAAGCAAAATCCGAGAAAACGAGCACGAGACGTGGAAAAGATATTTATAGAGCCGAAGCCGGGGAAAAATTCGTCAAAGATAATATTTTTGAAGAACGACCCTTGGATTATTCTTACTTGGCAAAATTAGCCCCTAGAAGAACTTTGAAGAATTGGCAGTTTGGTCCCTACAAATTCTAAATATACAACTTTGGTCCTTGTGATTGTTAAACCATTTATCCTAACCAACAAATACCAACCGGATCAAACAAAATATTTAACCCAATTCAAAATAAAACCCAACCCCCTTAAACCCACAGCCCATTTCACCACCTAAGCCCAAACCCACCAATCCCTTCTTAGCTAAAATTTACGGGTCAAAAACACCAAGATAGTCAAACCCAAAAATCTAACCACTATTCATCATCTCTTTAATCACCATCATCCGCTTAAACCTTCTGATTAACCAACCCATCCCTTTCATCACCACTACCAGCCAAAGAAACCATCACCCTTGGTCCCCCCTCCACCTCATCTATCCTAGGGACAAAAAGGATCTACGGCCAAGATAAGAAGTTGTGGGCATCAAGAAAAATCAAGGGTCAAGAAATTAGCTCAAGGGCACATCTGGGATTACACTCACATGGGAAGCACAAGCTGAGGAAGATAGAAACCCTAGAATAGTAGTATAAATAGATAAGTTGTAGCAGTAGTTCATCAGGTTTATTTTAGCTAAAAAATATTAGGTATTGTAATTTCTTTATTTTCAGTAATGTAATTTGAATTTAGTTTTAATATTAATGTGATTTCAGTTTTAGTTTTAAATCTTAAAAAAATCCAAAAATATTGTTTTAGCTTACTGCTTATTTTTGCTTAATTTATTTTTTTCTGCTTATTTGGTCTTCTTTATGTTGGTTAATGATAGTTTAGGGTAGTTTATAGTTTATATCATCTAGTTTAAGGTTATTTTGCAAAAAACAGTTTTGTAAGTTGTGTTTGGCATAGTGGACTGCTGAGAGGTTTAAGCTATTTCACTATTCATTTGCATTTTCAGAAAATTAATATAGCTAGTTAAGTTGTTAGAAGCAATAGATCAGTAGGTATTTTGAGGTATTAAGCTCATTTAGATATACTTGGTTCATAGTCTGATTTTTAAGCTTCAAACTGCCTTCAATAAGCTCAGCATAAGCTGAGTTTATTCAGTCCCATATTTTTGCATTTCTTAGTCATTTGGGTTAGTTTAAGTTAGTATCTCATAGCTGGTTTGCTGTGGTCAAGTTTTATACAAGTTTTGCGCCAAAATAGTTGCCTGCTGTCACAGAAAGTTAGTGCAGAAACTAGGTTTATAGCTGCTGATCTAGCATAAATTGTGGCTTATTGAATTAAGTTGTGGACCTCATTTGTGGTTTATAGGTAGTTCATATACCAAGTTTTAAGTGCAATATCTGGGATCACAAGTATCAGCTTATTAAGCTGCTTATTTTGGGTCTGCAAAAATGCCTTCCACACTGCTTGTCAGCTGCATACAGTTTTGGCTTTTAGAATCATCTGATCTCAGCCACAATTAGAGTAGCAATAGTTGAAAACTTTTGGGCATTTTTAGAATTTAAGCTTTCTGTTATATAAGCTTCTAGTTCATGCTTTTGGATTTCCATAATTAGCTTTTTCTTGGCCTATAAAGTAGCTGCAAATAAGGCTGTTCATCATTTTGATCCTGTTATTGTTTTAGTCTGTTCAGCTTATTTAAGGCTTATTTCTTGTGCTTATTTGATCTCTTCCACTTGATTAAAGTTTCTAGTAGATAGATAAACCCTTCCTTAGCTTTTGATAATTTTTGGCTTTTGTTTGCTTATTTTTAGCTTATTTTCAAGTGCTTATTTTGACTGTTCAACTTATTTAAGCTAAACTGAGTGCTGATTTTATTTTTCCTATATTGCTTATTAAAAATTAAAATTACTCAGAATTTTCCAGATTTTTCCAAGTTGTTTTTATATTTTTAAATCATTTAAATAGTTTAAATTAGTTTTTAATTCATAAAAAATTATTAAAAAGTAAAAAAAATATTTTTCTTTTTTACAAAATTTTCTTTTTATATTTAGGATTTAAGAAAAATTATTTTGCAATTTTAGGACTTAGAATTTAGAATTTCACTTTTATTTACGTTTTTGAATTCGTCGCGTAACGTTTTTAAATTCCAATTTTCGTTTTTAAGTTTACGTGTTTAGTCTACTTGTACCCATAGCTTAATTAGTTGTTTCCATTTATTATTTCACTATTCGTAGTGTAGAAAAACCAAAATATCTCACTTTTTACACATTCACAACACGTATCACGATCCCGAAATCACAATTCCATTCAATCTTCAATCGGGACAACGAACCTCGGGGTTTTGCATATTTCCTTTGCAATTCTCTTTTGAAAATATAAATTGAAAACTATCAATTTTTAGTGGAGGGTGAGAGTGATGGGTTTTGGATTAGCTTAATGGTGGGAGTTTAAGGAGGTTGAAGGTGATTGAATAGGAGATACACAGTTAGGGATTTTGACTTTTGGGATTGGAGGTTTGACCGTGGGTTTAATATTTTGACCCTGGTATTTTTAGTTAAGGGAAATGGGTGGGCCTTTTGGTGATGTGGGCTGGTGATTGTTGGTTTAGTATTGATGGGTTGGGTTTGTGTTTTGAATTGGATTTAGTTTTGTTTGATCCGGTTGGTATTTGTTGGTTAGGATAAATGGTTTAACAATCACAAGGACCAAAGTTGTATATTTAGAATTTGTAGGGACCAAACTGCCAATTCTTCAAAGTTCTTCTAGGGGCTAATTTTGCCAAGTAAGAATAATCCAAGGGTCGTTCTTCAAAAATATTATCTTTGACGAATTTTTCCCCTGCTTCGGCTCTATAAATATCTTTTCCACGTCTCGTGCTCGTTTTCTCGGATTTTGCTTGATTTTGTCCCTATTTCATGATATCCGTACCTGCATAGAAACAAACACAAAAACACAATATCTTTGGCATTTATGGTTAGTTTTTGGTCTATTTGGGTCCGGTTTTGGTCAAATAAAAGTATGTGTTTAAGCACATACCAAAATTCCCCCAGATTAAGATATTGACGTGTCCTCACGCAATGTTATATAAACACGTTTTTGAAACCAAAAATTTCCAATCTCTTTTTACTAACTTTGAGAAGTAGCAAAATTTTCAAAAGAGATTAAGAAATCTTAAGTTCTAAAAACTCCCCGATTTTCCTTTTTATTCTATTTTTGTATTTTTTATCATAATCATGTGACGGCTTTGTTGACAATTATTATCTCACGATAACTTTTAGGTTCAACGAGTAGGAAACACGACTCATAAAGAAGTGACCATACGGATAAAATTCGTCGTTCCTGATTTTTTTTTTTTTTTTTTTTTTTTTTTTTTTTTTTTTTCACTAACTTTTCACTTGCGTACCCTAAACGACGGACCTTCACGGTTTAATTCCAAGACCTTACACTTTCCGGCATAAAGGATCCAAGGGCCGTTACAACGGAGAGTTCCAAGACCTTAACGCCTTTCAGAATTAAGGGTCCAAGGGCCGGTGCAAGAGGGTAGCCAAGACCTAAACGCCTTCCGGAAATAAGGATCCAAGGCCCGATCTCGAATCCGTGGCTTAGAGCACTTAACTTATTATTATTAAACTTATTTATTAAGGAACCTTGATGTGTACCCAATTTTCAAAACAAGGATTCTTTTAAGAAGACTAAGAACTAATCATCGGCAAAACCTAACATCTTTAATTATTCTTACAGATATATATAGTGAAACAATTTTGTGGGAGCAAAAGGCCACAAGTAACTTCGATGAGCTCTAAAGAGAACCAACTACTCCACGCTTAGCAATCTAACTTCTAAATAAACTCTATCATTTCTCGTTCTTCGCAAATTTAAAATCTTAAATAATAAGATCCGCAAATGCTTAGACTTATAATCAAGCCATGCATATATAAAGTCGATACGGGAACTTGCAAACTCTTGAAAAGAATTCGCATTTTATAGCTCCTTGTGTAAAAGACTAGCCCAAGCTTATAGATTATAAATGGTTAAGGGGACAAGCTAGAGCTCAACACGCCCGATCAAGTCAGAATTTTATTCCTACTCTCACCAGCGGAAAGTCAACAAAAATGTCAAAATTTATTATATTTTTGCAAATAATTTTTAAATTTTTCTCATTTTTTTAATTTTTTCAATTTTTGAGGAAAAATGGGGTTGCATGAGTAAACGGCAAAAAAATGCAAGGCAAAATCAAATCGAAAGATTATAAGTCAAAGAGCCTGCCAGATGAAGTATTAGGTCTGCTAGTTCATTTCGAAGAAGTTGAAGATAAACTAACAGTACCTTCTGGGTGAGAAGGTACTGCTAATTAAAGAAGGTCCTGCCAGTTTGAACGTCAAGTTGTTAGATATTTTATTTATAGATATTTTAGTTGTATTATTAGTCTTTGTACATTGTAACACGTTAAGTAAAAGTAGTATAGTCTTCCATGTCGTGCAGTAGATAATATTGAGTGTTTTACATTGGAAGTTGTAATAGTAGGTTAGAAAAGTCTTATTATCTTATTATAATGCAACTTGACAACATGTAAAAAGGGTTCCTTTCCTATAAAAGGAACCCTTAGTCACCACCTTAGATATATATCTCTTTAACTAAAAACTTTGGAATATCTTAAAACACCACAACCTTTCTAGTAACTTAGTTACAAATTCACAAATCCCTTTTACAAATCAAAGATTCAAGGTTACCTTTGTAATCCCGGTGATAGTTTAGATCACCCGTATTATCTCATAAATAATATTGAATCATTTTGTGTTATTCACGTTGTGTTCATTGTTCTAAATAATTCACGTTTGCATATTCACCACCTTTGTTCCTTTAAGTGTGTTATAGTAAATTCCGCGTACAAAATCACATTCATTCCTAAATATCCCAAACACATTATTAAGATCAACATCACAAGTGTTTGTATAATCCTTCACAAGTGGTATCAGAGCTAGGCTGATATTTACGACTTAAAAGAACAAATGGACGTTGAACACATTCAAACCAATGTGGCTGCAAAACTTCCATTACTCAAACATAATGAGTTTGAGATGTGGAGACTGAGGGTAGAGCAATACTTCCAAGTGCAAGACTATGCACTTTGGGAGATTATTGAAGAAGGAAACTCATTCAAACCTACAATCACCACCTCCACAGTAAACGATGCAATAGTAACAAATGTGCAAGTGAACCCAACAACCGCAGAAGAAAGAATCCAAAAGAGAAATGATCTTAAGGCCAGGAGTATGCTTCTCATGTCTATTCCAAATGACCAGCTTTTGATCTTCAACAAGTACAAATGTGCTAAAACCCTCTTTCAAGCTATTGTGGCTAGATTTGGTGGAAATGATGCCACCAAGAAAACTCAGAAAACTCTCCTCAAACAACAGTTTGAAAACTTTTCAGCCACAACAAATGAGTCTTTGGACAGCATGTTCAATAGACTACAAAAGCTTTCAAGTCAGTTATCCATTCATGAAGTGCTGATATCTCAAGAAGACTTAAACTCCAAATTCCTTAGGAGTTTACCCTCTGAATGGGCCATGCATGTCATTGTCTGGAAAAACAAACCAGATATTGATTACATGAGTGTTAATGATCTTTACAGCAACTTCAAGATAGTAGAGCATGAACTGAAGAAGTCTACTAATTCAAGCTCAGAGAATATGGCCTTTGTGTCATCTCCCAGCACCTTAAGGATAATAGATGAAGAAAAAGATGGTAGAGAAGAAGGTACTGCCAACACAAATTTTGGTACTGTCAATACTTCTAGCAGTACCAAAACAATTCTAGATGAAACAACTGGTTGTGCTTTCCTGACATCACAACACAATGGTTCCATATTGACTTTTGAAGATATTCAAGAGATCAATGATGATGATCTTGAGGAAATGGACATAAAGTGGCAGATTTCACTTCTTAGCATGAGGGCTAAGAAATTTCTGATGAGGACTGGAAAGAAGATTACCATCAATGGTAATGAGCCTGCTGGGTATAACAAGTCTAAAGTGGAGTGCTACAACTGCCACATGAAGGGTCACTACTCAAGAGAGTGTAGAAGACCAAAGAAGCAGGATGATAAGGGAAGAGGTTTTGAGAACAAGAACAAGGGAAGCTTTGAGAACAAGAGCAAGGCTGTGGAAATCACTGAGCCTAAAGCTATGGTAGCTATTGATGGGCTGGGTTTTGATTGGAGCTTTATGGGTGAAGAGGAGTCAACTTCAAATGAAATGGCTTTAATGGCTTTCACCAATCCTGAGGTAAAAATTACTAAATGTTCTAATACTTGTGAAGTTTTTGAAGAATTAGAAACTTTAAGAAAACTTTATGATGAACTGAAAGTAGAACAAAGAAAAACTCATCAAGACCTAGTTAATCATAAGTGTGGTATGGCCAAACTTGAGAAGCAGATAATTCACTTTAGGGAAAATGAACTCACTTTTTCTGACACAAAAGGCATTCTTAATAGGGAAATATTTTTGAAAGATGCTGAAATAAACCTGTTAAGAACTGAGTTTGCTAAAGTGAAACTGGCAAAGGATAATATTCAACTAACTATTACCACATTAGAAACTGCTTTTGACTGTAATAGAAGGATAGTTGAAAATCAAATGAACAAGAGAATCAAATCTGGGATTGGATACAATACTTGTCCACCTCCTTACAGAGGAATCCCCTGTCCCCCAGGTTTAGATCTTGCAGAATCAGGCTCACATGAATTCACCAATAAACCACTAGATAATAAGAAACCTGTAGAGAAAAGTGAACCTTTTGAGAGTGCTAGTGATGCTTCACTCTCTAAAAAAGGGGTGCTCACTAATAAGAGCTCAGATGCTCCAATTATTGAAGATTGGACATCTGATGATGAGGAAAAAGAGACTGTTTCAAAGAAAGGAAACAAAGTAGGACCACCCAGTCCTAAAAGTGTAGAGATTAAGACAAAGGCTAAAACTGTTCTGAAAATAGTTGAATGTTGTGCTAAGTGTAATAGCAAACCTAGAGGTAGCCAGAGAAATTGGAACAATCTTAAGTCACACCAACTTGGTGATGATTTTGTTATGTACAATAAGGCCGGCTATTACTGTGGTAGTTTTAATCATACTCATGCTTATTGTAACAATTGGGTTTCTGGAAGTACATCAAGGTCTAAAACAAATGGAACAAACCCCAGAAAAAGTTTTGTGAAGTCTAACACACCAAAAGTTAATCATACTGTTATACCAAATAAGCCTGTTAACTCAAAACCAACTACTAAGGGTGCAAGAAATACTTTCAAATATGCACCAAGAGTTGTGAAAAGTTCCATTGAAAAGAAATCTGTGGTTAAAACACAAGATTGGAGACCAACACCAAAAGGTCCTGCTAGACCAAATGGTCCTGCTAGACCAAATGGTACTGCCAAAATTAGTACTGTCAGACCAAGGACCACAAAATGGGTTAAAAGGGAAAATGCTGTTAAGTCCTCAGCATGTTGGATATGGAGACCACTCCAATCAAAAGGTGCATCAACAGTCCTAAAGAAGTTTGATTACATTGATGCACGAGGCAAACCCAAGTCAGTCATGGCTTGGGTACCCCAAGGAAACTAATATGTTTATATATGTTCAGGAACATTCAAATGATATTGCTGATCAAGGATATGTAGATAGTGGATGTTCAAGGCACATGACAGGTAACATGTCTTACCTCACAGAATTCAAATCATTTGATGAAGGATATGTTACCTTTGGGGGAGGAATCAAAGGAAAGATTACTGGTAAAGTTACAATCAAAACCAGTAAATTAGATTTTGAAAATGTGTACTTTGTGAAAGAGCTTCAGTTTAATCTCCTCAGTGTCTCACAAATGTGTGACAAAAAGAACAAGGTTCTTTTTACTGACAATGAATGCATTGTTCTTTCTCCTGATTTTAAAATTCCTGATGAAAGTCAGATTCTTCTTAAAATCCCAAGAAGCAACAATATGTACAGTGTTGATTTAAAGAACATTGTTCCTAAGGAGAGTTTAACTTGTCTAGTAGCAAAAGCCTCATTGGATGAATCTATGCTTTGGCATAGAAGGCTTGGTCATATAAACTTTAAAACAATCAATACAATTGCAAAATATGATTTGGTTAGAGGTTTACCCAAAAAGATTTTTCAAAATGACCAATCCTGTGTTGATTGTCTTAAAAGCAAACAACATAGAGCTTCTTGTAAGCCCAAGACCCATAACTCAATTTCTCAAGCTTTATACATGCTTCATATGGACCTTTTTGATCCTACTTCTGTGAGTAGCTTGAATGGTAAAAAATATTGTCTTGTAGTTACTGATGATTATAGCATATTTTCTTGGGTTTTCTTTTTAAGAACTAAGGATGAAACTAGTGAGATTCTTAAGTCCTATATAACTGAGGTAGAAAACCAAGCTGATAAGAAAGTGAAAGTAATTATATGTGACAATGGGACAGAATTTAAGAATAGGGTTATGGATGAATTTTGCAAAGAAAAAGGAATAAAAAGAGAATTTAGTATAGCTAGAACCCCACAGCAAAATGGAGTAGCAGAAAGGAAAAATAGAACACTAATAGAGGCTGCTAGAACAATGTTAGTAGACTCTAAGTTGCCTATTTCATTTTGGGCTGAAGCTGTAGGTACTGCTTGTTATGTGCAGAACAGGGTTCTTGTGATTAAACCCCATAAAAAGACTCCTTATGAACTTTTATTTGGTAGAACACCATTTATAAGTTTTATGAGACCTTTTGGATGTCATGTCACTATTCTCAATACCAAAGACCATCTAGGAAAGTTTGAAGGAAAAGCTGATGAAGGCTACATGATAGGGTATTCTTTGCAAAGTAAGGCCTATAGGGTGTATAATAGTTGCACTAGACTAGTGGAAGAAAATCTGCACATAGAGTTTCAAGAGAAACTACCAAATGTTGCAGGCATTGGGCCAGATTGGCTTTTTGACATTGATAGGCTTTCAGAATCTATGAATTATGTGCCTGTTACAGGTACAAATACTAATGATAATGCAGGTTTTGAAGACAATGTTGAAACAGCTGAAGATCAAGATTACATCTTGATGCCAATTTAGAAAGGATTGGATTTATCTTCTAGTCATGGAGAACCTTCAAATACAGCAAATGAAGGTGTTGAAGATGATCATGGAACTCAGGGTCAAGAGAATCAAGAAAGTAGTGCAGATGGAAATGGTACTGCCAGTTCACCAGATGGTACTGCCAGTTCACAAGTTGGTACTGCTGAACCATTAAATGTTCAATCAGATGATTTCTTACCAGAAGATGTGGGGATTGGCAATCTTCCACTTACCTATGAAGTTCCTACAATACACAACACAAGAATTCTCAAAGATCACTCCATTGATAATGTGATTGGCATCATTGATTCTGGTGTTAGAACAAGAACTCAAGTCTTGTCTTCAGACCAAGAAGGGTTTATCTCATCTGTCTATGAAGAAAAGAACCATGAAGTTGCCAACATATGCATGTTTTCATGTTTTCTCTCACAGGCTAAACCCAAAAACATTAACAAAGCCTTAGATGATTCAAGTTGGGTTAAAGCAATGCAAGAAGAGCTTCTTCAATTCAAGCTTCAGAAGGTTTGGAAACTGGTTGATTTGCCCAAAGGTCACAGGGCAATTGGAACCAAATGGGTGTTCGGGAATAAGAAAGATGAAAGGGGGATTGTGATCAGAAACAAGGCAAGATTGGTGGCCCAAGGGTATACTCAAGAAGAAGGGGTGGATTATGAAGAGGTTTTTGCTCCAGTTGCAAGACTTGAAGCAATTAGGCTATTCTTGGCCTATGCTTCTTTCATAGGCTTCACTGTTTACCAAATGGATGTTAAGAGTGCCTTCTTGTATGGTACTATTGAAGAAGAAGTGTATGTTTCTCAACCTCCAGGCTTCATTGATGCAGAATATCCAAACAAGGTGTATAGGGTTACCAAGGCTCTTTATGGTCTACACCAAGCTCCTAGGGCATGGTATGAAACATTGGCTTTCTATTTATTGGAAAATGGATTTCAAAGAGGCAAGATTGATCCAACTTTGTTCATCAAAAGAATCAAGAAAGACATCTTGCTGGTGCAGATTTATGTTGATGACATTATCTTTGGATCCACAAACCAAGAGTTGTGTGTGGAGTTTGAAAAACTTATGCATAGTAAGTTTGAAATGAGTTCCATGGGGGAACTTACTTTCTTTCTGGGTCTCCAAGTGAAACAATCAAATGAAGGCATATTTATCAGCCAAGATAGGTATGTAGCAGAGATCCTGAGGAAGTTTCAGTTTGCAGATTCTAAGGTTGCAAGTACTCCAATGGATTCAGAAAAGGGGTTACTCAAGGATGCTGAGGGTGAAGATGTGGATGTGCACAATTACAGATCAATGATTGGGTCCTTGATGTACCTTACATCATCAAGACCAAATATCATGTTCCCAGTGTGTGTATGTGCAAGGTTTCAAGTAAATCCCAAAGTTTCTCATCTCACAGCAGTCAAAAGGATCTTTAGATACCTCAAGGGTCAACCTAGGTTGGGTCTATGGTATCCAAGGGAATCATCTTTTGACTTGGTGGCTTATTCTGATAGTGACTATGCTGGTGCAACCCTAGACAGAAAATCCACAACTGGTGGATGTCAATTTCTTGGCTGCAGACTCATATCATGGCAATGCAAGAAGCAGACAATGGTGGCCAACTCTACAACTGAAGCAGAATATGTTGCTAGTGCAAGTTGTTGTGGGCAAGTGCTTTGGATCCAAAACCAATTGCTTGACTATGGGTACAATTTTTTTAACACCATTATTTACATTTACAATAGCAAAACTATTTGTATCATTAAAAATCCAGTTCAACATTCAAAAACAAAACACATTGAAATCAGACACCATTTCATAAGAGATTGCAATGAGAAAAGGTTAATACAAGTTGTCAAAATTGATTCTGAAAATAATTTTGCAGACCTTCTCACCAAAGCTTTTGATTTAGGTAGATTTAAATACCTGGTAGCAGGTATTGGAATGATTAATCTTTGAAAAACATGTGTTTTTGTACATAAAATATATGGTACTGGCTCTTAAACATGGTACTGCTAGTTAGTCAAAAGGTACTGTCAGTTCATAATTGGTCCTGCTAGTATAAAGTTTGCTCTGTTTTGTTCATCTTGATGCTTAAATGTTTACAATGCTATAAAACAAGTGCTTTGCACTCTGTTCTTTTGGTCAGCAACTAACAAATTTCAGGTTACTCAAGTTGATAACAAAACAAGGATCATGATGTGGAGATGGTATTCAGTTCACCAAGTTTTACAAACTTAAGAGCTGGCTAGTCCATAAGCAAACGGCTTTTGGTAAAGACATATCAAATCCGTTGATGGTTGATAGTTTACCAAAAACTATATGGTATTTAACTAACCATACTTTACAGTAAATAGTTGACTAGTCCAAAGCAAACGGCTTTTGGTAAAGACAAGACAAATCCGTTGATAGCTGATAGTTTGCTAAAAACTATAAGGGATTTTTGCTAAAATTTCAAAGATACTGCCAAGTAAAATTTTCTTTCAAAATCAAAGGTACTGGTAGTTCAAATTTTGGTACTGGTAGAGTAAAATGGTACTGCTAAATAACCGTTGAGTCTGTCAGTTAAAATTATAGCCGTTAGGTCTGGTAGTTAAAATTAGCCGTTGGGGTAATTCTGTAAATTTCTGATGTTTTCCTCGATTTAAGGGTCTGGTAATTATATTATATTTCTCATATAAAAGATCTTTTTAACCGCCTCTTCATTTACTTATTATAAATTTTCTCATAGTCGGTTAAAAGTAAATCTCTCATAATATCTTTAATCAATCCTTATCACAATTAACACTCACCTTTCATCTTCTACCAGTACCACAATCAAATCCCACCATCCTAATCAAGTTTTTCCTTAACCTTCACCATGGCTGATCTAATTTTTGTTAAACGTCACAACCAGTTAGCATTTTTGGAAAAGTCTGAGGATAATGAATCTTTTCATCAAATAGTGGACTTTCTAAATGATTCTTACATCAGGTTTGCTTTACTTGTAAATCCCACTATTTATGAATCACAAATTTTACAATTTTGGGAAACGGCTAAAGTTAAAACTTTTGAAAATGGGGACCAAATGATAAAAGCCAAAGTGGATGGCAAAACCTTGACTCTTACCGAGTCATCCATTAGAAGACATCTTCGATTGGATGATTCAGATGGTATTAGTCAATTGCCTGATACTGAAATCTTCGAAAATTTGGAAAGAATGGGGTATAATGTAAATTCTAATAAACTCACTTTTCTTAAAAAGCATTTTACCCCACAATGGAGATTTTTGATCCATACCATCCTTCATTGTTTAAGCCAAAAGAAAACCTCATGGGAGCAGTTTAGTGGTAACATGGCTACAGCTCTCATTTGCTTGGCAACAAACAGAAAATTCAACTTTTCAAAACATATTTTTGAAGGATTGGTTAAAAATGTGGATAGCCAAACAAAGTTTTTGATGTATCCCAGATTTATTCAATGCATCATCACCAAATCAAAACTTTTGTTACTTCCCCCACACTCTCCTTATGAAACTCTAAAACTTTCACACAAGGTGTTTTCAAATATGAAAATTGGTTTTAATGGGGAAGAAGTACCACTTTTTGAGGAAATGTTACCACAAAATGCTGAAGAATCATCCACATCATCTGAATCATCATCACCAAGTTCTTCACCTGGATACATATCACCATCACATCATCCATCACCAATCCCATCACCAGTACCATCTGTAACAACACCATCACCATCATATCATGCATCACCATCCTAATCACCTCAACATCAAAGTCTGGATTCTCAGACTATGAAGGAACTAAAGGAGAAAGTGCAGCTCTTGGAAAATGCACTTCAAAGACAGAACATAAAATTTTCTAAGATCAACACCAAGCTAGTTAAGAGGGTTAAGAAATTGGAGGCTCAAGTGAAGATGCTGAAGGGTAAAAGATCTTCACAGTTGGTTTTATCTAGTTCTTCAAGTTCAGATGCAGAAAGCATAGGTCTCTCTTCCAAAAAGGTGAGGATGGGTAGTTCAGAAGGTGAAGAGGAGGCTCAGTTTCAATTTCATGAAGGAACGCAAGTATATGATGAAGAGCCTGCTGGTGCAGGGCAAGAGCCTGTTAGTGCAAAAGAGCCTGCTGAAGCAGAGCAAGAGCCTGCTGGGATTAAGAGGCTGTTGGCTATGGATTATAGAGGTACTGCTGAAAATGTTTACAAAAGAAAGAGGAAATCACAGCCTTAGGGGAGTTTGTTTGTTCAAGGAAGGTTATTTGTTGCTGATGAACAATCTGCTGCTCCAAGTCAAGAACCAACACCAAAAGAAAAGGGCAAGAAAATTCTGGTTGAAGATGAACCTAGGCCCAAAAGGTTGAAGAAAAGAGAGCAAGAACAGATGGCTTTTGATGAGGAAATCTCCAAAAAGCTTCATGAAGAAGAAATGCAAAAAGCTTTAGAAGATTCAAGACTGCTTGCAGAAATGCAAGAGCAAAAGGATGCTGCTCAAATTCTTCTTGACACTCAAGCTGCTCAGGAAACATTTGATGCTCAGATGCAATGGATCATTGCCAATGATCCAATTGTGAGAGGTCAAGCTTCCATAATTATGGATGACAAGAATCTTAACACTGAAGAGAAAACAGCACAGCTTGAAACTTTTATCAACAACAAATATAAAGAAGCAGCTCTGGATGATATTTTTCAAAAGATTCAGGAAAGCCAGCAGAGAGGTTTTAAGGTGGGCTCATCTGAGAAAGATCAAGTGATTTTCATGAAAAGGTTTCTAAGAAGTCAAGCTGATTGGACTGAATCTCAACTGAGAAGAAAACTCCTGATGAAATCAACTTCCTTTATCTTAATGCCTACAAGACATGTTACTTCAAGATCCCATCTGATGCTAAACCTTCAAAGAAAAAGAAAGGTGCTCAAAAGAAACAAGAAGCAGAATTGGATCCAGAACAAGTAAGTAAAATGATAATTGCTTTACCAACAATTATACATACTGATCCAATTAGGTCTAGACACCCTATTATAGATTGGGAGATTCACCATGATAAGTCAGGAAAGGCATGGAAGATAACCAGGGTTGTGGGTCAAACTGCCATCTTCAAAAATTTTGAGAATCTGATAAGGGCATGTGATAGAGCTGATTTAGAAGAGTTGTGGAATTTAGTTCAAATCAGGCTAGACACTAAGTATAAAACTGATGTTAAGGAACAAGAACTTTGGGTAGAGTTCAATAGGATGTATGATCCTGATCCAAAGGATGTTCATTGGAAGTTTTCATACCATGATCCTACCACCACATGGGAATTCCTAAGTCTTAGCAATGTGCATCATCTTTTTACACAAAGTGGGATTGAGCTCTTTATGTTAGCTGAAAAAGAGTATCCACTGAGCTATGAAGTTCTTTCAACCATAATTTCCAAGAGGTTAAGGTGTGATAAAGATGAAGAAAGGTCAGTAGTGGTTCAAAGTTTGTTGATGAGCATTTTTGAACAATGTGAAAGAAAAAGGAAGAATAGAGAGTGAAGTTTTTGGAAGAGTTCCCTCAGATCCTCAAGGTATGGATTTTATTCATATGAAACTTGTTTATTTTAAAGGGAATAACAAGTTTAGGGGAGGATTGTTGGGAATAAAATGTTTAAGTCAAAGAGCCTGCCAGATGAAGTATTAGGTCTGCTAGTTCATTTTGAAGAAGTTGAAGATAAACTAACAGTACCTTCTGGGTGAGAAGGTACTGCTAGTTAAAGAAGGTCCTGCCAGTTTGAACGTCAAGTTGTTAGATATTTTATTTGTAGATATTTTAGTTGTATTATTAGTCTTTGTACATTGTAACATGTTAAGTAAAAGTAGTATAGTCTTCCATGTCATGCAGTAGATAATATTGAGTGTTTTACATTGGAAGTTGTAATAGTAGGTTAGAAAAGTCTTATTATCTTATTATAATGCAACTTGACAACATGTAAAAAGGGTTCCTTACCTATAAAAGGAACCCTTAGTCACCACCTTAGATATATATCTCTTTAACTAAAAACTTTGGAATATCCTAAAACACCACAACCTTTCTAGTAACTTAGTTACAAATTCACAAATCCCTTTTACAAATCAAAGATTCAAGGTTACCTTTGTAATCCCGGTGATAGTTTAGATCACCCGTATTATCTCATAAATAATATTGAATCATTTTGTGTTATTCACGTTGTGTTCATTGTTCTAAATAATTCACGTTTGCATATTCACCACCTTTGTTCCTTTAAGTGTGTTATAGTAAATTCCGCGTACTAAATCACATTCATTCCTAAATATCCCAAACACATTATTAAGATCAACATCCCAAGTGTTTGTATAATCCTTCACAATATTTCCTGGGTAATTTTATTTTCTTGAAAAATTGTATTATCGAAAATACTAAAATTGAATTTTGTAAATTCTTTTAATGTATTAATGCAACGTTAAACCGTAAACGTGGGACATTTTTTATTGGTAAATTGATCTACACCCGTAGGGGTTTTTGGCTAGAGTCAACTTTACTAAAAGAATAAACCTAGTCTCCTTTCTATGAGAGAAGAGTGAGACTTAATCATATTCTTTTTCATGAATGAGAAAGGTATGATAGGAAAATTAGAATTGTCTAAATTCTAAGAAATAACTCATAGCAAACTTTAATAGTTAAGAAAATTGCACATTTTCTGAGTTATTTAATTAGAAGTCAGACTGATTACCGCAAAATTGGTAAAAGACAAACTAGCATACTTTGTCTAGTTGTTGTACTTTGACCACTTAAAGATGCTACATACTATTGTGGGGATGGTAGACATATTAAGGAAAAATTGCATGCCCAATTTTCAAGTTAAATGCATTGATGGATAGTCCATCATCTACATAGTAGAATACACTCTTTTCAGTACCTAAGTAATTGTTACGAATGGGTCTTCTCAAAGGTGTAGGAAAGTTAAATAGCACACTATTTGCTTTGACTGGTTACGAAACATTTACAATGTTGTCAAATCCAGTGGGAGCACTGTGTTGTAATTACTGAATAATGAACTAATGTAATTATCTGTAATTCAGTGGGAGCTACAAGCTTTGTTATCTTGGTAGTAACCCATATTATCTCTAGAATGTCTTGAGATAATTACTTTCCAATTGTAGACACTTGGGGTTTTTAAAGAAAGTCATGTACGTTTCCTTACTAGACAAGGTGGTCCTATATCTACTAATATCTATGATACAATCATATTGATCACATAAACAAATAATTGACGTGTTGTTTATCTAGTACATGGTGTTGTTCCATGCACAAGTGGGAGAAATCGTATATTGTGTGCAAGGTACAACATATAGGAATATGATTTAAAGAACTGTCTTGACCGCAAGGTAAGAAACTAAAGTTCTAAATATGACTAGTACACCTCTAAGTCTAGAAACACTTGTTGTTGAAATTTAGCTTAAGTGAGACCTTGACTAGATTACAACAACAAGGTGAAATTTCATGATTACGTGAGACCGTACATGGATAATTACTGTTTCTAAATTAGATACCTATTAGAACAAGTGTCAATAAGGATAATGAGACTACTTCAAACTAAATATTTATGTATTATTGAAATGACATAAATAAATGAAGTAATCTAATACTACTTCAAATTTGAATATTTATGTATTCTTGGAATGACATAAATATATGAATTAATAAATTAACTTGAAATTACTATTGAAACCAAATTGTGGTGTTCATGATTACTTTAGTTATACATGTTTATATTTTATTGTAAAGCTATAAATATGAAGTCTTTTAATGGTTACAAGACTTATTATAATATAAAGTAGGACGTTAACTTGTTATGTCTTCTTTATTAAGACATATACAAGAAGTGCTAGGGTTCGACACACGGTTAAGGTGGTTAAACCTTTCAACATTGCTTAAAGTCTAGTCGAACTACTTGCTAACTTATCTTGAGTGTGCCAGTACATAAGATACAACATGTATCTGTGTACACAACTTGTTAACTAAGCACATGGGGTAAGATATTATCTACCGTATATTGTTGACCAAAATACAAATAATATCTTTTCATACTTATCCACTTAGCAGCAGAATGTACATTAGCAGCAGCAATGAGTTATCGCTAGCAGCAGGATCAAGTACACTAGCAGCAGGATCAACAGCAGCAGAATGTTTAAGCCTAGCAGCAGAATCATTTATCGCTAATAGCATAATCAAATGTTCTAGCAGCAGGAACAAACATTACTAGCAGGAACCAAATGCACTAGCAGCAGAATCACACTTAGAGTATTTCTTTGAATAGAATCCGATATTAAACTTCTTGAATATTTAATTCCCAACAATCCTCCCCTAAACATGTGAATCCATTTCAACATGTTTCTGAATTAAATTATGGATTGTGAAGATCTTTCAAACACTTCTGTTCTTCAAGATTGAATATCTTTCTCAGTAATTCATCTGCTTTGTTCTTTGACTTTAACAATATCAACACATTGCTCCAATCTTGGACTAAAAGATGGTGCAATTTCCTTGGATGGAGGAATTATAAGAGGCAATGGTGCTATGTATCTTGGATGCTTGTTTCAACAAGTGAAATCATCTATCAGCATGCCTTTGCAAGTGATGAACAAACGTGGTAAACTGAAATTGAAACTTTTCTTCGTTTGACCTAGATAGAACTTTTTCCTTTGGAATGTTCTTGTCATTTTCAACCTCCATGTCATCATCTTGTATGCTCTTGTCTTCTCCTTCTTTTACATTGGGCTTTTATTTCCTCCCCTGAGATGTTTTCCTCCCCTGAAGCAAATAAAATTTTTTATCCTCCCCTGTTTGGAAGATCTCTCACCATCATCCCATCACTATCTGATCTACCAATGTGAACTTGTTTTCAGACAATGTTGTACATGAAGCCATCAATTCCTTAAGAGTTTAAGTTTGCTGCCCTCATCACTTCTAGGTGTGTTAACTCCTATGAGAGGTGAATCAGTGGACATTTGATTCATGGTCCATCAATAGATGGTTTTTGTGAATCCTTTGAAAAATCCTTTTAAGAAACTTTTGCCTTAGCAGTATGTCTATGATTTTAGTATTTGAAAAATCATACTGCTTCCAACCATTTTGAAGGGATCAAGTGTATAACAGACACTTAATCAAAATTTCAGTTTAAAGCAACCTCTGGTTGTGTGAGAACCAATGTTTTTCAGTTATAAATAACTGCCTGTGTAAAGATAAACCTATTCAAAAGGCTTTCTTGACAGGGTTTCCAGCTCATAGTAGTTGTTGCCTCTAACACAAGTGTTAGATTCACTTTTACTAGCTGTTCTTTCTATCAGATGTCCTTAGACTTGCACATTATACTTAAAAGTATAAAATGATAGAAAGTGAGTTGCATCAGTTACTATCTGATCAACTAAGTCATCAATTCAATGTGAAATATCATAACTAGGTTTCAAGAAAGTAGTTTTAAGGAGTTTTAAATTCCCAAACTCAGTCCATCATAAACCTATTATGGCAGCAGCCAATATCAGCATTTTGTTGCTTCCATTTCACTTGAAACATCCTTTTGTGTTCACATGATCATACCTGAAATTGTTAGTCTAAAAACAAAAGAACAATGTACAAAGTACTTGTCTTGCATTAGAATAATCATAAGACCAACTGTATGAATAACACATTTTAAATTTGTACTAGCAGCATAAACTTTTGTAATAGCAGTAGTATCTTGTAAAGCCAGCAGTAGAAACAAAAATTTATTTACAAAAACACATCAGATTGAAAATTCAAAGATTAAGCATTCCAATACTTGCTACCAAGTACTGAAATCTTGAAACATCAAAAGCTTTTGTTAGCAGATCTGCAAAGTTGTGTTCTGAAGCAACTTTAAGAACTTGAATTAACTTTTTCTCATTGCAGTCTCTTATAAAGTGATGTCTAATTTCAATGTGTTTTGTTTTAGAATGTTGCACTGGATTTTTAATAATACAAATTGTACTACTATTATCAATATGAATAACAGTGTTTAAGAAATTGTACCCATAATCAAGAAGTTGGTTTTGAAGCCATAGAACTTGACTAGAGCAACTTGCAGCAGCTATATATTCAGCTTCAGTTGTTGAATTTGCCACACTTGTTTGCTTCTTACACTGCCATGAGACAAGTTTACACCCAAGGAATTGACATCCTCCAGTTGTTGACTTTCTGTCCAAGCTAGCACCAGCATAATCACTATCCGAATATGCTACCAAGTCAAAAGGAGATTCCCTAGAATACCATATACCCAACCTTGGTTGACCTTTGAGATATCTAAAAATTCTCTTGACTGCAGTTAAATGAGAAACCTTTGGAGTTACTTGAAATCTTGCACAAACACAAACAGGGAACATGATATCAGGTCTAGATGATGTAAGGTACATCAAAGAGCCTATCATAGATCTGTAAGTGTGTACATCTACACTCTCTCCATCTTCATCTTTCAGAAGGTGCTTCTCAGAGTCCATTGGTGTGCTTGCTATTTTTGAATCAGCAAATTGAAATTTTCTAAGTATCTCTGCAACATATTTGTCTTGACTAATAAATATGCCTTCAGATGATTTCTTAACTTGCAAACCCAAAAAGAATGTAAGTTCCCCCATGGAACTCATCTGAAACTTATCTTTCATAAGCTTCTCAAATTCTAAACACATATCTTTCCTTGTAGATCCAAAGATAATGTCATCCACATACACCTGCACTAACAGAAGATCCTTCTTGTGCTGTTTGATGAAAAGTGTCTGATCAATCTTTCTTCTTTGAAATCCATTCTCTAATAAATAAGAAGCTAGTGTTGCATACCAAGCTCTTGGTGCCTGATGAAGGCCATATAGAGCTTTCACTACTCTGTACACTTTGTTTGGATATTGTGGGTCAATGAAGCCTGGAGGTTGTGAAACATACACCTCTTCTTCAATTGTTCCATATAAAAATGCACTCTTGACATCCATTTGTTAGACTGTGAAGCCTAAAAATGAAGCATAAGCTAAGAAAAGCCTAATTGCCTCAATCCTTGCTACAGGAGCATAAACCTCATCATAGTCTATTCCTTCTTCTTGTGTGTACCCTTGGGCTACTAATCTAGCCTTATTCTTAATCACTATTCCCCTTTCATCCCTTTTGTTCTTAAAAACCCATCTAGTGCCAATTACCTTCACACCTATAGGTAAATCAACTAGCACCCAAACCTTTTGAATCTTGAACTGAAGAAGCTCTTCTTGAATAGCCTCTAACCAGCTTGAATCATCTAGGGCCTTAAGAATTTTCTTTGGTTCAACCTGTGAGAGAAAGCATACAAACAAGCAAGAGTTTGAAAGCTCATGCTGTTTTGAAGCATAAAGGGCATCAAGAAGCCCTTGTTGGTCTGAAGACATCAATTGTTATCTTGTCTTCACACCAGATTGTACATCTCCAATCACATGTTCCAGGGAGTGGACTTTGTGAATTCTTGTTTGTGGAGTAGAAGGAACTTGATAATTTGATGGAAGATTGTTGAAATCCACCTCATTATCTGAGAATTCTGCTTCTTTTGTTTCTGAAGGGCCAACAGCAGAATCAGTTGGCCTAACAGCAGAATCAGTAAGCTTAGCAGCAGAATCACCAGCAGAAACAGATACACTACCAGCAGCAACAGAAATGCTACCAGCAGAAACATTTTGTTGTTCCTGAGTTCCATCTTCTTTCCTTTCATCTTCAACACCTTCTTTAGTTTTACCATAAGAAGATTCATCAGTTGTTGAAGTTGATTCCACACTTGTACTTGACCATATTGGCATTATCACATCATATTGATCTTTCTCTAACTCTGCCTCATTTGTTGTATTAGAACCTGCAAAATCATTAGTTTCTGCAACAAAAGGCACATAATTCATTGAATTGGTTAGATACTCTAGATCAAATAGCCATTTTGGTCCTTGACCTTCTACATTGGATTTGTTTTCTAAAAACTCCACATGTAGGTTTTCCTCTACTATTTCTGTTCTTGTGTTGTAAACTCTAAATGCTTTGCTATTAAGAGAATATCCAACAAAGAATCCTTCATCTGCTTTACCATCAAATTTTCCTAAATGGTCTAAGGTATTGAGAATGGTCACATGACATCCAAAAGGTCTAAGAAATCCTATTGCAGGAGTTCTACCATTAAAAAGTTCATATGATGTCTTATTGTGAGGCTGCACAACTAAAACTCTATTTTGAACATAGCAAGTAGTGTTGACTGCCTCTGCCCAAAAAGTTATAGGTAGCTTGGAATCAGCTAACATTGTTCTAGCAGCTTCAATTAGTGTTCTATTCTTTCTTTCAACAACACCATTCTGTTGTGGTGTTCTAGCAACACTAAATTCTCTCTTAATACCTTTTTCTTTGCAGAAATCATCCATAACTCTATTCTTAAACTCTGTCCCATTATCACATCTAATGACTTTTACTTTCTTGCTTACTTGGTTTTCTATCTGTGTTATGAAATCCTTAAGGATGCTTGATGTCTCATCCTTAGTAGTTAAAAAGAAAAACCCATGTAAATCTGCTATAGTCATCAGTAATAACTAGACAATATCTCTTATGCATTATGCTCATTACTGAAACAGGTCCAAATAAGTCCATATGCAGCATAAACAAAGATTGATTGATAGAGTTAAAAATCTTGGGCTTACAAGTGGCTTTGTGTTGTTTGCCTTTTAGACAAGCAATGCATGTTTGATCATTTTCAAATCTTTTGTGAGGTAAACCTCTTACCAAACCATTCTTAACAATTTTATTTATGGTTTTGAAGTTAATATGACCAAGCCTTCTATGCCATTTCATTGATTCATCCAATGTAATTTAATCTTTTAAGGACAGTTGATGCAACATTGGATTTAAGAATCCAACATGCTGAGGCCTTAACAGCATTTGCCCTGTTTCCCTTAGCAGCAGAATGAACTGATTGCTTAGCAGCAGGAACTGCTAGCTTTTTAGTTCTACCCTTTGGTTTCCAAACTTGTTTTTGGACCACTGCTTTTGTTTGAATGGGCCTTAGAACAGTTGTTGATGCATGTCTGAAAGTTGTTTTTGCACCCTTAGCTGTTGATTTTGGGTTAATAGTCATAAATGGTCGAGCAGCAGGAACAATTTGTCTAGCAGCAGGAACCATTAGTCTAGCAGCAGGATCTGTGTTTGAGCCAGACTTGTTTTTGACTATTCTGGGGTTTGTTCTCTTAGAACTAGAGTGAGAGTGAGACTTAGGAGTTTGCCTTTTGTAGTTCACTCTATTGTTTTCATACCCAGTTACCCATTGGTTGCAGAAAGCTGCAAGATGGTCAAAACTACCACATGTGTAACAAGCTTTGTTATAAAAAGCAAAGTCATCACCTAATTGGTTAGACTTGAGGTTGTTCCAATTCCTTTGGTTACCTCTGGGCTTGTTGGTGGTTCTATATTGCTCACAATATCTAACTGGTTGCCTAACATGCTTAATGTTTGATTTAGGCTTAGCAGTATTGTGTTTGACTATCTTAGGAACACTTGTTCCTTCTTTCTTAACCACTTCAGGTTTAGACATAACCTGTTCTTCATCATCATCACTATCAGTTGTACAATCCTCAACAACTATAGCATCTCCTTTCTTAACAAAGGACACCTTGTCCTGATAAAGTAAAGTTTTATCTAAACTTTTATTTATCTTTTCTACCTTAAGGCTCTTGCTAGCCTTAGAACCATATTCCATGATTGGTTCTTGAAACTCAGCTAAACCTGTATGTGCTAGGTCAATACCTGGAGGTGAATGAATACCTCTATATGGTGGAGGAACAGTGTTATAACCTACACCAGAATTAGCTTTATTGGTTACTTGAGCTTCAAAAAGCTTATTAACTCCCTCTGAGGCATGAGCTAATGCATCTACAATTATCTTAACATTTCCTTTTTCCTTTTTGTGTCTAGCTAATGAATCATTCAGCTCAACAATACACTCATCTTTGATTCTTATGTCATTTTTAAGTATATTAATGTCATTAACAAAACTAGATTCATTATTTTGAAAATGTAAGACTTGTTTTTCTAGAACACCTAGACCTCTTTTGTGATTAGCTAAATTAAAAAGAGAATTAAGTAGCTCTTCTCGATGAGCATCAAATCTCTTACTAAGGTCTTGATGTGTGGGATTGCGCCCTCGCAGTAGGTTTTACCTCTCAAGGGATCTCAAGAGGCTTGCAATCCCCACCAGGCAGTGTACCTGACCGTTGTAGTATAGTGAAGTGGCAAGTACCGGGGGATTGATCGTTCAACTCAAAGAATAGTGTTCGTTAGGATTGAAATTTATCTCCTAGGTCTAGAGGTGCGGGATGATTCTTTTTTTATTTTTATATTTTATGGAAAGCAAGTAAAAATATCGGGTTTTGGAAGAAGGGGCGGAATTAGTTGCTAATCAACTAACCCAAAAGCTACTACTTAAACTAATGTGCAGGAAAGAAAACTAGGGTTCTACAAGGGAATTAAAGCATGTCTACCTATGATGTATTACTCCTTGCTAGCTATCCAATTCTACCTATTGAATTGTAACCTTGTTTTAATTGACGGGTTGTATTCCTTAATACCATTCGTGGGGTGGCGTACGTACTTCCCCAACTCTAGCAGCTCCTACTTCACTCCTATGCCGAGCCGGCTAAGAAGCTCCTAACAAGGGATCACTAGAATTCACTCATGCATTAAATACAAACAAATAAACCTAGTACGCATTGGTTCATGTTTCTTAAGGCGTTTAAGCAAGTTACCGTATAGGAGGTTAGCCAGTTTTCTTAAGCCTAACATCGATATCACCCAATCAAACAAGAGACAATAGGAAACAAGAATTATAAGCTAAACCAATAAGATCTATTGAAGTGTCACACCTTTATTGATGACGATAGACACATACATCAACAAGGAATCAATAAGATCTAATTAATTATATACAAGTTTCACACAATCATAAGTAGACACAAGGTGAATTAGCAAAGCATGATCAATGAAGGGCAAACAACCATAATAATGAAAGACATAATTAAGTTAGAATCAACAAACCAATATTTGATGTTTATGAAGTGATTGAAACCCTCTAAGTTGCTGGAAAAACACCTACCCTAACCCTAGAATCGGACTTAGGGTTGGGGGCTTACAAATAATGAAGTTATAAGGTTGTATTTATAAGCACTTTTCTGCCCGGCCCGTCTTGACGGCGTCAGACTAACCTTGACGGCGTCAAGACCAACTTTTCTTCACCAAATTGTAGATCTTTTCGTCCCGATCGCGTGGCCTTTTGAATCACCCAAATCCGAGTTCGTATGAAGATTTTATGGCCAAAACAGTGACAGCTACTCCGCGCGTAAGTTGTGATTGTCTTGATCAGCATGTGACGGTTTCACTAAGGTTCCTTCTCGTGTAAGAATACTTTGACGCCGTCACTCTATATCATCTGACGTCGTCAGGTCTATGATCCTGACGCCGTCACCTTCAAAAATCCTCTGGCCCGTCTCTCTTTGTCTTAACACGTGACGGCCTTGATCACCTTAAAGGGTGACGCCGTCAGACTTCCAATGTAAAACTTTCTGGCGCGTCACGTGTATAATTCCACCACTTTCATCTTCAAGTGACGGCGTCAGCATCCAAAGCCTGACGCCGTCAGGTGTAAAATCCTGACTTTCCTTGGTCTTTTTGTTTTCTTCATTCTTGAGCATAAAAACGTCCAAAAAGCTCCAAAAATGCTTCATATTCCAGAAATCACGTCCCAAGTACCTAAAATGAGAAAAGAAACGATTTAGGGCAATATTTGATCATATAATCGCGGATTAGGGCTTAAATGACCCCCTAAAAGCGGTACACTTTTCGCTTCATCAGGTCTTCATAAGCTTTAAGATTAGAGCATGATTCAGTACAATTTATGATAGAATTTACCTCTGAATCAGAAAAGGCCATTAGAGCAATCTCATTGGCAATAAGAGCAGCATTTGGTGGTGCATCCTCTTCATTAGCCATAGAGCTCCAATCATATCCAACACCATCAATAGCCAACATAGCCTTTGGCTCTTCAACTATTACTTCCTTTCTCTTATCTTGCTTATACGATGTGTTCCTATTATCCTGCTTCCTTGGGCTTCTACATTCTTTAGCAAAGTGTCCTAACCTATGACAGTTGAAACACTCCACTTTCTTCTTATCAAACCCAGCAGTTTCATTACCATTTATGGTAATTTGCTTTCCAGTTCTTTGCCAAAACTTCTTAGCCCTCATGCTAAGTAAAGCAACCTGCCACTTAATATCCATCTCTTCCAAATCATCACCATCTACCTGCTCAAGGTCTTCATGATTTAGAGGAGAACCACTAGATTGACTGGTTATAAAGGCATAAAATGTTGGATCTCCAAGTCCAGCAACATCCTTTTGTGAACTAGTAGAAGGACCACCATAAGTAGCATTAGAAACACTTTCAACTTCATTTACCTCTTCAGACTTACTAATACTAGGAAATGATAAGAGTGCAGCATTCCCAGAACTAGTTCCATAGTTTCCAGACTTCTTTAGACTTTGTTCAACAATTTTGAAGTTGTTGTACAAATCATTGAGTTTCATGGTTTCAATGTCTGGCTTGTTCATCCAGACAATAACATGAGTATGGAACTCATCAGGTAGACTTCTCAAAAACTTCATGTTGAGATCTTCCTTCTCTATCTCAACACTCAACACAGCTAACTGACTGACAAGCTTATGCAACCTTAAGAACAACTTATCAAGAGTTTCATTGCTAAAAGCAGTAAAGTTTTCAAATTGTTGTTTCAGCAATGTCTTCTGTGTCTTTTTGGTAGTTTCATTACCACCAAACCATGCACAAATCTCTTCAAAAAGAGTTTTTGCATCAAGATACTTGTTAAAAGATAGCATCTGCTCACCAGGAATGGTCATAAGCAACAAATTTCTTGCTTTTTGATCATTTCTCTTCTGTATCTTTTCATCATTGGAAACTGGTCCAGTATTTCTTTTCCTAAGGCTGCGTTTGTTTTTCATTTTTTGCATCTGACCAGGGTCTGAACGGACACTGTGTCTGAATCGGTCAGACATTTTGTCCGTTCAGACCGTTTGTTTTTTTGCATCTGACCAGGGTCTGAACGGCACTATTTGATCTTAATGGTCATGACTTGAGAGGGGTGTCTTAACGCGTCTGAATGCCTCTTGTTGACACAAAATAACAAAAAAAAAAAAAAAAAAAAATTCCTGTTCAAACACGAGTTTTTTTTTCCCGTTCAGATGCGTTCAGATTCAGACATTTACGCCTCAGATTCAGATTCAGACGTGCTGTTCAGATTCAGATTCAGACCCTCTTAATAAACAAACACCACCTAAGTGTTTTGCCTTCAAGGATAACATCTGAATAGCTTGGTGAAAAAGAATCACCATACATAATGATATCCCAAAGAGTATAAACTTGAACCATAAAATATTGCTCAATTCTCATCCTCCATAACTCAAACTCATTCTGTTTGATCATGGGCAACTTTGCAGCAACATTTGAAACCTGAGCATCTTGTACATCCATTTCTATTTTAGCTTCTAAATCAACTATATCAGCCTTGCTCTGATACCACTTGCTAGGGTTCGACACACGGTTAAGGTGGTTAAACCTTGTGAATTTTTGTGTATGATATATTAAGTTAATATGATTAAGTACGCGAAATTTACTTAATCACACTTAGAAGGTTATTTTTGTTATGGAAATGGAACGGTTATGATTAGTTATATGACAATAAAACAATGAAAGCTTTTCACCAAAACGATTCAATATTATTCAAAATAATACGAGTGATCTTTCTATCACTAGGGTTACAAAGACCTTGAATCTTATGTTTTTACAACTTGTGATATTCTTGTGTTTGTTCTATGTCTTAACAGATATGAGTTCTAATAATAACGTACACTAATATATAGTCTAAGATCTTCTTTTATAGTCCAAGAAGATCTTTTCAACATTGCTTAAAGTCTAGTCGAACTACTTGCTAACTTATCTTGAGTGTGTCAGTACATAAGATACAACATGTATCTGTGTACACAACTTGTTAACTAAGCACATGGGGTAAGATATTATCTACCGTATATTGTTGACCAAAATACAAATAATATCTTTTCATACTTATCCACTTAGCAGCAGAATGTACATTAGCAGCAGCAATGAGTTATTGCTAGCAGCAGGATCAAGTACACTAGCAGCAGGATCAACAGCAGCAGAATGTTTAAGCCTAGCAGCAGAATCATTTATCGCTAACAGCAGAATCAAATGTTCTAGCAGCAGGAACAAACATTACCAGCAGGAACCAAATGCACTAGCAGCAGAATCACACTTAGAGTATTTCTTTGAATAGAATCCGATATTAAACTTCTTGAATATTTAATTCCCAACAAGAAGTCATTGAGTTGATCAATGATTTATAACGTATAGTGGGATTATAACAGTCTATGTCTTCTTGATTGAGACATGGACAATAAGTGACTTAGTTAAACAAAAAATACTTGTGTTATAAAGCATGCAATTGGCTTGGAAAATCTATTTCACCATTAACTTGACTTAGTTGGTAAATAGGTAAGCCAAAACGAGTATAGGTTTATCTTACATATTGTTAGATTGTCTTACAATGTTAGTTCTAATAAAATACCTCAAGTTTGTGGCGTGTTCAGTTAGGAAAATCAAACTCTATTAGTATTGTTTGATTAAAGATAACTATAACTTCCTTTCTTCCAAAAGTTATCAAGGTTAGAAAATTGAGTATGGTTAGTATATACTCAATAAGACTCCAACCTAGAAGATTAATAAGACACCATTTATTATGGAATGTGATGAATCACATTAAGTCTTAAAATTGAAGTTCTAAATTTGTTAAACTATTTTTGAGTAGGTTATTAACAAACTTAATGTAAAGAACTGTCAATATGTATTTGTAATGTCCCAAAAGAGAATAATTTTGTGTTGCTCTACTTGCTAAAGTATTTATAGATAGTCTATAAATTACAAAAGGCAAGTGGGAGTTTTATCTTGAAAAGAAAAAATTACAAGATACATGATCTTCTAAAAATACACTAGTAAAGTCATGATGAGGATTTAACATGTTAATTTTAAATCTCAAGATGATGGAATTCTTATTCATAGATCTGCAAGGATATCTCAAATATTTGAGTAATATGTTGAGGATTATGAGTTACAGGATTATGGTAAACCTGTTGATCATTAAGATAAATTGCAAATATTGAATTTGGCAAATTACTCATACTATGAATGCTTAGATGCAGTCCAGAAAGATAACTAGTTTTGGAAACTTAGTTAATCTTGAACTCTATAGTTACACTATAGAATGAAGATGGGTTTCTTCAAAGGGAATGAAAATCCTAGAGATTTAAATTCTTGTGTAGAAATCATATGGACAAATTTTGTATACATATTTAATGAATGTCTTATGACAAGATTAACAATCTCACTTAAGCAATTAACTGTGATTGAATATTCTTTCTAGGCACATTAAATGTATAAAGATTATGATTGTCATTCTTAGTTTCATTAATATGAAATTAACAATGGAATATCAAAACTCTTTCTTGAGTAATTACTTGTGCGAGGACGATAAGTAATTAAAAGGAGTATTTGAATTCAAATAATCTTTGAAAGTATACAAAGTACAATAATTCATGAATGGATTAAGGCATGCATCTAGGAGATATACTTAAGTTTAATTATTAAATCCAAGTTTTGATTTATAATTAAAATAAGATATTTCCTTAATATTTTTGAAAGCTGGCGGGAGTGTTATATTTATTTTCTTATTTCATATATGTTGTATAACATATAGGAAGTAACATTCCATAAACATTAAATGTTAAGTCTTAGTTTGGAATGAAACTTCACTTAAAGATTTAGAAAATAAACATACAACCTTGGAATATATGTTTATTGTTATAAACATAAGCGGTAAAAATAATTGATTCTAATAGAACATGATATACTCTTAGAAAATTTGAATAGAAACATATCTTTGAAAAGATATAACATGAATAAAATCTAAGTTTGACACAAGGATTTTTCATGTACATCTTGTTATATGTTGTATCATGTTTGGATAAAAGATGATTTGACAACATTGATATCTAATTGAAAGTTATTAGATAACTAAGTGTAATGGATATGGTTGGATATAGAATTAACATCCTCATCCTGGAATTGCTCCTAAATTCTAAGCATGAACCATATGGCAAATTGTTGCGTAACTGATATAGCCGACAAATCTTGAAAGATTGGAAGGTATCAAACATTACACAATGGATATTAAAGTTTACGGAATTTTAAAGAGCATATTGTTGTTTGCATACAATGATGCTAATAAAATTGAGATGACACTCAATACTAGTCATGGTAGGATTTCATCCTTGTTAATGGCCATGTGTACTAGTTATGCTTAACTATAAGCATAGTTGCATTATACATTAAAGAATTAGAATACTTTAAACTATAAAAGGTTTGATAGTTTAATTGTCATAAATTCGTGGTTGAGGATGTCACGCATTTTATGAAATATTATGTGGCAATATCAAGATAGTTGAATGCACACTTACAAGAACTTCACTAATTGAATTCTTGAAATAAGTATTCTCAAAATTCCGATAGATCAAAATTAGTTGATTTATGTCTTGTCAACAAGTATGATTGACATGACTTGAGGCATAATTCATTAACTAGAATTATCATGCATTGATCTATTTTAGTATTTGGATAAGGGATGTTAAGCAATTATTATTTACAATGAATTAAAGTACTTGGTACATTTGTTTTCATTAATAATAGATTGTATCCTATATTTGCATGTTTAAATCCGTGGATAACTTATGTTATTCTAAATTGTCCGTTGTCGATTAATGATATGGGAATATCATTAAATCAAGACAAATCTGAGTATTGGTAGAATATACTTGAAAGTATATTGATGCGTTGACATGCTAATTTCACATGATATTCAATGAATTGAATATAGGACTTATCCCGACTTCATGAGTTTACTTTATGGATCTTGTCATCAAGTAAATCATGTATATATAGTTATCCTCAGACTTGAGATACCAGATAACTGTCATGGATGTAATGCATTTCTGTGAAGCAATTTACCGCTATACGTAACTGGTAGCTATAAGGATTGTTTTCAGGAGTGTTGCAAAGTTCTTGGGTTATGCTCGTAGTCAAGAGAGAATTTGTTCCTTCAAATTTGTTTGAAGTTTAATACTGCTGGGCCCCTCGTAAGGTTGGCAAGATGTTTGCGTGCGCATGCCCAAGATCTCCCCTGATTATGTTCAGAAGATTTGGTAATCTTGCTCAATCAGAAATAACGAGAAACAGAATGGTTAATAATGGATGACTGAGATCCATATCTTTATTAATGTAGTATTAGAAACAAAAGGATAAGTATGATGATGAATCATCGAATGGTTTTTCCAGGAGACCACCACCCGAGTTGTACTAGGGGCATTGGCGTGTTGCTAGATGCTAACCAATGTCATTACACTATTAATAGATTTCCAAGTGGGAGCTGTTAGAGTTTGTGGAAAAATATTAAACGTGTATGACTAGAATTGAACTCGGGACCAAGGGATTGCACACTTTACGTATGAATGATTAATGAAGAATAATTAATATATATAAACGTTATGTATTTAATTATTTGAACACAAATAACGACTAACGGACGTTAAGTAATTAACGGAATTGACTAACGACCGTTAGTGAATAAAGGAAGGACTGTAGGTGAAATTACAGGACAAGAAGGTTCCAGAATTCCCTAGGGAATTGATGGGCCGATCGGTTGTAGGTTATGGAGGCCCAATCCATGCCTAACTTGTTCTCTAAGTTTCCTACTCTATAAATACAAGGCCTAGGGTTTAGGGTTTCACATCTTGTGCACTCTTGCTATAACCCTAAACCTAGTTTTCTTCTTCTTTTATTCCTAGCCGATCGAACTATCCCTTAGGAGGGGGGATCGATCAAGTTTTATTAAACAAATTGTTTTGGTTTAATAATTGTGTTCTTTTACTAGCATCAAACATTAATCGGTTATAGTACGTGTGTACAAAACCTTGGTAATTAACTCACTATAGTTAATACCATCTTGGATTGAGAAACAAAAAGGTCAGGGGTTTTCTCGTTAATCCTATTGTTTGTTAAAGAAGAAGAATTAAAGTTTAGATCATTGTTCTTGCTAGGATCAAAGGTACGTATCTTTAATATCCGGTTAATCTATTTACATGTTAAATATGATCTTATGCTTCCGCTACGTGCTTTGATGATGTAGTATTTATTTATATAATTGTTATGGTATTTAAATTCTAACAGAATATATATATATATATATATATATATATATATATATATATATATATATATATATATATATATATATATATATATATATATATATATATATATATATATATAGGAGAAAGTGAGTATGAGGCTATTAGGTAGGCAAGCTTGTGTGTAGAACCCAATTAAACTACGTCGTTTTGATAAAAGTATAAAAACCCCAAAGTACTTTGGTTGCCTCAGTCACACAAAAGTCAAAACAAATACACACACAAATCAAAGCTGTTAATGGCGGCATCTACAGACACAACAACGACGACGACTCTCCGTCACGCATCCGGTCACATCCTCGCATTCTTCATTCTTCTCCCGATCGGAGTACTCGCATTCTCGATCAGTCTTTTTTCGGTTAGTTTAATCAGATCTAATTTTTAAATTTGGTCATTTTTTGGGGTGGCTACTTCGTTTGCTATTATGTGGCTTACATTGTGATTAACCATCCAATCTGTGAATGAGCATTGTGATTAAAAGAGCTAATCAAACCTTTACAGGTACTAAAATGGGAGGACGTCGAAATAGGATGCCCGAAAGATGGAGAAATTAGGGTGAGGAACAAGGCCATTGGGGTATGCTCTGAGTGGTGGCCCATAACTTTACTCTAGATCACATGTTTGAGCCTGAGTAGTGCACTCATTTTTTAATAGCATGCAACTTGTATGACTAAAAACTTGCTTTTGAGGTAAATAGTGAATGAAACTGCCATTACTGATATTATTTACTGTAACAAGTCTGAAATCTAACGGTTGACAGCATTGTTGCATTCAAGGACCAACGAGTCATCTTCTGCTGTCAACCGTTCGATTTCAGACCTGTTACAGTAAATAATATCAGTAATGGCAGTTTCATTCACTATTTACTTCAAAAGCAAGTTTTTAGTCATACAAGTTGCATGCTATTAAAAAATGAGTGCACTACTCAGGCTCAAACATGTAATCTAGAGTAAAGTTATGGGCCACCACTCAGAGCATACCCCAATGGCCTTGTTCCTCACCCTAATTTCTCCATCTTTCGGGCATCCTATTTCGACGTCCTCCAATTTTAGTACCTGTAAAGGTTTGATTAGCTCTTTTAATCACAATGCTCATTCACAGATTGGATGGTTAATCACAATGTAAGCCACATAATAGCAAAACGAAGTAGCCACCCCAAAAAATCCCCAAATAAACATAAGTTTGTGCATAAAATCTGCAAGTATTCTTAGAATGTTATGCTTATTATAAGTTTATAACAACGTAACTGCAGCCGTTTCTATACAGTCTTAGCTAATTAAATAGATACCCACTAGGAATTTCACGACTATCAGAACGTTTTCTTTATATAGACTACCTACATAACTTGGATGTCAAAACGGATAGTGCTAAGAAGCTTCATAAACAGTACCCTCAAAATAAATGCAACAATCCTTATGGGACATCAGTAATCATTCCTAAGAAATAAGCATTTTACACCCCTCAATTAGCAATAAATCGTGAATTAGTCGACTTTTTTCACAGCTTGAATCATTCTTTCCAATTCTTAATGAGTAACTATATGTAATATCAATACCACAACAAAACTAGTTAATCTTAACAAATAACTGTATCTGAATAACATAGTGCCGAAAATTTTCAAGTATCATTGTTTTTTTTCACATATTACAAGTTAAAAAAAATGACCAAATTTAAAAATTAGATCTGATTAAACTAACCGAAAAAAGACGGATCGAGAATGCGAGTACTCCGATCAGGAGAAGAATGAAGAATGCGAGGATGTGATCGGATGCGTGACGGAGAGTCGTCGTCGTTGTTGTGTCTGTAGATGCCGCCATTAACAGCTTTGATTTGTGTGTGTATTTGTTTTGACTTTTGTGCGACTGAGGCAACCAAAGTACTTTGGGGTTTTTATACTTTTATCAAAACGACGTAGTTTAATTGGGTTCTACACACAAGCTTGCCTACCTAACAGCCTCATACTCACTTTCCCCATACATATATATATAGGGAAGGGTTCTTTTCAGAACCAAATAAATGTACAGAACTGCGAGAACCAGCATCAACCAATCAAAAGTAAGGTGCACATGTGTTTTTTAATATAATGTATGTTTACGTATATTTGTAGTGTTCAATTTACGTGTATTTGGTAAGGTGCATATGTGTTTTTTTAGATAATGTAAATTTACGTGTGTTTGTAGTGCATGGAATGACAAACAAAAAGTATTTTACATGTATTGTTTACAATTTAAAACAAAAACATTATATACAAAATTTAAAATCATGTGATATACACTTCAAATACAAATTTCTAAAAGCAAAAATATGTTGCCGTATATGCACATGTATTTTCCCTCGTTGGACTCTTTGTATGTATATGTGCACTTGTATCTACGGCTGCACTTGTGTCTTTACTCTTTAAATCTTTAGAGTAACTATCTTATCGCTAGATAGTATGTACAAAACACATGTGCACTCTTCATGTTGATCATCATAATCGTTCCTGTAACCACAAAACACAAGTGCACACTTAAAATAGAACTAAACACAAAACATCTTTATATCATAACTAAAAACATATATGCACTTTCAACATATTTAACTCCAAAACTGTAAAAAATCACTCTCATGCTAGACACATGTGCATCAACATATATTTCTTCAACACATGTGCATTCACTATGTTCCTAATCTATACATGATTCGTACAGTTTAACAAAATATATAAAAACCATCACACTCTCATGCTAGACACATGTGCATCAACTGAATTATAAAATCAATCATTTTTTATCCTTTCACCATTACATTATACATAAACAAAAACAACTAGACCAACGCAATCAAAAAAGGCAACTGTACATCTAAACTTAACATATTATGAAAACCAAAATGGTTATAAAGAGTCCTTTATGCTTTTTTTAACTAATCATGTAATCGGCAACATAAAGCTTTTTTTAAAAAAAAAACATATTTTAAAACAACTTTAAGAATAGTTACTACCAACACGGCAACACATACCTGGCCTTGTTCCAACATGAATTAAAATTTATACAGTACATCCAAATAGGCACCAAAATAGTAAACACAAACAAACCCGTTTTTTAGATAAAGTAAATCTATAAGTTCTTACCGAAAGTCGCTACACCAAAACTATAATTCCTTCTTTGATCTCTAAATATATTAAAGAAAACATGAGATCTCCAACCGCACTTTTAGATCTGAGAAAGCAAATGCCAAAACCTTTACTTCTAAACAAAAAAAAGGCTAAAACCTTTATATCTAACACAAATGTTGAACGTTACCGGATGAGAAGTTGCTGGAGATCGGAGAGATTCACGGTCGCCGGAAAAAGACACGTTTGGATTTGATTTGGATCTAACACAATTTCACAAGGCTGCACACAACTCCAAACGATCCTTAATGGGCAGCTACATCTCGACTTCTATTCTTGGGATGGAAAACTGATTTGGATCTTGGCTTTCTGCTTGTTTTTCGGTGTGAAAAGAAAAGAGATCAATAGAGGTTGCAGATCGTAGGTGTTTAGCTTCCAGGTTTTGTGCGTGAAAAAAAAGAAAACGTGGTATACGGTTTGATAGGGAGTAACGAATGGAGAGAATCAAAGAGGGGAAAGTGCCGTGATTTTTGGGAAGTAAGGAAAGACTATTTCTTTTCCAAACTTCCAAATACCAATAATACCCCTAAACCCTTTATAAAACATTCCTTGATTTTTTTATTTAATTACAATCATGCCACCATCATTTATAACCATTGATTAAATAATAGTTGGCTAGGATCGGTTCTCGCAGTTCTGTACATTTATTTGGTTCTGAAAATAACCCTACACTATATATATATATATATAATATATATATATATATATATATATATATATATATATATATATATATATATATATAATACTAGACTTCAAAGCCCGCCCGATGGGCGGGCATGACTTGTAATAATAATTTGGATGGTATAGTTACTGTAAAAATTATTTTTAAGTATGTTTTTTTTTTTTTTTTTTTTTTTTTTTTTTTTTTTTTTTTTAGTATTATATTTATAAGCGGGTAGATGGTTTGGCCCGCCCAATGGACTGGCTAGACTTATGAATATTGTTGAAAAAATTAAGTTAACGAAAAATAAGATATAAACGTACCATTTTTTATGTTGAATGCATTGGGCGGGCATGACTTATGAATATCGTTGTCATATTTTTTTTATAGAGAAATAAGGATGTTAAGTAATCGTTATATAAACATTAACAATAAAAATTTTAAAAAAGTTTGAAAAAAAGGACATGTTCCATACACTTTGACTTTCATCACAATACACAATAAACTTTGGTTTTCATCGTTCAACTCAGCACACAGGTGATGTTTAAACTACACTCACTACAGCTTGAAAAAAAAGACCTGTTCCATAGCATTGAGCAGCAGTTTTCACAGAAATAGACATTTTCGCATGCATCAACCGCCCCTCAGTAAATTAACCAATCCTGGACACCATATATGAAGGTCGTAGGCATTTTTCATTCTTAAAATCTGCAAACATAAAAAGGAATAAGCTTTAATATATGAAGCCGACGCATTTCATAACAGGAACTGTAATAGATATATTATTGCACCTTTGCAATACCTCGAGCAAAGACACAAATGCATCTGAATTACATAAATCATCAGAAATTGGTAAAAATGTAACATTTAAGGATTTGAATAACTTATTTATACTTAAGTGATAGTGAGTATGCTCATTAAAAAAAGGCATTCCACCATTTTGCATATATGTAAATGATATTAGATATACAAATATTAGATTTAGAATCCAATCTTCAGTCTCCCCACTGTTGAACCATTACACGTTTTATATTTTCATGTACAGGTGTTTGACGGATAAGATTGAGAATACTGACGGTTAGTACCTGTGATAGATCCCATTGTCATTGCCACCAACATCACCATTGCCATTGCCATTACCATTGCCAATAGACATAGCCAGCCCATTAAATCCTTTTAGCTTCTTCATCAAACCACGGTCAGAATTCCTTGATGACTTGGCAGGAGAATCAATGCTCAGAGGACTCCCCTGCATTGCTTGAATCATGAGTTTGATATGAAAGATAATTAAATGACGCAAAAGTTTAAGAATGTCATGAAGACTCACAAGTGGAACTCCAGGATGAGGATAAACACCTCCATGTGGATACATTGCAGCATACGATGGCATCATATGCTGAAATGTAGGTACGGAGAAATGTTAACATGCTGATGACCATCACATATAATCAACATATTCATATGAGCATCGGTAGTGTTTGCAAGCGACAATACCTGCAGTGGTCCCTACATGTAAGGTGGAGGAGCATGACCAGGTGCAACAGCAGAGTTGAAGTATGGTGGCACAACCATTCTAGAGCCATAATATGCCTGTAATGGGGATCAAATAAAATTAGAGTGTGTTCAATCAATCAATTTTCAGGAACCAAACACTATTGTAGATGGTCATTCTGGATCTGCCTTGTAAAAATAACAAACCTGCATGGCTACCATGGTCAAACACCATTCCAAGTCACCTAAAAGTATTGTCTTGCTATAGTTGCTCGCTTGGCTGCAATGCAAGATAAACATGTTGAGATGACAGTATGACAGCAAAAAGAGATCATGAGATAAAATTAAATACATAAACAACCAGCTTTGAGCAATTAAGCCACTATTAATTTGCGCAGATATGGTAGCTAGCAGTAACATTTAAATGTGGAATATGACAGAGAAATTTCAAATGAGAAAAATTGCAAAAATCCATTACATATGTAGTTTAGACTGAAGATATTGATAGATAAACATACGTAAATACATACGCTAAAGAAGTTGGGATCTCTAACACAATTGTCAATTTATAACACCACCCCCTAACAGACTAACACAAGGACGCGCTAGAACTCAAACAAATGATGAGGCAATAGGAGTTAAATTGTATATGTCATTATAAAGAGCCTGCAACGAACCAAATCTGTAATAGTAAATCCTGACAACACAGAAATACTTGCAGCAGAACTCGAACACGATAACTGATGAAGAATACCTCACTGTAGCAGAATGCTTATAGGGTTGCTGCTTTTTCCAGCTCGCAATTGAGCTAGCTCATTGTTGATTCGTAATCTGCTTTTGATTATCTGATCTTTTTAAGGTCAACTAATCAGTTTCATACCAGCTGCAAAAAATGTTTTTCGGTGGCTAAATAAATATTACCTATTTAACCCTTCTTTTAGGCTTAGGTATAGCAATTCCTCTTCCTGTTTCACAAATTGTCTACTCTTTTCACAAAAATTCGATTTTGTCATATTTATATATAATTTTCTTTAAAAAAATTGAAGTTTATGCACACTCAGCATCTTGTTTATTTATTTATTACAACTTCAACAACATAGGAAGTTAGGAACATCCATAACACTATTTTTCTGCATCCAGTTTTGTTACAACTGATTATCCTATTATATATACCAGCTGCAAAAAATGTTTTTCGGTGGCTAAATAAATATTACCTATTTAACCCTTCTTTTAGGCTTAGGTATAGCGATTCCTTTTCCTGTTTCACAAACTGTCTACTCTTTTCACAAAAATTCGATTTTGTCATATTTATATATTATTTTCTTTAAAAAAATTGAAGTTTATGCACACTCAGCATCCGGTTTATTTATTTATTACAACTTCAACAACATAGGAAGTTAGGAACATCCATAACACTATTTTTCTGCATCCAGTTTTGTTACAACTGATTATCCTATTATATATAGTGTCATTACTGATGTGCTTGTTTTATTGACTTACCTGTTCCGTAGGCTGGTAAGATTTATGTAATGCAAATGCATAAAGAGTGCAGTGATTTCTGTTAACCCAAAGTGCATTATATTTTTACATGATAGCTACTTACTGGAGCTGATATAGAGAGCGTAGAGGTGGCAGTTTTTCCCCATTTATGTAATGCAAATCGAATGGGTCGTTTTAGGGTATGTTCTAGTCCTTGTAAAATGAAAAATTAGCTAAAAGCAAAGGGATTAAATGGGCCTAACGTGGAGGTTAATTCAGTGTCACAAAACGTTTCAATACACAGCCTAACAATGTAAATCAACGTTTCCATAGACAACCTACCTTCATCACCGAATAGAAGCCAAATAAAATAAACGGATGGGCTTGGCATCAAGTTAATGGAAGCCTTTATCACTATTTTTACTGATCTAATGTTTCCTTATAATAGACAACAGCATATCCAAAAATTTAAGTAACCTACTGACCTCTAAATAAACAAATATCAGAAGCAAGATATGCTCATCATTTGTGAACAAAATGAAATTGCTTAGCAACACCGATGTGATAACATTTTAGTTTTACTATTTACAAACTTGTTGGACGGCTGGATGGTTATATAAAGACGACGTGATATCAGACACGGAAAAAAGATGGTAAAAACATACCTCAAAGAAAGATGCATTTTGAGGATCCTCCAGCCTCCTCAAAGGGCCATCATTTACAGTAAAACTGATTCGCTGGAATCAAGTCATTTATTTTTAACCAAAGGAGTACAACGGAAGTTGTAATCCCGGGTCGTTATCCCCAACGAGGGCTGAATGGAATTTGTGATCTCGAATCGTGCACGTGTGCTGAATGGTGAATAAATTGGGATTTTTGGTTTTTTAATCTAAAATGATTGAACATAAAATGAAAACGATTTAATAAACCAAGAAAACGGTAATCTAAAAGAGACGTAAAAGAAAAAACGCGAATTAACGAAAAACGGAAACGAGAACGAAGCTAAAAACGTGAAAACGATGAAGTAAAAACTCTACGGGAACCAAACTATTTTTCCTACATACTAAATGACAAAATAAAATTTTACAAAAAAGAAATATATTTTTTGACTTTTTAATTATTTAATTATGAATTAAAAACTAATTTAAACTATTTAAATTTATGATAAATACTAAATGAAAAAATAAAAATCTAAAACTTTTTCTATAAATATTATTAAGTGAAAAGAAGCTAAGAAAATTATAAAAATGAAACTTGCTTAATTAAAATTTAAAAAAAATAAATTCTATTAAATAGAAGCTATCACTATTTTTATGTTTTCGTTTTTCTTAAGGTCTAATAATATAATTATATTTTTCCTATAATCTACCTAATAAAAGAAAATTATGAAAATTAGAATTATATTTTTCTGATTAATATTCTATTTATTATAATTTAATTACTAATTTAAACTATTAAAATGATTTAAAAATAGAAAATGAAAACAGAAAAATCTGGAAAAATTCTAGTAAATCTAAATTAATAATTAAAAGCTGGGAAAAATAAAAACAAAACTTATCTAACCCTAATAAGCAGAATGGGCAGAATAAGCACTTACAAAATAAGCTAAAAATAAGCAAAACACAACTAAAAATTACCAAGAGTTCAGGAACTGATCTAACAACTATTTTAAACATAAAGCAACTGAAAATGATCACATAAGCACAGGAAATAAGCTGTTAAACAGCTGAACAGATCATGGATTATAGACAGAAAAAAAACAGTAAAACAGGCTACTTGCAGACCAGGAATAAGCACTCTAATAAGCCAGAAAGTGGAACCTAATGGGGGCAAAATGTTCTCAATACTACTGGCTATCTACAAACTAAAAATGCCCAAATTAAACACCCAATTGCTACCCTAATTGAGTGCTAGATCAGGTGCAAGAAATCAGGAAAGGCTGATGTGCAGAATCAGAACAGGCAGAATGAGCAATATTGCAGAGTACTTATAAGCTAGCAATAAGCTCTAAATGCTTGAATGAGCTAAAACAGATAATTATCATACTACAAGCTATAAGTAAAACAAAATTAAGAATCTAACACCTACTGATACTAGCTTAATTCTGAGATCAACAAGGGTCTGAAAAGGCTAGAAAACAAAGATTATGCAGACTTTAGCAAAAACAATTTAGACTTAAATAAATCTTACCACCTACTGACTATCTATCAAGTGAACTAACAGGGAACTATTGACATCAAAATAAAACACAAAACAGCAATCTAAATCCTAACAGGTTAACAGAACAGTACATAAGCTAAACAATCTAGAAAGCAACTTGATTCTATCAAAACTTTTAAGACAGCTAAAAACAAATTAAAAATAAGTTAAATCACCTGGATTAGAGCATATCTGAAGTTCTTGGGGTGCACATGAACAGTGCACCTCAATTTTTGACCTAATTCTGCCTTAACCCAAACACTCCAAACTTTGACTGATTTGATTTTTTTAAACTGAGCTAAACTAAATGAGATTATCTTTCTGAAAACAGTGGAACAACCAACCATGATTAAGCTTAAAAAGGGTACTAAACAACAAAAATAAGCAAGATAAGCAATTTGACTTTCTATTTTGACTAATGTTGACTTTTTAATAAAAACTAGAAATTGCATTAACTGAGAATTCAGAATTACATAACATGGAAAATAAATGACAATGAAGATTAACAATTTCCTAAATTAAAACTAAACCTTGAATTCGACTTTAAATTAAAATTACACTAAAAATGTTGGTCTAAAAACAGTGACATGTTTCTTCTTAAATACCACTCCAATAGCTTCTACTCTGTCTTCTCTCCAAATCCCAGCCGTCCAATTTTCTTCAATCAATCCCAACCGTCGGTTTCAGTTTTGGCGGGAAATGATATTTATCTTTTCTTGAGCACGTGGGAAGTACTAGGGAGTAGCTAAGCTAAGTGAGGGGAAACGTGAATCAGAAAAAGGGTGGGATGGAGTAGCTAACAGGGGAGAGTGGGTGATTTGTCAGGGTGGTTGAGTGTGGTATCCAGGTTTTGTTTTTGGCGGTTTTGGGAAGAGGGTAAGGTTTTGACTTTTGTGGGTTTGACTGAGTGTTTATCTAAAAATAAGAAACGGATGGGGTGTGGGTTTTTATTTTGGTTATTTGTTGGGCTGTGTGAGATAGTTGGGCTTAGGATTTAGGATAAGGGTTATGGGATAGGATTAGTGGCCGGGTTTAGTTGTTTTAAGGTTTAGGGGTTTAGGTTATTTAGGTTTAAGTATAGAGACCAAAAGTGTAATTCCATGAAATTTGAGGGGCCCTTTATGCAACTTCTGAAAATTATCCAAAGGACCATTCTTGTCAAGTTTCAATAGTACAAGGACCAAAATTGATTAATTTCCATTTTAAACTTCCAAGGACTATTTTTGCCAATTTTTAAACTCGAGGGACTAGACTTGCCATTTTTGCAAACATTGATTGTTTTTCAATTGTTTTCAATCCTTTTGCATTTGAAATACACAAAAACACAATCAAATGATATTTATAGTATTATGTGACATTCCAAAGTGTTTTTGGTTGTTTTTGTGGGTTTAAACAATGTAAAATATATGTGTATTTAGACACATATCAAATCCCCCACACTAAACTATTGCTAGTCCCTAGCAATATTTTATGAAAATTTAATGGATTTTAAGTCTCTTTACCAAAAGCCATCACTTCTGGAGTAGCCATTGTTTCAGTTCAAGTAAGAACTATGGTACACTGATAACCATATGATTTTGAGCAAATCACCAGCTGTCAACGGATTTGATTTGTCTTTACCAAAAGCCGTTTGCTTCTGGACTAGCCAACTCTTAGATAAAATACAGTTATTATCTTTGGTGAGCTGATTACCAATTATGGTTTTCCCACTTGCCTTTACCACAAGCCATAACCTTGCGGGCTAGCCAACTCTTCACTTATAAATATATGGTGAGTCGAATACCATACAATTTTGGGCAAATTGCAAGCCATAAACGGGTTTGATTGATCTTTACCCAGAGCCGTTTGCTCCGGGATTAGCCAATCCTTTTGTGTGTTAGACATGGTGGACTGATAACCATTTATTACGTTCTAAGTGAGAAAAAAAATTTTTAAAATTTTGGCCAAAATGGGGGAAATAGGGTAAATATGTGATCAAATTCGCGAGAATTCCCCCCCACACTTAGAACTGAATATTGCCCTTAATATTCAAAGTACCGGATGTTAAACCAACACTTAGAACGTGAAAAGGCAATACATAAAGCCATTATTTTATATATACACATGCTTTTTTTTTTTTTTTTTTTTTTTTTTTTTTTTTTTTTTTTTACATAAAATGTACATATATACAACATGTGGGGCATCTCCCCCATACTTGGGTGTTAGAAAAGAGAAAGAAGACAGAAATATGGGTGAAAACCCATATGGTGGGCTAATGTTTTTGTTCACCGAGTCACTAGCTTGACTCGACCCCGAATTCATTTGTTCTTGGGGAAGCATGTGGAACAGAAAATCTCCATCGGACTTTCATTCAAGATGTTTGGATAAACATTGAAGTACTTGAAAGTTCCACACCGATGAGATATACACAGAACCGGCTCACAAATGATAAATGAAAATGCCAGGTTCAAAGATAGCGTCTTCATTCCCGAAGGAGTGAAGAACAGGAGAAGTCACCGTGTAGGTGAAGAAAAGAAAGAAAGTCATGATAAAAATCATGACTAACTCATCATCATCAGAAGGAGAATTCATGATTTCAGGATCATGAATCTCATCATTTAAGCTCATTTGATCAAGACAATTCAAGGGTGGGAGGGACGGGATTTTGATATTAATCAAATTCTCAGTATTGAGAACATCTCCCTCCGGAACACAAAGATCATTTTTGTCAAGATCAAAGTAAAAGTTATCATACTCCGGAGGAGATATGATATGAGTGAGTTTACTGGAGAACTCCTCAAAGGTGAATGAATCATATTCGGATTTGATGTGAGTGAGTTCATCAGCGAACTCCTCAAATGTAAATGATTCATAATCGGGGAGAGAATTATGAGAATGAGAAGTGGTATTGCCACTAATTTTCTCTCCCATCTGATCAAAACAAAAGGCTTCCATTTCCGGAATAGAATCATCGGAAAACAGGTCACTATCCTTTATGGGGATAGGAGATGAAATGGGTTTTTCTTTGAAAGCCTCGATTTTAGAAATGAGAAGATTAACATTTAATAATGTTTCACGAAGAGTTTCGTCTTTGATTATTTCTTCATCATTCTCTTCTTCTAAGCTGACTGGCTCAGAAGGAAATTCTTCCACATAAATGATGTCTCCACAAGATAACGAATCGTCATCATTAGAATCGGAGAACATCTCAACATGATCACTTGGGAAGACAAGAGGAGGATGGAAGACAAGAGGAGGAGGGATATCACACATTTGATCAAAAGTTCCCTGTGACTCACTTGGGATTGGGACAATGTTCTCAGCACTAGACTTTATGAATTCGTCCGATTCCTTTTCAGGAACAGTGCTAAGAAGCTCATCCCCCATAATAAGAGAGTTAGTGTGAACTTCGGGTGTGATAACAGCTGACTGAGGGAGTTGAGAAGGACTAGCATACATGGATTTTACAAGTTCCATTTGTTCTTTTGCTAGCAGTTCCTCCATAGACTTTTCTCCCTGAATTTCCACGAAAGGAATCTCAACTGATGAACTTGATGAATCTTTTTGAAAAATATCAATGATATCTTCATCATCACTGTCATCATTGTCATCATCGTCATCGAAAAGAACAGCATTGCGGAAATTGGCACGTGCTCTAGCTGCTCGTAGTTCGGCTGATGTCTGAAAACCACATTGATTATCAGCATGAGGACCCCCACAATATACACAAGAAACACTGGGTGCATTATGAAGTGTTGTATTGTTCAACTCCTCCTTAAGTTCTTTTAATATCTCAAGAGCCTTTAGACAAAGGTCTTGCGAAGTTTCTTGAAGAGTTGTTTGATTCATTTGGCACTGTGGAGGTTGGTCATGATATGAATAGTCATAATTGTTACAAGGAAATGGATTCCTTGTTTGACAATCGTAACTGAAGTGTGGACCTCCACAGTACTCACAACAAAAACTTGGTGTATTTTGATACGAAGCATCATTGAAATTTGGATTATATGATTCTTGCTCGTATGAATGTGATGGGTAGTTGGAAAAATTTGAAGAGTCGTTGAATGAGTTCGGATTAGGATCATAAGCAAATGAATTCCTCGAACCACAAAACAAACAACTTCCGTCTCGAATATCATTACCACACTGTTCACATGTACACCAACGACATGGTAAACCAAAAAGCGGCTCATCACAACCAACACAAGGAATAAAATCTGGAGGTGGGACAAGTGGTGTGCTCTGAGAGCTAGGAATTTCCACCACTTCCGTTATGGTCTCTGGTTTTTGTTCTTGATAAACGTGAAGATTAGGCAAGTCGTTCTTTTTAGTTACCGTTCTAAGCTCTATACGTTCTCTTGACAACCTTTTAACCGTAAATTGTGAAAGGTCTGGATTAATTCTTGACGGTTTGTCAATAATAGCACGTATCTCGGGCTTTGAAGGGTAGTCGGAAGGACTTTGAGAATCATTGATGGAATTAAGCTCTCTTTCGAGGGCTAAATCACACCAATAACAAGATCCGTCTGGTGCATCATTTCCACACTTCTCACACGAACACTTGGAACAACGAAGATTATCACCCACTGGACCTCTGCAACGAAAGCAGCAATAGCCCAGTGACGACATAGAAGAAAGGTATAAGAAGTTTAGAATCAAATGGATAGAGGGTAAAGGGATAAAGAATCAAAAAGGGTAAGAGGGTGAGAAAAGGAATTAAACGGATAAGAGGGCACGGGAGAAAGAATCAAACGGATAAGAGGGATAAGAAGAATCTTTTTGGAATTTTTGAAAAACATTTTGAAAAACAAAAAGGAAAATAATTTTTGAAAAGAAAATCTTTTTGGGTTTTTATAAGAGAATATTTACGAGATTCAAAACACACAACGATAAACGAGATTTAAAAATTCGCGTCAGCCTTCCCCGGCAGCGGCGCCAAAATTTGATTCGCTGGAATCAACACATTTTATTTTTAACCAAAGGAGTACAACGGAAGTTGTAATCCCGGGTCGTTATCCCCAACGAAGGTTGAATGGAATTTGTGATCTCGAATCGTGCACGTGTGCTGAATGGTGAATAAATTGGGATTTTTGGTTTTTTAATCTAAAATGATTGAACATAAAATGAAAACGATTTAATAAACCAAGAAAACGGTAATCTAAAAGAGACGTAAAAGAAAAACGCGAATTAACGAAAAACGGGAACGAGAACGAAGTTAAAAACATGAAAACGATGAAATAAAAACTCTACGGAAACCAAACTATTTTTCCTACATACTAAATGACAAAATAAAATTTTACAAAAAAGAAATATATTTTTTGACTTTTTAATTATTTAATTATGAATTAAAAACTAATTTAAACTATTTAAATTTATGATAAATACTAAATGAACAAAGAAAAATCTAAAACTTTTTCTATAAATATTATTAAGTGAAAAGAAGCTAAGAAAATTATAAAAATGAAACTTGCTTAATTAAAATTTAAAAAAATAAATTCTATTAAATAGAAGCTATCACTATTTTTATGTTTTCATTTTTCTTAAGGTCTAATAATATAATTATATTTTTCCTATAATCTACTTAATAAAAGAAAATTATGAAAATTAGAATTATATTTTTTTGATTAATATTCTATTTATTATGATTTAATTACTAATTTAAACTATTAAAATGATTTAAAAATAGAAAATGAAAACAGAAAAATCTGGAAAAATTCTAGTAAATCTAAATTAATAATTAAAAGCTGGGAAAAATAAAAACAAAACTTATCTAACCCTAATAAGTAGAATGGGCAGAATAAGCACTTACAAAATAAGCTAAAAATAAGCAAAACACAACTAAAAATTACCAAGAGTTCAGGAACTGATCTAACAACTATTTTAAACATAAAGCAACTGAAAATGATCACATAAGCACAGGAAATAAGCTGTTAAACAGCTGAACAGATCATGGATTATAGACAGAAAAAAAACAGTAAAACAGGCTACTTGCAGACCAGGAATAAGCACTCTAATAAGCCAGAAAGTGGAACCTAATGGGGGCAAAATGTTCTCAATACTACTGGCTATCTACAAACTAAAAATGCCCAAATTAAACACCCAATTGCTACCCTAATTGAGTGCTAGATCAGGTGCAAGAAATCAGGAAAGGCTGATGTGCAGAATCAGAACAGGCAGAATGAGCAATATTACAGAGTACTTATAAGCTAGCAATAAGCTCTAAATGCTTGAATGAGCTAAAACAGATAATTATCATACTACAAGCTATAAGTAAAACAAAATTAAGAATCTAACACCTACTGATACTAGCTTAATTCTGAGATCAACAAGGGTCTGAAAAGGCTAGAAAACAAAGATTATGCAGACTTTAGCAAAAACAATTTAGACTTAAATAAATCTTACCACCTACTGACTATCTATCAAGTGAACTAACAGGGAACTATTGACATCAAAATAAAACACAAAACAGCAATCTAAATCCTAACAGGTTAACAGAACAATACATAAGCTAAACAATCTAGAAAGCAACTTGATTCTATCAAAACTTTTAAGACAGCTAAAAACAAATTAAAAATAAGTTAAATCACCTGGATTAGAGCATATCTGAAGTTCTTGGGGTGCACATGAACAGTGCACCTCAATTTTTGACCCAATTCTGCCTTAACCCAAACACTCCAAACTTTGACTGATTTGATTTTTTTAAACTGAGCTAAACTAAATGAGATTATCTTTCTGAAAACAGTGGAACAACCAACCATGATTAAGCTTAAAAAGGGTACTAAACAACAAAAATAAGCAAGATAAGCAATTTGACTTTCTATTTTGACTAATGTTGACTTTTTAATAAAAACTAGAAATTGCATTAACTGAGAATTCAGAATTACATAACATGGAAAATAAATGACAATGAAGATTAACAATTTCCTAAATTAAAACTAAACCTTGAATTCGACTTTAAACTAAAATTACACTAAAAATGTTGGTCTAAAAACAGTGACATGTTTCTTCTTAAATACCACTCCAATAGCTTCTACTCTGTCTTCTCTCCAAATCCCAGCCGTCCAATTTTCTTCAATCAATCCCAACCGTCGGTTTCAGTTTTGGCGGGAAATGATATTTATCTTTTCTTGAGCACGTGGGAAGTACTAGGGAGTAGCTAAGCTAAGTGAGGGGAAACGTGAATCAGAAAAAGGGTGGGATGGAGTAGCTAACAGGGGAGAGTGGGTGATTTGTCAGGGTGGTTGAGTGTGGTATCCAGGTTTTGTTTTTGGCGGTTTTGGGAAGAGGGTAAGGTTTTGACTTTTGTGGGTTTGACTGAGTGTTTATCTAAAAATAAGAAACGGATGGGGTGTGGGTTTTTATTTTGGTTATTTGTTGGGCTGTGTGAGATAGTTGGGCTTAGGATTTAGGATAAGGGTTATGGGATAGGATTAGTGGCCGGGTTTAGTTGTTTTAAGGTTTAGGGGTTTAGGTTATTTAGGTTTAAGTATAGAGACCAAAAGTGTAATTCCATGAAATTTGAGGGGCCCTTTATGCAACTTCTGAAAATTATCCAAAGGACCATTCTTGTCAAGTTTCAATAGTACAAGGACCAAAATTGATTAATTTCCATTTTAAACTTCCAAGGACTATTTTTGCCAATTTTTAAACTCGAGGGACTAGACTTGCCATTTTTGCAAACATTGATTGTTTTTCAATTGTTTTCAATCCTTTTGCATTTGAAATACACAAAAACACAATCAAATGATATTTATAGTATTATGTGACATTCCAAAGTGTTTTTGGTTGTTTTTGTGGGTTTAAACAATGTAAAATATATGTGTATTTAGACACATATCATTTACAGTAAAACCATTGGTCCAGAAAGTGATGGTGCCATGTGACATCGATGTTGAAGTAAGTCCAGCCAGTGTCGCTGCTACACCATCAGTTAGCATAGCCTGCATTTAAGTTGGTGAAAACTACATGGAAAAGATAGAACACTGATCATTTACTACATATATACACACACTCCCTATATCCCATTACGTATTATCTACTTTACTTTCTTGGATGTCATAAAATAAGTGATTGATCCCCTAGGTTATTAAAGTTTAAAGGAAGAAAACTGAACATTTTTTAGCTTAACTGAAACTGCTATATATAAGCAACAAATCCACATCAACATAAGTTGCCCCTTTTAATTACTCGAGAATCATGAACTACAGTATATTATTTAAGGCTATTTCATGAATAATAGAGTGACTATAGTTTTCGATCTCCATGAATATTCAAATGTCTGGACTATTAAGTAGTTCATATATTATTAATTTATTATACTGAGTAGTTAGTATGTTTACCTCCCCAAAGCGTCATATGTTGCTGCAAGATTGCTGTATACGCTAAGGGTATCTTGAGTGAAACCACTGAACGCGAGTAATACTCTTCAGTTCCCTCAAGGTCCCTTTGTTCTGTCAATCAAGGACCGAATAATACAAATAAAGGTCAAACTATCAGGCGAGATATCAGATAGTGACACATTAAATCATAAAGTAGCAGCAGAAAACTGAGAAAACTGATAACTTTGGCATCTTTCTATTTCTTTCTGACGATGACATGAATGCAATATATATCTTAAATTAGCGCACAAAACTTTCCGATATAGAAAGTATTTGATAATGTTCATATCCACATCTACATGCACAAAGTGTAATCCGAATTTACTTACCAACCCTACTTACCCGACGTAAAATATTTCCCATTTTGACATGTAAATCCCATTTCGCTACAACTAAGTCTATGTCAAGGTTTCAGCTTCTAAATTTCATCAACACACATTCACAAAAAATGTGGCCAAATATGTGGATTGTAATTTATTTTCCTATAACAAAGAAAGCAAACATCATGATCGACCAATAAAGTTAACATCATAAAATGCTGAAGAAACACTCTCATCATGCACGATTGAACATTAAGGACAGTTGTTTATTAATTAGAATTCGACCAGAAGTAGAATAAAAGAACGAAACTGCTGATTGTAGCCTTTCTACATAAGTAGAATAAACCTAGAAAAGTCCATTTTAAGACCCATAAGCATATTCAAATATCATATTTAAACTACTCCATCTTAATGGCCAGAAACAATACTTGATTGCAACTGGCTTGTGAAGTCCTGAATCATGTGCAACAAATGCGAGTATCTATTTCAAGGACATGCAGTGAACTGCTGATTCTTTATCATCATGAATAAGTCATCTCTTTGAACCTCCTTATGTTATGTACTAAAGGTCAAAACACGAACCTGCACAATCGACGAAGAACTGAAGCCCACGCTAATTGCTTCTGAAAGAGATGGATCAGCCAATCTACAGCTGAAATGTTGCTCCTATAGGTGATGCTACTGTGTTGTTGCTTACTGATACCTGCTAATATGATAGTACAACAACATGTAAACAATCATCAGTAAACTTTAAGTTATGAAGTGCATAGGAGGTTCATGGGTTCTTACCAGCAGTTTCATATAGGAGGTTCATTGCATAAGAAGCATGGGATATTACTGTGTTAGGCTCAAAACAGGCACCACCCGGTTGAAGAAGGACCACCCGGTTAAAGAGGGCCGCAATCAAGACCTTGATGCAGCAAAGATTTGGGGATATGAAAGGGTGCCAGCTAACAGTGAAAATGTCTTACTGGCAGTTGCGCATCAACCTGCTTCAGTATCCATAGATGCAAGTTGATATACTTTCCAGTTCTAAAATTGACGCAACCAAATCCAATGTTGCTCAAATCCATAATCAAAATCCAAAATTACTACCTTTTAACGAAATTGGATTCAATAGAAACAGTTGCAAAACATAACCTTTACAGATTTGTAAAAAAAAAAGATTAAAGTTAGAATACTTACAAAAGAAATTCAAGCATTCTTCACTCGATCTCCTGCAACCACTCAAGTTTCTTTCACTGCTTTTGCAACCATTCAATTTTATATGCATACACAATATATAAAAAATATAACACAATTTTATCATTAGGGTTTTTACCTTTGGTGTATTAGTAGTAGACTTCTTGATTAATTTCACCACGGATGTGTGATATCAGCACCTACAAAGCTTGTGCATCATATTCTTGTGTCTAGCACAATCCTGCAAGTAATATATTGTGATATTTTCATGTGAATTAAATAGATAAACTTGGTCTAAACCCTACGTACCTTTTGAACTATGTAAATAAAATATACCTCTTTTATTAACCATACAAAGTTGCACATCAAACCTTAACTTATACATGAAGACAAAAAAGTCGTTTAGATGAGCATCACAAATAAAGAAGAGAATTAGAAAAAAGATGTTTGATGAGATGGATGAGATCAAGCATTCTTAATACGTTTTCAAATCATGTGAATCTTCCAATATTAGCCTCTAATATTGGTTTCAGTAATCAATATTAACCTGCGTATATGTTTCATTCTTTCAGTATGTGTGAAGCTTGTTTTTAGGGGATACGGGATTAGGGTTAGGTTTTTGAGAAAAAGGTCCAATATATGACATTATTATATATACGTATGTTTATGTGTTTGATAAGGGAATTGAGTAAACATTATAGTTTTGGCTTTGCAGTATCTAACTCAAAAATTAAGTTGCTCTAGTGGTAAAGATAGTTACTAATGTATCATAAGATCCAAGGTTCGAATCCTAAAGATGTTTTTTAATCCATTATTCCGAATTTTTTATCCATTATGACGTGGCATAAATTGATTAGGTGGCATTGAGGTGGCGTTTAGGTGGCATTAATGACGTCATACGCCTCCTGTTATATATAATGTATAGATATATATATCATGGATGTTAAGAAAAATGATATGAAAAATTAAATTAGAATAAAAAAATTCATGGATGTTACTTCAAGACCGTCGTTGGCAACTTGGCGTAAAGGTGATATGTGCTATTCTATTCGAGTGTTGCTTGTCACAACTCATGGATGTTATTGATAGTCTTCAGTCTAATTATTCGCGCGTCGAGTCTTTCCTTCTTGGATGGATTTGATAACCATGATTCCACATTTTTGGGCATGACTAATTTAAAAGGGTTTGAACCAATGTTACACAGACTCGGGCAATACTTTCCTTTTTCAGGAGGTTAGCGTGACTATCATGGTTGTTTGCACCTAGCAGGAATTGAACTTGTGATCTCTCACATTTTAGTGATGATAGTTGCAACTTGCAAGACTGCGGTTTTCTTTAACTCAAAGTGTATTAATTAAATCTGACATTGTTTGAACTAATCATATAAAGTAAAACTTTGGAATAACCTGAAAGTTCTGAATACTATTCAAACAACCTGAAAGTACTGAATACAATTTGATGGTATAAAGGTTGACTAGTAAAATAATACTGATCATCAAGGAGTAGTAAAAAAGTTTCCAAATGCAACAAAAGTTTATGGATGTTAAGAAAAGCCTAGTTGAGTGAACTAAAAGTGGACATCTTTAGTTGACATTTTAAACGTCTTCGTAGAATTTACATAAAGTTCGTTGTTATATATTATTGGTGTTACGAATAATACGGATTGTGTAATATTGAATGATCATTGTGTTACATAAGACCCAATATTTATATTAGTTACTAGCCTGACACTTGAGTTTGGGCCTAAACCAAAACAAATACAAATATAATTCAAAGTCTAAAAGAACTAGGGTTGAGATGACTAAAAGGTAAACAAAAACACAAGTAGTCGACTTGAAGGTAGTCGACTATAAGGGATAAAAAAAAAGGATACTTTATGTTAGTCGACTTTAGGTGCACGAATCTGTTTTGATACAAGTCGAATGGATAGTTTTTTAGATTAAAAAAGAATCAAATAGCATGGAGACTAAATAGTTTTAAGTCGAAGAATCATAAGCAAAGTGGAATACTTTATGGTAGTAAACAATTGGAACAATCCAAAATCTATTCCCTATTATAATATAACTATTACCAATCAAAGCTTACCATGTTTCTTTTTCTTAACCGGTGGTAGGACTAGAAAAGGGATACAAAGAAAATCAGTCGAGCTTTAGTCGACTTAAAGAAAAGCGAACCGAAAATTAATGAACTTTAGGCTTTTAGGATTAGGCTCGATATCATGTTACGAATAATATCGATTGTCTAATATTGAACGATGTGTTTGCATGAGACCCAATAGTTATACTATACAAGCCTAACACTTGTGCTTGGACCTAAACCAATACAAATGCAAATATAATTCTAAGTCTAATACAAATCCACTAACAATTAGCAACCAACGAACATATATAATTAAGAAGCATAAGCATACTCGATTCTAAGCTTAGTCTTCAAAAAACAGAAGAAAAACCCACCAGGACAGTTTAATTTCTCAATAAAAATCATTCAAAGTTAATAAACATATTAATTCGCATAACTCACAAGTGAAAACCAACAAACAAGCAACTAATTTACGATTTTTGCAACTTAACAACGTTGTCAACATCAGAATCAACATGCTTACGGGGACTTTCGGGCATAGGATTTCCATTCTCATCGTATGAAACCCTGCCAGAAAAATCGAGAGGTCGGCATCGTTCTCCCATAATAATTGTCCGCTTCCATACAGCCTCTTCATCACCAACGACATCATCATCACATTCGTCAACTTTCTTCCACGAAATCATTTTAGTCATCAATAATGCCTTACTACTTAAACCACATCCTAGCTTTGAAATCGTCCTAGGCTTTTTGTCACCTAAATGCACCGTGTTTTTCTCTTTTTTGTACGTATTTGATCTCTTTAAACCACCATGCGAACCACATAGAAAACCAACAATCGAGAACACGGATATGACCCCGAGAAGAACCACGAAAAATGCGACGCCCGGAAAGGGCAAAATTGTCTTTTCTATAGTGATTTGTAGTAGTCTTGCCATTGCTAGAGTACTATTAGAAGAAAATAATTTGGTTATACTTGGGTTGCATATAAAGGTGAATAAGAGATATGAATAATAGTATGTTTTAAGTGATGTAGGTTGTTGAATAATGGATCACCATCACCATGGGCATTGGGTAGTTGGTATATGTGGAGTGGTTGGATATATATATATATGGACCAAAACACGCCATTTTTGGTCAAGTAAAGTAGTAAAAGATCTTATGTATTCGTATAATTTGGTTGTATATGATAAGATTTATATGTTCCGTTTCCAGTTAGAAGCTTCGAGTACAAGGTATGATGATGTAATAGGCTCGAAGTTATCTTATAACATTGGTGTAAACACACACGACACGATACTAATGTCATAGACTCCAAAGCTGTGGTGATATATACCGTTGATCGATAATTGATATACCTTCTTTTTATGAATAGAATGTGTACATTTGTGTTTTTGTAGAAAAATTGTGACCAAGTTGTTGGTTGTATTTTGTGTTTGGTGCTCCCAGAACAGAGTAAAGATAATCAATCAAGGTACTTGATATTCACTTGAAATCGTGTAATCACTTTCCAATAGAAACTATTCGACCCTATGCCTGGGTTACACGAATATCTCTATGGGATAAGACCAAGTGATGTTCTTGTTTTAGGCACAAATCAAGAACCAATGCTTTCAAGTGTTTAGGTTTTCTGTCTTGTGTCTCATGCCAATGTTATTATCTCTGTATATATAAGAGATATACTCAAAACCTTAGTCAAAGGAATTATGAGTAAATATTGCCCAAATATTCTCCATATACATTCCTTAATTCTAGATACAGTGGTTACAAGACCAGAAAATCATGGCCTTAATTACGAATTTGAAACTTCCCAAAATATAGCAAAGTCAGTTACAAATTCTATCCAGCATACCAGCAGCAGAATCTGATGCCTAGCAGCACAATAAATTGCACTAGCAGCAGAATCTATTGCCTAGCTAACCAGCAGCAGCATTATTGTACTAGCAGCAGTATAATAACACTAGCAGCAGAAAGTTCTTGCCTCAGCAGTAGTATGAATAACACTAGCAGCAGAATGATCTGCATCAGCAGCATTATCCATAATACTAGCAGCAGAACTACAAACCACATAATTGAGTCAGGGTAAACATTGACCAAATGGGTGTACACTTCGTACCTCCAAACCCATTACCAGGTGTGAATTAATCCCTCAAGTGCACTAAATTTTCCAACAATCCTCCCCAAATTTAGTTCACTTCCGTTGCATGAAAAATAAACATTAAACAAACATGTGCATAAATGAAAATATCTTGAAGATTGAATTCTCATCTTAGTACATTACACGTTCAAATATTCGAGAATCAGAGTGTTCTAAGAATTGAACCTTTCAACCCATTTGAATACCTGAAGATAAAATACACACAAGTTTCAAACACTTAAAAGCTCCTGACACTATACAAGCCATGTGTCCATATCCAATTCATAAATGTTGTAAAAGCTAAAAGTCCAAAAGCTTCCTGAAGCGGCAAAACTTCAACATTTACATAGGTGGTTCCTCTTTATTCATGCTCCTGCTAAGCACTTTTTCAAAGAAAATTAACCATTGAGAAGTAAAGACTTCATCCTCCTTTTCAGCAGGTTCTGAGCACAACCTTGGGATGTAAATAAAACATGTGCTCCAGTCCACTAAATGTTCAGCTTTCCACATTGAACTCAGCTCCCAAGTTTCCTCAGGAGGGAGTTGGGTGTCTTAGCATTCAGTGACTAAGTTGGACTTAAACCCATCCCTTTAGCAGACTTTAAAACCAAGTCTCTAGCCAAACCCTTCGTCAAGTGATCAGCTAAGTTTTGTTGAGATCTAACAAACTCTATAGATACCACCCCATTCATGATAAGCTCACGAATCATGATGTGCCTGACACCTAAGTGTCTAGACTTCCCATTGTACATCTGGCTATAAGCCTTTGCCAATGTAGCAGCACTATTACAACGGATAGAAATAGGTGCTATAGGTTTAGGCCACAATGGAATCTCAAGAAGCAAGTTTTTCAACCATTCAGCTTCTTTACCAGCAGCAGCTAAAGCCACAAATTCAGATTCCATAGTAGAACTGGTGATGCAAGTTTGCTTCTTGGATGCCCAAGAAATTGCACCTCCACCAAGTAGGAATACCCAACCACTAGTAGACGAATTGTCCTCAGTGTTACTGATCCAACTTGCATCAGTGTATCCTTCTACTACTGAAGGATAACCAGTATAGGAGAGACTATAATCCATAGTTCTCTTCAAATACTTCAGTACCCTCTGAATTGCTTGCCAATAATGAGCACTAGGATTACTAGTATACCTGCTCAATTTTCCCACAGCAAATGCAATATCAGGTCTTGTACAAGTCATGGCATACATTAAGCAGCCATTCACCCTAGAATACTCAAGTTGAGATACAGCTTTACCTGTATTAGGCATGAGCTTCTTACTTGTATCCATAGGAGTACTCACTGGAGTACAATCAAAGTAATTAAATTTCCTCAACACTTTCTCAATGTAATGAGACTGAGATATAGAAATTTTGTTACTTTCATGTTTAATCCTTATTCCAAGGATAACATCAGCCTCCCCCATATCCTTCATGGAGAACCTTGATGACAAAAATTCTTTTGTTAGGTCAACTTGATTTTGGTCAGTGCCAAAGATCAACATGTCATCAACATATAGACAAATGATGACTCCTTTACCAGATTCATCAAATTTGCTATATACACATTTGTCAGACTGGTTAAGTGAATAACCACTAGACAAAACTACTTCATCAAATTTTTGATGCCATTGCTTAGGTGCCTGCTTCAGTCCATATAAGGACTTAATCAGTTTGCACACCTTATTTTCATTGCCAGGCATGATGAAGCCCTGAGGTTGGTTCATATACACCTCCTCATCCAATTCACAATTCAAGAAAGCTGTCTTCACATCCATCTGATGAATAATCAGATTGTGAATTGATGTCAAAGCAATTAGCAATCTTATGGTACTGATACGAGCTACAGGGGCATAAGTATCAAAATAGTCTATCCCTGACTTTTGTTTAAAGCCTTGAATGACTAGTCTAGCCTTGAACTTTTCAATAGTTCCATCTACCTTCATTTTCTTTTTGAAAATCCATTTGCAACCCAAAGGTTTGCAATCAGGTGGTAGATCAGCCAACACCCAAGTGTTGTTGCCCATGATGGAATCCATTTCATCATTTATTGCTTCTTTCCAGAAAGCAATATCCTGGGACTTCATTGCTTCATCAAATATTTTGGGATCATTCTCAACATTAAAGCAATAGGAGTGTTGGTCAGAGACCTCATCCCTTGTTCCTTCAATTAAGTACAATTGAAACTCAGGTCCAAATGACTTTGGAGTCCTGACCCTTTTGCTCCTTCTGAGCTCAGGTTCAGGTTGTTGAACCACAACCTCATCAGGAACCTCACCAGAGATTTCTGATACACCAACATCATTAGTTCCATTAGGAATCCTCTGACTTGGTCTAGGGACTGATGAGAATCTATTCTCATCAAAGATTGCATCCCTTGATTCAATTATTGAGTTAATTGAAACAGATTCATTAGGTTCAATAACATAGAACCTATATGCCTTGGAATGCTCAGCATATCCAACAAAGATGCATTCAATGCCTCTTTCACCCAAAGTCTTTAGCTTTGGATCAGGGAGTCTTACAACAGCCCTACAACCCCACACCCTGAGATAATTCAGGTTGGGTTTCTTTTTAGTCCAGAGTTCATAAGGGGTTATCTTGTTCCTTTTGTTAGGAACCCTATTTAATAAATAGCAAGCTGTTAACATAGCTTCACCCCAGAACCCTTGACTCAGCCCAGAATAGGACAACATGGAATTAACCATCTCCTTCAGCACCCTGTTTTTCCTTTCAGAAATACCATTTTGCTGAGGAGTATAGGGGGCAGTCGTTTCATGGATTATAACAACTGACTGGAAATACAAAGTATCCATGTACTCACCTCCCCTATCAGTCCTTAATCTCTTGATTTGGGACTCTTGTTGCAATTCAACCTCAGTTTTAAATACTTTAAATTTATCTAATGCTTCATCCTTAGTATGCAATAAATAAACATAACAATACCTAGAAGCATCATCAATAAAAGTCACAAAGTATTTCTTATTCCCCAAAGAGGGAGTAGCATGCAAATCACATAAATCACTATGAATCAGTTCCAACACATTAGTTTCACGTTTTACACTTTGAAATGGTTTCTTAGTTATCTTGTTCATCATACAAGTTTTACACTTTTCAGTGTCCATGTCAAATGCTGGGATTAACCCATCCTTAGACATATCTTGCATCCTTTTAAAGTGTAGATGGCCAAGTCTAGCATGCCAAAGGGTTGAATCATATAACTTAGATGTCGACATAAAAGCAAAATCAACCATATCATGAACAATATTAAGTCTAAACATTTGATTACATAAATAACCAAAACCAATAAATACACCATGTTTAGATAACACAAATTTATCAGATTCAATAACTTGTTTATAACCACAATTATTCAAAATACTACTAGAAACCAAGTTTTTCCTAATAACAGGAACATGTAAAACATTAAACAAAGAGACAATCTTCCCAGAACTAAACTTCAAATCCACACATCATTTTCCATGCACCAGGGCTGTTGACTCATTTTCCATATGAAGAATAGAACCATCATTCATTGACTCGTAGGTCTTGAACCAGCTTCTATCTTTACACACATGAGTTGTTGCTCCAGAGTCAACCCACCACGCAACATCATCATCCTGCACAAAATACACATCAGAGATATACGTAACATAATAAATCTCAAAGGACTTATTAAATATATTCTGACCTTTTAGGGAATTGGTATTACCATTCCCAGATCCACTTGTGCCTGATCCATTGGCTTTATTGCCAATCTTAACACCTTTGCAATCCTTCCTGAAGTGTCCAGTTTTACCACACTTCCAACAAGTAGCTTTTGACTTCTTTTTAGGATCAGTTTTGGTGTTATCCTGATGCTTACGTTTGCCCTTGTTGTCATTGTTTCTGGAGGAGTTGTTATGCTCTACCAAATTGACAACTGATGGACCAGCAGCATTGCTGCTCATTGGCTTGTCACTTTCATATGCTTTGAGTGATTCCTCAATGCGCAAATGACTGCCCAACTCTACTAGAGTTAATTCCTCCTTCTTATGCTTTAGCATATGCTTGAAATCTTTCCAAGAAGGAGGCAATTTATCGATGATACAAGAGACTGAAATAGCCTCATCCATGTTCATCTTGTGTTGTGTGAATCGACCAAGTATACTAAGAAGTTCATTGTATTGTTCCATGACAGGTCTAGAATCGACCATTTTGTAATTGTTAAAATTACTTACAAGGAACTTCTTACTTGATGCATCCTCAGCCATGTATTTGGCTTCCAAGGAATCCCACAGTTCTTGAGAAGAATCAACATTTTGATAAAGATCAAACAAAGAATCAGACATACCATTGAGGATTAACCCTCTACAAACATAGTCACCATTCTCCCATTTGCTCCTGTTCCTCATCTGTTCCATAGTAGCATCATCCCCATGATCTTCAGGAATGGATGTTGTCAGAACATACACCACATTCATGCTTGACAACAAGAAGTGCATCTTCTTTTGCAATCTTCTGAAATCGACACCTTCAAACTTTTCCAGTTTGGAAAAGTTAGCAGCCATATGCCTCATAGCAGCCGCCATTGATTATCACTAAATAGTTTCTATTGATTGTTGGTTGTATTTTGTGTTTGGTGCTCCCAGAACAGGGTAAAGATAATCAATCAAGGTACCGGATATTCACTTGAAATCGTGTAATCACTTTCCAATAGAAACTATTCGACCCTATGCCTGGGTTACACGAATATCTCTATGGGATAAGACCAAGTGATGTTCTTGTTTTAGGCACAAATCAAGAACCAATGCTTTCAAGTGTTTAGGTTTTCTGTCTTGTGTCTCATGCCGATGTTATTATCTCTGTATATATAAGAGATATACTCAAAACCCTAGTCAAAGGAATTATGAGTGAATATTGCCAAAATATTCTCCATATACATTCCTTAATTCTAGATACAGTGGTTACAAGACCAGAAAATCATGGCCTTAATTACGAATTTGAAACTTCCCAAAATATAGCAAAGTCAGTTACAAATTCTATCCAGCATACCAGCAGCAGAATCTGATGCCTAGCAGCACAATAAATTGCACTAGCAGCAGAATCTATTGCCTAGCTAACCAGCAGCAACATTATTGTACTAGCAGCAGTATAATAACAATAGCAGCAGAAAGTTCTTGCCTCAGCAGTAGTATGAATAACACTAGCAGTAGAATGATCTGCATCAGCAGCATTATCCATAATACTAGCAGCAGAACTACAAACCACATAATTGAGTCAGGGTAAACATTGACCAAATGGGTGTACACTTCGTACCTCCAAACCCATTACTAAGTGTGAATTAATCCCTCAAGTGCACTAAATTTTCCAACACAAGTTTTCTACGACACCGGAGTATTACAAACTAAATTTACAAATATATTCAGTAATGTGGCGATGCTATAACATAATCCAAAAGTTCATAAAATTATAAACGAAACTCTAATTCAAAAGTTCAGAAAATTAATAAGTATTTTCTATACCAAGGAGGGGGTGTAGCGGCTGTAGCCGTGTAGGTAATTAGCTTGGGAACCGAAAATGACTTAACGATACTTTCGTGTGTCACGGGCCGAGTTGACTTGACTTGACGACTATAGTCTTCGATGACCCCCGAATATTCAAACTTCACGTCTCCTTCTTTGTCAATTAGCTTATTTGGTATCTTGTCATAGTCACCTTTATTTAGTATTTCTGTTCTTATCATTTAATCATATTTAATCATTTAAAAATTATTAGTGCTCCTGGTATGATGAAGTTTCATCGATGATTATTCAAACCGTAACGAAAATAGTTGTAGACAAATTATTATTCGGGGCGTCGGTCTACTACGTTTGGCAAGAAAGGAACAATAGATTGTTCAAGAAGAAAGCGCGACATGTGGATCAATTATTTGATATTATCTTCTCTACCACAAGGCCGAAATTAATGACTCTAAAATTTAAAGACTCGGCGTACGGTGTCCGTATGAAGGATGTTTGGAGGCTGGAAACTACACACTAGTTCCTAGCTTTGTTTCGTTTTGGTTTGTTGGTGGACGTTGTGATGTTGTTTGCTCATCACATGAGACCATTAGTCTCTCTAATGGTTTTTGAACTTCATTGTCTTGTTTTTATTATTCTTTAATAATCCCCCCCAAAATAAATTTATAAACCCTGGCTAATCCTTGAAATTTGAGCAAGTTCATGTAGATCATTTTGTTTGGAATTATGCTTAAGGATATGACATGATACTATATTATATCATATTTATTGCGATTTCGTTGCATCTCTTTACACGTAATGCAAAAAATAATAAGGAATGGTAAGCTAAGGCCCCCGTTTGGTGTGTTACACTCTTACGAAGGTAGTCTTGAAAGTAAAGGAAAAAAAAAGTATACAAAAATGGTTTGTGCCCTTCTCGCCAATAAATCTACATCGACTCATTCTTAAGAATGAAAACTCATCATAAAATACGCGGGGCCAAATGGCCAATAGAGCCATTAAATAAAACGTGGATAAAATTTGGAGGCCCATCAACCATATGCAGTTGCACACCTGTACAGGCCCAATCATGAACAAAACGAAAATAGTAAGTAGTAGTGCATTACATCCTTAAAACAAAACCAAGCCAACATATTCTAGAGTAGTAAAAAGTATCTTGGTACGTACACAAGTATTATTATAGTTCAAACAAGATACATTAACACAGACATAGTCAAGTTAACGTGGTAAAATTACTAAAATACATTCCTTAATTATATAGGAATAGCTCTACTGACTTTAGGAAAAACCACTCTAGCAGGATGACCCATAATCCGACGACCTTTGACGTGCTTAAATATATAAACCACCGCACCCACCGGCCACTCCACTACAGCTGCTACCGCAAATGCTACGAACGCAAGTGTCGGTCCCACCACTTTGCACCTGCATGGGTTGTCTCTAGTCCCACACTGTATGCATCCTACCATCTTGTTTGCTTTAGCTTTGATCGAAGTGCTTCAACTAAGTGTTTATGTATTTCGACTGTTGTTGATTTGATTATTTTGCAGAGATGACTGTGTTGGGTACTTAAATGGTTGTTTGGGTTTTATAGGGTTGTTTTTGGTGATTTTTAGTGGTTTAGGTATTTAGGATGACATCTTGGGTGATACTTGTTGTGATATGGAATGTTGTTGTGTCTACGTGGTGAAGACAAACAAGAATTTAAAATGGATAATGTTAGTTAATGTCGAGGTGGCTATTGGGTGATTGGTGACACCTATGTTTGTCGACATTCTGTCTAGTCTTTTGGCAGTCGACATCTTGTATGTCCTTTTTTTATGAAGGGATACGTTATTGTTACCTCTTCGCCCATAAGAAAAGTACAAAAAGGTGTAAAAGATTTTTTTTTTTTTTTTTTTTTCTCCTATTTGTAAATGTGTAAACAATAGTGTAAATGATAATGTGATAATGTTGTTATTGATTGCTTAGAACGTACAGAGATATACAATACATATAGGGTCTATCTATAATCTATTTTGGGTAAATAGGAAATCACCCTCTAATCACATACTAATCACATTTAATGTACAACTAATAGCCAACTAATTGAGCTTATCTCTTTGAATATACAGCTAACACTCCCCCACAGTCCGAACAGCGAAATCGCGAAAGCTCGTACTGGAGATTAAAAGCTAATAAACAATAAAGTAAAACTAATAAATAATTGATGAAGAAGACATTCGACAGCAAGCGGAAGCACATCTTCAAGCAGCAGCAGACATAAACACGCAACAAATCGGATAAACCAAAGTATCTGTACCAAACAGGATAAACCAAAGTATCCTGACCAAATTGTATAAACCAAAGTATCCTTTACCAAACAGGATAAACCAAAGTATCCTGACTAAACGGGATAACCCAAAGTATCCCCTACAACTAAAACAAACGGGATAACCCAAAGTATCCCCTACAACTAAAATAAACGGGATAACCTAAAGTCTCCCATACACTAAAACAAAGGAAATTACAACTAAAACTCATGCACTAACATCAAAAGAAAATATGAGAAAACGAAAGTTGGTTCTAAAACTTCAACCCCCAAAGAACCTTCCAAACAAACGGGGCGTGTTTTTTCCTAGAAAAACATAAAGATCCACCTCACAAATAAACATTAAAACATGGGTGGGGTTTAAAAAGGTTAAGGTTTAAAGGGAGCTCTCCGAACCTCCGGCGTATAGCCGGCGGCGAAAGAGTTTATGTTTTTTAGGATCGGTTGACAAAGCCTCTTGATACCATGTAAATGTGTAAATGATAATGATATAATGTTCTTATTGATTGCTTAGAATATAAAGAGATATACAATACATATAGGGTCTATCTATAATCTATTTTGGGTAAATAGGAAATCACCCTCTAATCACATACTAATCACATTTAATGTACAACTAATAGCCAACTAATTGAGCTATCTCTTTGAATATACAGCTAACACTCCCCCACAGTCCGAGCGGCGAAATCGCGAAAGCTCGTACTGAAGATTAAAAGCTAATAAACAATAAAGTAAAACTAATAAATAATTGATGAAGAAGACATTCGACAGCAAGCGGAAGCACATCTTCAAGCAGCAGCAGACATAAACACGCAACAAATTGGATAAACCAAAGTATCTGTATCAAACAGGATAAACCAAAGTATCCTGACCAAATTGTATAAACCAAAGTATCCTTTACCAAACAGGATAAACCAAAGTATCCTGACTAAACGGGATAACCCAAAGTATCCCCTACAACTAAAACAAACGGGATAACCCAAAGTATCCTCTACAACTAAAATAAACGGGATAACCTAAAGTCTCCCATACACTAAAACAAAGGAAATTACAACTAAAACTCATGCACTAACATCAAAAGAAAATATGAGAAAACGAAAGTTGGTTCTAAAACTTCAACCCCCAAAGAACCTTCCAAACAAACGGGGCGTGTTTTTTCCTAGAAAAACATAAAGATCCACCTCACAAATAAACATTAAAACATGGGTGGGGTTTAAAAAGGTTAAGGTTTAAAGGGAGCCCTCCGAACCTCCGGCGTGTAGCCGGCGGCCGGAGGCGGCGGCGAAAGAGTTTATGTTTTTTAGGATCGGTTGACAAAGCCTCTTGATACCATGTAAATGTGTAAATGATAATGATATAATGTTCTTATTGATTGCTTAGAATATAAAGAGATATACAATACATATAGGGTCTATCTATAATCTATTTTGGGTAAATAGGAAATCACCCTCTAATCACATACTAATCACATTTAATGTACAACTAATAGCCAACTAATTGAGCTATCTCTTTGAATATACAGCTAACACTATTTACAGGTCAACAAAGTTTTTTATCAGTTTACGTTTCGTACTTTTTGTCAATTTAATACTTTTGACTTGTTAAACTTTATATTTTTTATTTCGCACTTTCCATTTCACAGTTTTATAATATAAACAAAATTATAAAAATAAAAAAGGGGAAAAGACAAGGGGTGTCATTTGTAAAAAATGGGGTACTTATAACCTTACCCCTTTTTGATATTTGAGGTGATTCACACACTCTACAAAATAATGATTTACACACTCTAATTGTTTGTTTTTTGACATTTATCTTTACTACATAAAAAGGAAAAATGGTTAAACTTGAATTGTTAGAATTGTTGAATGGTCAAGCTAATTTGAATGTTTAATGCCAGTACGTATGAGATGGTCAAGCTAATTTGAATGTTTCAAAATGTTGAAATGCCAATAGGTATGAAATGTTGAATTGTTTCAAAATGTTGAATATTTTGAAATACATAAGGAAAGTTTTGAATGTACATAAAAGAGTTTCAATATACATGGTAAACTACACACTGTCATACCATATATACATATAATAAAGAGCTCATTCTCAAAATAGGACAAAAATTTAACTTTTTTCAAAAAAATGTACAAAAATAATACTCATTCCCTAAATGGTCATGTGCGAATGTGCGACTCCACTAATTTGTTGACATGTGTCCAGACAAGAAGTACAATCCCAATTATTTGTTGGCCCAAATAGATGTGCGAACGACGGTGTGTGAATTCCGGCTAATGTGCGAACTGTAAATATACACAAACAGAAATATTCATGCTATAATCTATATCCTTCTGGCAAAACCAAAATATTCATGCTATATCACCATCGAAACCACCATCCAAACACCACCACCATCCACCACACCATCCAAAAACCACCATATTCTTGATAAACTAAAGATCTTACACCTTCAACACCCAATAAAAAAAACCCTTGTTTCAATTTTACCAATTAACCCTAATTAAAAACAGCCCCAATTCAATAAATCTAAGGAAATCGATTTTAACAAAATAAAAAACCTTGGTGTTTACCCACCAGACGTGGATCTGGAAAAAGTGGTGGTCGGAGGTGGAGGTGGTGGCGGCGGCCGAAGATCTAAAAAGTTGGCGTTCGTGTATGTTGGCGATGGTGTGGCTGGAGGTCGTGTGGCTGGAGGTCTATCGGGTTTAACGGTGGGGGTGGCAGTGGTGGTTGTTGGATGGTGATGGTTGTAGTGGTTGTTGAAGAATGATGGTTGTAGTGTTGTTTTTTCTTTTTAATTTAATTAAGATTTGGGTTTTTTTACAGTTCGCACATTAGCCGGAATTCGCACACCGTCGTTCGCACATCTGTTTGGGCCAACAAATGATTGAGATTGTACTTCTTGTCTGGACACGTGTCAACAAATTAGTGGGATCGCACGTTCGCACATGACCATTTAGGGAATGGGTGTTATTTTTGTACCTTTTTTTGAAAAAAGTCAAATTTTTGTCCTATTTTGAGAATTAGCTTTATAATAAAAGAGTTTCAATATTGCAATTTTAGGTTGGTTCTAATCTCTGAAATTATATTGCATCAATGCTAAGCGGGAAAATGAATTCTTATATGTTCAAAATCCTGAAATTATATATGGCAATGAAAGGGTGTTTCTTGCCTATATAAACAACCGATTGTATAAACACAGTAAGTGTAGTTCGACATCAAGAAGAAGAAATGGAAATCACAAATCAAAAGAATGTTGATGATGATTTTGAGGTTGGTTCTAATCTTTCATTTGTTTTTTTTAATGATATACGCACAGCTTCTTTCATTTATTTTTCATTCAAGTATGTTTTTGTACTTCTAATATTTCATTTTTAGGTTGGTTCTAATCTTTCATAAATGGGTTGAAGTTGCTACCTCTAACAACTACAACCAAGATGTGAATCCTTTCCTTTGGATTTGTCATACAAATTCATGTTTGTATTTTCTTGGCACCTATGATTGATTAAGGCTCTTGCAGGTTGGAGACTTTGGACTGTCAAGGATCAAACGAAATACCTTAGTTACAGGTGGTGTCAAAGGGACTTTACCATGGATGGCACCAGAGTTATTGATGGGCAACACCACTCGAGTATCTGAAAAGGTTAGAATACCTCATCCAACACTTAAATATTTTTATATCGATAGGTTGATGTGTTTTCTTTTGGCATTACTATGTGGGAAATCCTAACTGGTGAAGAACCTTATGCAAATATGCATTGTGGGGCAATCATTGGAGGGATTGTGCATAATACTCTCAGGCCTATTATACCCGAACAGTGTGAACCCAAATGGAGGAAGCTGATGGAGAAATGTTGGGCAACAGACCCCGCCAGCCGTCCATCATTTACTGAAATCGCAGACAGACTGCGACCATGTATAAGACCCTCCAAGCAAATGGGAAAAAGAAAGGCACACATCATTAGTTCACTCATAAGCACATTGTGTTTTTACTGTCATACCTTGCATTCATCTACATGAGTTACATCGGTTCCTAATATTGTTTCTATATGCATCTCGTCATTTGTTCATTCTTTTTCTACTAAAGTGGCATCATGTTAATAGTATCAAAAGTTGCATAGAGTGTCACATACCCAATCGTCAATTTGGTATATAATTGGTTTACTTTTTGTTTTACTATTTCTTCTCCTAGAGAAATGTAACTGTACAGTGACTTGTATCCACACATTACAAGTCGTACATTGTCTCAGATTTGTCGATTTTGGTTTTTAACGAGTGTGGCCATTTTTCTGGTACTCTATTTTTCATATATTTACAAGTGTGCTTTGCGCTGTGAATGGAAATTAGGTAGGTGAATAATGATTTGATTTTGAGAGACAAAACAGATGTAGCTCAACTGACATATTTGTCAAGTAATCTATTTGAATCGTTATCATTATGAGATTGTGAATATCACAAAGGTTAAAGGTATCAAAACTATATGATAAAACCAAGCCATGTGTAACTGTGAATGGGCTGATAGACTACAAAGAGAACTGAACTGAACTTGGAACGTTTTGAAAGATTCCAATTTGCTCTTATTATTTGAGATATCTATTAAAATAGGAAACTTCTTATTTAACTGTGTAACAAGTTGGACATTTTACTTTTTTCCTTGAGTAAATATTATATCTATATCTATACTATCTAATAAACGATAGTTCTGGACAAGTATTCTAAGCGTGGAGCATTAAAATCGTGTTTAATAATCTGATGTGGACTACCATATATAGTGAGAAATGTACAACTAAACAAAGCAATTCTTTTTTCTACAAACCAATTACAAAGTCAACTTCAAAAAACCTTTCATTCAGTCCGTTTACATAATATCAGTTTTTCTTGATTTAATGTCATACATGATACCCAAAAATAATTCCACCTATTATTCTTGATCGGCCCCAAACGGTCAACTAATATTGACCAAGTAAATGGTCAACAAGAGTCAAACAATCTAGGGCACAATACAATTTACCAAAGGGGTACAGAGTATCCCCGGGTCGTTAAGTCCCAGCGAGGTGTGTAAACTGTAATAAAACGAATTTGTGATCGGGTGAAATTGAACAGGAAAAGGTTGTGAGTGATTAAACTAAAGAAATATAAAATGAAATAGCTTTAAACAAGCTATAAAAACAAGTACGTGAAAGCAAAATACTTAGAAACGTTTAAAACTTAAAAACGTACGTTTAAATAAAAATTACGTAAACGTACAAAATAAAACGTGAATTCTGACCAATATAAATCCCACGGATGTGAAAATTATATTTTTAGAATCCAAATGATAAAATAAAATTATTGGAAAAAGAAAATTATTTATTTGACTATTTATTTAATTATTATTAATTATTTATTATTTAATTACTTTTTAAACTATTTTAATTTATAATAAATACTAAATGAACAAAGAAAAATCTAAATTTTTTTCTATAAATACTCTAAGGTGACAGGAAGATAAGAAAAATATAAAAATGAAAAGTGCTTAATTAAAAATTTTAAAAAGATAAAATCTATTAAATAGAAACTATCACTTATTTTATATTTTATTTTTCCTAAAGTCTACAGATATAATTATATTTTTCCTATATTCTACTTAACAAAAGAAAATTTTGAAAATTAAAATTATATTTTTCTGATTATTATTTTATTTATTATGATTTAAAAACTATAAGAGACTAATTAAAAAGATTAAAAATGGTAAATGACTTAGGAAAAATCTGAAAAATTCAAGTTAAGTCTAAATTATAATTTAAAAGCTAGGAAAAATAAAATCAGAGCTTATCTGAACCTAATTAGCTGTTTTGGGCAGATAAGCAGTTTCAAAATAAGCCAAAAATAAGCTAAACTTGACCACAAATTACCAAAAGCTAAAAATCAGTTCTAACAACTTAAACAAGCATAAAACAACTAAAATCAAACAACTAAACTAACAGAATAAGCCAATTAAGTAAATAGTTCAGCTGTAATATCAAGACAGAAAAGCAGAAAAATCCTAGATTTGTAGACCTTAAAATAAGCACTAAATAAGCTGGAAAGGGAAAACTAAAGGGGGAAAATCTACCTAGTACTATAGGCTACATAAAAACTAAGAATGCCCAAAATCCAACTACAATTGCTTAATGAAATAGGGTCTAGATCAGATGGCCTAGAACATCAAAAACTGCACAGGGCAAATGTGCAGTTCTGCATGGCTACTTGCAGATTAATTATAAGCTATGAAATAAGCTACATTTTCAGAATAAAACTAAAACAGATGGAGATCAACTAGTAAGCTACTGATAAAAACAAAAATCAGAAGTTAAATCCTACTCTAACTAACTTAAATCTGATAAAGAAAATTTCTGAAAATGCAAACTACAAAATTCTAGACTGCTATACTACTTGGACAGATATGGGGGATTACTACAAACAAGACCTATGGGATATAAATGAAAACTGAATTTAAACTATAATGCACCTGGGAAATGCCAAAATGAGTCCAAAATAAGCTGAGCTTATTATAAGCTTGTGAGGGCAGTTCACAACTTGTGCCTGCACTTATCCAACTCCAAACCTGCAAAGACCTTAAAACAACAAAAGTGGAACTGAAAACAGCTTAAATAAGCTGTTATAAGCTTAATCTAATCTGACCCTTGTGCAAATGAACAGTGAAAATGACTTTTGACCTAGTTTGACTCATAAGCCAAACACCCCTTAATATTGACTGTTATGAGAATGAAACTAGGAAATACTGAAATAACTTGAACTCCTGACTTATTAATGACTAAATAACTTATTTAAACTGAGAAAAGCTAGTTACAAATTAAAATAAGTCCTAATAAGCTAGTGACTAAAATTGACCTTTTTGACTGTTTTTGAGTTTTATAAGTGAATATGAGATATAATTGATACTGACTAGAATAATAACTTGCACTAACTTCCAATTTAGTAAAGAATACAGAAAAAGTGAAATAAGCTCAAATAAGCAATGCTACAGTACTGGTTGACTTTGTTTGACTTTTCTTGACTTTTGGTTTTTCTTTCAAAATTAACACAGTTATAATCTAATACAAGTTTACAAAAAGCTATAATAAGCTTAAATAAGCTTATATGAAGTTTACTGAGACTTGGGAACAATGGACAACAACTAATAAGCTTAGTACGAATTAACTAGGAACTTGGGATTATATTAAACTTAAAAACTGATGGCACAACTGAATTGAAATAGAGCAATTATCTTGAAAGAAGCTTGAATTAAAACTGAAAAGTGGATTACAATAATTTAGACAACAGAAATTAAAATGAATTTACACTACGAATGGTCTAAGACTGTGACAAATTTTCTTCTGTGTCTTCTCTTCTTTAAATAGCATTCCCAAAAGACTCTTATCTTTCTTCTGATCAAATCCCACCAATCCTTTTGCTAGAATCAATCATAATCGTCCATTTCACTTTTTGGCGGGAAAACTGGAGTGAGTGGGTAAAACCACTTTGACTGATAACTTGTGGGGGGAAGGGAAGCATTTAATGTTTTTTGTATTGTTAGGTGGAGTGGGATAGGTGGAAGGGTGAGGTGTGGTGGTATTGCAGGTGAGGTGGGGGGTGGTATGGTTTAGGCGGCAAGTGGTATTGAAGAAGAAGAAAATTTTGACTTTGGGTGTGTTGTTTGACCCCGATATTTAGCTAAGGGAAAAGTGGGCCGGGTCAAGGTTTTTATTGGGATTGGGCTGGGTTAAGGGTTAATGATGGGTTGGGTTTAATTATTGCTGGGTTTAGTTATTTTAGGATAGAAATTGGATTTGGTTAAAACCTTAGGGACCAAAGTTGTAGTTTCATGAAAATTGATGCGTGGTTTTGCGACCTTACAACAGGTTTTACCTCTCAAGGGATCTTGAGAAGTTTGCAATCCCCACCAGGCAGTGTACCTGACCGTTGTAGTATAGTGAAGTGGCAAGTACCGGGGGATTGATCGTTCAACTCAAAGAATAGTGTTCGTTAGGATTGAAATTAATCTACTAGGTCTAGAGGTGAGGGATGATTCTTTTTGTATTTTTATATTTTATGGAAAGCAAGTAAAAATCTCTGGTTTTGGAAGAAGGGGCGGAATTAGTTGCTAATCAACTAACCCAAAAGCTACTAATTAAACTAATGTGCAGGAAAGTAAACTAGGGTTCTACAAGGGAAGTGAAGCGTATCTACCTATGATGTATTACTCCTTGCTAGCTATCCAATTCTACCTATTGAATTGTCACACCTTGTTTTAATTGACGGGTTGTATTCCTTATTACCATTCGTGGGGTGGCGTACGTACTTCCCCAACTCTATAAGCTCCTACTTCACTCCTATGTCGAGCCGGCTAAGAAGCTCCTAACATGGGATCACTAGAATTCACTCATGCATTAAATACAACCAAATAAACCTAGTACGCATTGGTTCATGTTTCTTAAGACGTTCAAGCAAGTTACCGTATAGGAGGTTAGCCAGTTTTCTTAAGCCTAACATCGATATCACCCAATCAAACAAGAGACAATAGGAAACAAGAATTATAAGCTAAACCAATTAGATCTATTGAAGTGTCACACCTTTATTGATGACGATAGACACATACATCAACAAGGAATCAATAAGATCTAATTAATTATATACAAGTTTCACACAATCATAAGTAGACACAAGGTGAATTAGCAAAGCATGATCAATGAAGGGCAAACAACCACAATAATGAAAGACATAATTAAGTTAGAATCAACAAACCAATATTTGATGTTTATGAAATGATTGAAACCCTCTAAGTTGCTGGAAAAACACCTACCTAAACCCTAGAATCGGACTTAGGGTTTAGGGCTTACAAAAAGTGAAGTTGTGATGTTGTATTTATAGCTGATTTTCTGTCCGCATCGATCTGACGGCGTCAGCCTTTACAAGTGACGGCGTCAGCTCCCCTTTTTCACCAAATTGTAGATCTTTTCGTCCCGATTCCGTGGCCTCTTGAATCACCTAAATCCGAGTTCGTATGAAGATTTTATGGCCAAAACAGTGACAGCTACTCCGCGCGTAAGTTATGATTGATTTGATTAACTTGTGACGACTTTTCTTCTTGTGCAAGTTGTCATTTTGACGTCGTCACTCTATGGCATCTGACGTCGTCAGGATGAGTCCTGACGCCGTCACCTTCAAAAATCCTCTGGCCCGTCTCTCTTTAACTTAACACTTGACGGCCTACATCCATTAACACGTGACGCCGTCACAAAACCTTCTGGCGCGTCACGTGTAAATTCATATTCATCCTTTTGCCAGTACGTGACGCCGTCACCTACAAAGCGTGAAGCCGTCAAGCTCTGTTTCCAGCTTGATTTTTGGAGACTTTGCCGTTTTCTTCACTTTTCGCTCCAAAAACGTCCAAAATGCTTCCTTTTCCAGATTTCTTCTCCAAAGTACCTAAAATGACAAAAGGAACGATTTAGGGCAATATTTGATCAAATAAATACGATTTAGGGCTTAAATGACCCCCTAAAAGCGGTACACTTTTCGTCTTATCAAATATCCCTACACTTAGGATTTGCTTGTCCTCAAGCAAATGCGCTTTTATTCTAATCAAAATACAAGTTAGGGGGCATTTAACGCTAATATAAAAGTAATTACAACAAATGATCGTTCCACCTTAGTCAAAACAAGCACGGAAATTATACACTAGCACCTCACATTAAGTGTTTGGATACTCTCATCTCTCGGGTGTTGTAAATTTATATATAAAAATGGAGAAATATCACTCATTACCTGTCATAGCAAATAGATTACCATAGGCTTGGGAAAGGATCAAAACATCCACCACATTTGGCGTAAGCACCTAGGATAAACTATCAAAGAGGTCTTTACAAAGGGTTATAACGTTAGGTGTAGGGATAAGGAAAACACGGTTTGTTGGATAAGGATATTTTTACTGGTGGCAAGTTAATCATCTTGGTCAATTACATGTAGAATGAGGCGTTGCTAAGCCAAGAATCGACTCAACTTAAACTAATCACGAACTAATAAACATAGAACAAAACAAAACATAAATAAAAGATAGAGGCGGATGGTAGTCCGTATGCTTTTTCTTCACTTTTTTTTTTTTTTTTTTTTTTTTTTTTTTTTTTTTGCATACACTCTTGCCCTACCATCCAAAACAATACATCACTAGGGATTCTTTGTACCATCCCTACACTTGAACTTTTACATACTTTACATAAAATTATTCTAATGACTCGAATCAAGATAATCGAAACATTTGGAGTACTTTAAAATATTAACGTACATATGGGGGTAATAAATGATGTTCTTCCCCATTACTCCATTACACTAGTACTTTACCCATAAGTCCCAATCGTCCCAAAACAATATGTACAAGGATATGAATCGACTTAGCAACCATGTAATCAATTAGATAATTAACTAAGGGTTTAAATAAATGTTGTCACAATAATGCACTAAAGATGAGTGCACACAAGGTAGGCTAAGGCGATTTGGGTGTACATTTAAGTGTGGGGTGTAAACAAATTCTTCCTTTAAGTAAAATGCTTAAAGGTCGAAACGAAAAGATAGGCTCTGAGGGGTGTACTAGGGGTATCGTGTACCAAAAATGGGTACAACGCAAAGGGTGTGGGAGAATTACTTGACCAATGTAGCCAAAGTAATTATAACAAAAACACAGGTGTAAAACAATGGGTTAATCCTAATGCCTCTTATCATGTAGTCAATCCTAACTACATGAATGTAGTCTCACTAGCGGTCTCGGTATGCATCACAAACGCAAGTTCTAGAATCTATAAACTACCAGTACACTCATAAGCACCAACAATGAATGCTTTTTCCTAAAGATCTAAAGGCGAACCTCACATATTTGGGGTGGAAATTTTTTGAGTGGTATGGTTTTTGTGCTAGTCATACAATTCCCTATCCATGAGACGCTTATTAAAATCAAAGTTTCACTCCTATATGTTGTAAAAAAATTTAAATTTGGTGCTAAAATTGCCCTAACCAATATTTCTCTTGGCTTTATTACACATTCACTATTAAACAAAACAAAAATCAAGCGAAGTTGTAGTTTCTAAGGCATCCTAATTTACCCTCCCTACACTTAATCCGAACATTGTCCCCAATGTTCTAGGCAAAAGATGTAAAAGTAAAAATAAATGAGAATGGAAGAAACTAATACTCCCCTGATTCGCTCGGTATGGATGATGTGATAATATGGTTAAATCTCCCACCAAGAGAATGAACATGATAAGCTTCACTCCAGAAATATAATCATCCTCTTGATGTGTTGCACGTACATCTTCTTATCCAATAATACCTGTAACCAACAAACACAAAAACCAAAGCATCAAACCGAACAAAGAAAAACCACAACTAGATGTATTTCCAGACTTAGAAATAAAAACAAAACGAAGCAATAAAAGGATAGGATACTTGCGGGATGACTTACAAATAGGGACTCATAAAACATGTCCACAAGTATTGACACATAAACAAGATAGAATACATGCTAATCATGAATTGTGAATTTTCCATGTTCGAATTTTGTTCTTTTTAACAAAATATAAACTTTCCTACACTTATCTTTTTTTTTGTAAAATACCTTTATATGCAATTAAGACGAGGTTAAAAACAAAATAAAGCATTTTCACAAATTATTCGAAACATGAAAATTTAACAATTATGATTACGCATATATGACACAAACAAACAAATAAAATAAAAACATCAAACAATTAAAAACATGGGTTGCCTCCCAAGAAGCGCTTGTTTTTGTTCGAGTCACGAGCCTGACTCTGCCCTTATTTAACGGATAAAGGAGAGGTTTTCCCTACACTTAGGATTAAGTTCGGGTGAAAGTAGCGATACACACCCTTAGGGTGGAAATATGCCACGTGAGGTGAAGGGGGTGAGTGAATGGCTTCCTTCATCCTAAAACTACCCGGATAATAAGGGTTGATGGGTGGGTCGGTTCCTCTTTTGTCTCCTAGATGTAAATCTAAGGATGGAAAGTTGTGTAAAGGTTGAGTTTCCGGTTCATCAACACTAGGAAATTCCCTAGAACTAAGAGTAAGGTCATCACTAAAAGTGTTCAAACCTATATCCTCTAGTTGTGCTTGGTCCAAGGGTTCTACCTCCATTGGGATTCCTAAAGTCACTTCTACTTCTTCCGGGTAAGTCACGGGCGGTGTGTGTGCCTCAAATGATGGTAGGACTTGTGGGGTATTTAGCGGGCTTATGTTACTTACCTCATCATTCCTTGTGTCAAGATCACCTATGTGTTCATCCTGTATTATGGTAGTGCCTAACCATGACATGCAACTAGGTGGCTCAACTCTACCCTCATCCCCAAACAAACATGTTTCATGATCCTTGAAATTTGTGGTCAATTGACTTGTACTAACGTTTGTTGGGTTGTTTACTTTATAATAATATTGGGCACAATCTTCTATGGCATCCCATGCTTCTTCAGCATTTAATTCCCTAAGGTCCCTATATGCAAAATCGTTAATGCACATTTGGTCATATCGGTCGACACGATCGTAAAAGATTTGGGTTAGGGATGCTAAATCGAAGCCATGATGAGGGACTATTCGGAGTAAGTTTTTAAAACGAGTCCATGCATCATATATGGGTTCATCTCGATATTGGTTGAACATCAAGATGTCATTAGGGGCGAATGGATTTCGTGGTCGGTAGTATGGTGGATTCGCGTACTCCATAATGGTGAACGGAAGAGTCAATGGAAAGGTTTTTACGAACAAAGACACAAAGAAAAGATAGACTACTAGAAAGCTAATAAAAAGAAAATAAAAATCTCACTAGATAGGAATCTAATGAGTAGACCGAATAAAAATAAATTTCAACCTAAGCAATAACTACTCCCCGGGCTGCGGCGCCAAAAACTTGATGCGTGGTTTTGCGACCTTACAACAGGTTTTACCTCTCAAGGGATCTCAAGAGGCTTGCAATCCCCACCAGGCAGTGTACCTGACCGTTGTAGTATAGTGAAGTGGCAAGTACCGGGGGATTGATCGTTCAACTCAAAGAATAGTGTTCGTTAGGATTGAAATTTATCTACTAGGTCTAAAGGTGAGGGATGATTCTTTTTGTATTTTTATATTTTATGGAAAGCAAGTAAAAATCTCTGGTTTTGGAAGAAGGGGCGGAATTAGTTGCTAATCAACTAACCCAAAAGCTACTAATTAAACTAATGTGCAGGAAAGTAAACTAGGGTTCTACAAGGGAAGTGAAGCGTATCTACCTATGATGTATTACTCCTTGCTAGCTATCCAATTCTACCTATTGAATTGTCACACCTTGTTTTAATTGACGGGTTGTATTCCTTAATACCATTCGTGGGGTGGCGTACGTACTTCCCCAACTCTATAAGCTCCTACTTCACTCCTATGTCGAGCCGGCTAAGAAGCTCCTAACATGGGATCACTAGAATTCGCTCATGCATTAAATACAACCAAATAAACCTAGTACGCATTGGTTCATGTTTCTTAAGACGTTCAAGCAAGTTACCGTATAGGAGGTTAGCCAGTTTTCTTAAGCCTAACATCGATATCACCCAATCAAACAAGAGACAATAGGAAACAAGAATTATAAGCTAAACCAATTAGATCTATTGAAGTGTCACACCTTTATTGATGACGATAGACACATACATCAACAAGGAATCAATAAGATCTAATTAATTATATACAAGTTTCACACAATCATAAGTAGACACAAGGTGAATTAGCAAAGCATGATCAATGAAGGGCAAACAACCACAATAATGAAAGACATAATTAAGTTAGAATCAACAAACCAATATTTGATGTTTATGAAATGATTGAAACCCTCTAAGTTGCTGGAAAAACACCTACCTAAACCCTAGAATCGGACTTAGGGTTTAGGGCTTACAAAAAGTGAAGTTGTGATGTTGTATTTATAGCTGATTTTCTGTCCGCATCGATCTGACGGCGTCAGCCTTTACAAGTGACGGCGTCAGCTCCCCTTTTTCACCAAATTGTAGATCTTTTCGTCCCGATTCCGTGGCCTCTTGAATCACCTAAATCCGAGTTCGTATGAAGATTTTATGGCCAAAACAGTGACAACTACTCCGCGCGTAAGTTATGATTGATTTGATTAACTTGTGACGACTTTTCTTCTTGTGCAAGTTGTCATTTTGACGTCGTCACTCTATGGCATCTGACGTCGTCAGGATGAGTCCTGACGCCGTCACCTTCAAAAATCCTCTGGCCCGTCTCTCTTTAACTTAACACTTGACGGCCTACATCCATTAACACGTGACGCCGTCACAAAACCTTCTGGCGCGTCACGTGTAAATTCATATTCATCCTTTTGCCAGTACGTGACGCCGTCACCTACAAAGCGTGACGTCGTCAAGCTCTGTTTCCAGCTTGATTTTTGGAGACTTTGCCGTTTTCTTCACTTTTCGCTCCAAAAACGTCCAAAATGCTTCCTTTTCCAGATTTCTTCTCCAAAGTACCTAAAATGACAAAAGGAACGATTTAGGGCAATATTTGATCAAATAAATACGATTTAGGGCTTAAATGACCCCCTAAAAGCGGTACACTTTTCGTCTTATCAAAAATCAAAGGACCAATGCTGCCAAAATCCAAAACTATTTCCAAGGGCCATTCATGCCAAGTTTCAATAGTACAAGGACCATAAAAGATAATTTTCCATTTTTGAAAACCGGGGGACTTGTTTTGCCATTTTTGAAACTTGAAGGACCAAAACTGCCATTTCTTTAAAACTTTCATCCAAGGACCAATATTGTAAAAGTTAAATAGCTTAGGGACCTTGAATGATATTTTTAACACAAGGGACTATTTTTGCCAATTTCTGAAAGTTAAAGGACTGAAATTGACAATTATGCAAAATATGTTCGTTTTTCAACTGTTTTTAATCCTTTTGCACATGAAACACATAAAAACACAATCAAATGATATTTTCTGTATTTTGAAGCATATCTGCATGTTTTTAAATGTTTTTGTAGTCTAAATGTGACAGAAATGATGAGTATTTAGACACTCATCAATCCCCCACACTAAACTATTGCTAGTCCCTAGCAATCCTTTTTTGAAAATTTAATGGATTTTATGTCTCTTTACCAAAAGCCATTACTTCTGGAGTAGCCAATGTTTTAGTATGTGATACTTTGGTACAATGATAACCAAATGATTTTGAGCAAATCATCAGCTGTCAACGGATTTGATTTGTCTTTACCAGAAGCCGTTTGCTTCTGGACTAGCCAACTCTTTGATAAAATACAGTTATTATCTTTGGTGAGCTGATTACCAATTATGGTTTTCCACTGCCTTTACCACAAGCCATAACCTTGCGGGCTAGCCAACTCTTCACTTATAAAGATATGGTGAGTCGAATACCATACAATTTTTGGCAAATTGTAATCCATAAACGGATTTGATATATCTTTACCTGCAGCCGTTTGCTCAGGATTAGCCAATCCTTATGTGGGTTAGACATGGCGGACTGATAACCATTTATTGCGTTCTAAGTGAGAATTTTTTTTTTAAATTTTGGCCAAAATGGGGGTACTAGATGGTACATATGATCAAATTCGCTAGAATTCCCCCCCACACTTAGAACTGAATATTGCCCTCAATATTCAAAGTACCGGTTGTTAAACCAACACTTAGAACGTGAAAAGGCAATACTAATAGCCATTATTTTATATATACACACACACACATTTTTTTTTTTTTTTTTTTTTTTTTTTTTTTTTTTTTTATGAAACTTGAAATTTACATATATACAACATGTGGGGCATCTCCCCCACACTTGGGTGGTAGAACAGAGAAAGAAGTCAGAGACATGGGTGAAAACCCATGTTGTGCTAATGTTTTTGTTCACCGAGTCACTTAGCTTGACTCGACCCCGCATTCATTGGTTCTTGGGGAAGCATGTGGAACAAAAAATCTCCATCGGACTTTCGTTCTAGATGATTGGATAATCATTGAAGTACATGAAAGTTCCACACTGATGAGATATACACAGACCCGGCGCACAAATGATAAATGAAAATGCCGGGGTCAAAGATAGTGTCTTCATTCCCGAAGGAGTGAAGAACAGGAGAAGTCACCGTGTAGGTGAAGAAAAGAAAGAAAGTCGTGATAAAAATCATGACTAACTCATCATCATTAGAAGGAGAATTCATGATTTCAGTATCATGAATCTCATCATTTAAGCTTGGCTGATCAAGACATATTCTGGGTGGGAGGGATGGAATTTTGATATTAATCAAATTCTCAGTGTTGAGAACATCTCCCTCCGGAACACAAAGATCATTTTTGTCTAGATCAAAGTGGAAGTTATCATACTCTGGTGGAGATATGATATGAGTGAGTTCAAAGGAGAACTCCTCGTAAAGAGAATCATTCACGTGATGTAAATCTGTGAACCCTTGTTCTATTATGGAATCATCACCTACCTCGTTCTGAATATCAAAGAGTGGATTATCAGAAATTAAAGTGAATTCAGATTCGAATTTAAACAGAGGATTGGTGAAAGACGTTTTGAATGCTTCGGGAACAAGATGATCAATATTCTCTTTTGGACTGACGAGCTCAGAAGGTAGTTCCTCCACATGACTGATGTCTCCACAAGATAAAGAATTTTCATCAGTATGTGAATCACTAAGCTCGGGGTTGGGATAAGAATTGAGTGATGGATCATGATATAAGAGACTTTCGATTTCTTCCAGATTGGATTCGAAATCAAAGAGATCATCATCACTTCCTGATGGAAGTGGATCAATGTGAGTAAGTTCATCAGTAAACTCCTCAAGAAGAGGGTCAACATCAGAATGGGGCAGTGATGCCTCAACATACTCAACTTCTCCATAAGATGTATATTCATCGTTAGAATCGGAGAAAGTCTCAAAATGATCTTTTGAACACTCAAGAGGGGAAGGGATATCACACACATGATCAAGAATTCCCTGTGACTCACTTGGGATTGGGACAAGGTTCTCAACACTAGACTTTATGAATTCGTCCGATTCCTTTTCAGGAATAGTGCTAAGATGCTCATCCCCCATAATAAGAGAATTAGTGGGAACTTCGGGTGTGATAACAGCAGACTGAGGGAGTTGAGAAGGACTAGCATACATGGATTTTACAAATTCCATTTGTTCTTCTGCTAGTAATTCCATCATACTCTTTTCTCCCTGTATTTCCACGAAAGGAATCTCAACTGATGAACTTGATGAATCTTTTTGAAGAATATCAACGATATCTTCATCATCACTGTCATCATCGTCATCGATAAGAGTAGCATTGCGGAAATTGGCCCTTGTTTTAGCTGCTCGTTGCTCAGCTAGTAATTCCTCCATGCTTTTTCCATGAGGATTGTCTATGGCAAATGATTCTGCCATAGCTTTCCCACGAGAATATGGAATGAGTGGAAATTGTGGAGGTGTGGATGTGTCAAAACCAGAAGGTTGACATTGATTATCATCATGAGGACCCCCACAATATGCACAAGAAGAACTTGGTGCATTATGAAACGGTATATTAGCCAACTCCTCATTCATTTCTTTTAATGACTCTAGAGTCTTTAGAAAAAAATCTTGTTCAGATTGTTGAGGAGTTGCTTGAAACATTTGGTACTGTGGAGGTTGGTCTTGACACGAATAGTCATAATTGTTACAAGGAATTGGATTCCTTGTTTGACAATCGGAACTGAAGTGTGGGCCTCCACAATACTCACAAGAAAAGTTTGGTGTATTTTGATACGATGCATCATTGAGATTTGGATAATATGATTCTTGCTCGTATGAATGTGATGGGTAGTTGGAAAAATTTGAAGAGTCGTTGGATGAGTTCGGATTAGGATCATAAGCAAATGATTCCCTCGAACCACAAAACAAACAACTTCTGTTTCGAATATCATTACCACACCGATCACACGTACACCAACGACATGGCAAACCGAAAAGCGACTCACCACAACCGACACAAGGAATAAAATCCGGAGGTGGGACAAGTGGTGTGCTCTGAGAGCTAGGAATTTCCACCACTTCCGTTATGGTCTCTGGTTCTTGTTTTTGATAAACGTGAAGATTAGGCAATTCATTCTTTTTTTGTCACTGTTCTAAGTTCTGTACGTTTGCTTGACAAACTTTTAACCGTAAATCCTGAAAGGTTAGGATCGATTCTCGACGGTTTGTCATTAATAGCACGTATCTCGGGCTGTGGAGGGTAGTAGGAAGGACTTTGAGAATCATTGATGGAATTAAGCTCCCTTTTGAGGGCTACTTCACACCAATAACAGGATCCTTTTGGTGCATGATTTCCACACCGCTCACACTTACACTTAGAACAATGAAGGCTGTCAATCAACGGGCTTTTACAATCAAAACATTTGTAGCTGAGAGACGCCATAGAAGAAAGGTATAAGAAGTTTAGAATCAAATGGATAGAGGGTAAAGGGATAAAGAATCAAAAAGGGTAAGAAGGTAAAGATGAATATTTTTGGGTTTTTTTGTGTTTGTTGAAAACTTGAATGAAAATGTTTTTGGTAATCGTTTAGTCAAACGAATTAACTTCACGATTATTTTGGTTTTATATGAAAATAAGGAAATATGAACAAAGATGGTAAATATACAATGGGTGTATATTCAACAATTACTGATACTTCAAATTCGTTTTTACGCAGCACACCTCCCCGGCAGCGGCGCCAAAATTTGATCGGCCCCAAACGGTCAACTAATATTGACCAAGTAAATGGTCAACAAGAGTCAAACAATCTAGGGCACAATACAATTTACCAAAGGAGTACAGAGTATCCCCGGGTCGTTAAGTCCCAGCGAGGTGTGTAAACTGTAATAAAACGAATTTGTGATCGGGTGAAATTGAACATGAAAAGGTTGTGAGTGATTAAACTAAGGAAATATAAAATGAAATAGCTTTAAACAAGCTATAAAAACAAGTACGTGAAAGCAAAATACTTAGAAACGTACGTTTAAATAAAAATTACGTAAACGTACAAAATAAAACGTGAATTCTGACCAATATAAATCCCACGGATGTGAAAATTATATTTTTAGAATCCAAATGATAAAAGAAAATTATTGGAAAAAGAAAATTATTTATTTGACTATTTATTTAATTATTATTAATTATTTATTATTTAATTACTTTTTAAACTATTTTAGTTTATAATAAATACTAAATGAACAAAGAAAAATCTAAAACTTTTTCTATAAATACTATAAGGTGACAGGAAGATAAGAAAAATATAAAAATGAAAAGTGCTTAATTAAAAAATTTAAAAAGATAAAATCTATTAAATAGAAACTATCACTTATTTTATATTTTATTTTTCCTAAGGTCTACAGATATAATTATATTTTTCCTATATTCTACTTAACAAAAGAAAATTTTGAAAATTAAAATTATATTTTTCTGATTATTATTTTATTTATTATGATTTAAAAACTATAAGAGACTAATTAAAAAGATTAAAAATGGTAAATGACTTAGGAAAAATCTGAAAAATTCAAGTTAAGTCTAAATTATAATTTAAAAGCTAGGAAAAATAAAATCAGAGCTTATCTGAACCTAATTAGCTGTTTTGGGCAGATAAGCAGTTTCAAAATAAGCCAAAAATAAGCTAAACTTGACCACAAATTACCAAAAGCTAAAAATCAGTTCTAACAACTTAAACAAGCATAAAAAAACTAAAATCAAACAACTAAACTAACAGAATAAGCCAATTAAGTAAATAGTTCAGCTGTAATATCAAGACAGAAAAGCAGAAAAATCCTAGATTTGTAGACCTTAAAATAAGCACTAAATAAGCTGGAAAGGGAAAACTAAAGGGGGAAAATCTACCTAGTACTATAGGCTACATAAAAACTAAGAATGCCCAAAATCCAACTACAATTGCTTAATGAAATAGGGTCTAGATCAGATGGCCTAGAACATCAAAAACTGCACAGGGCAAATGTGCAGTTCTGCATGGCTACTTGCAGATTAATTATAAGCTATGAAATAAGCTACATTTTCAGAATAAAACTAAAACAGATGGAGATCAACTAGTAAGCTACTGATAAAAACAAAAATCAGAAGTTAAATCCTACTCTAACTAACTTAAATCTGATAAAGAAAATTTCTGAAAATGCAAACTACAAAATTCTAGACTGCTATACTACTTGGACATATATGGGGGATTACTACAAACAAGACCTATGGGATATAAATGAAAACTGAATTTAAACTATAATGCACCTGGGAAATGCCAAAATGAGTCCAAAATAAGCTGAGCTTATTATAAGCTTGTGAGGGCAGTTCACAACTTGTGCCTGCACTTATCCAACTCCAAACCTGCAAAGACCTTAAAACAACAAAAGTGGAACTGAAAACAGCTTAAATAAGCTGTTATAAGCTTAATCTAATCTGACCCTTGTGCAAATGAACAGTGAAAATGACTTTTGACCCAGTTTGACTCATAAGCCAAACACCCCTTAATATTGACTGTTATGAGAATGAAACTAGGAAATACTGAAATAACTTGAACTCCTGACTTATTAATGACTAAATAACTTATTTAAACTGAGAAAAGCTAGTTACAAATTAAAATAAGTCCTAATAAGCTAGTGACTAAAATTGACCTTTTTGACTGTTTTTGAGTTTTATAAGTGAATATGAGATATAATTGATACTGACTAGAATAATAACTTGCACTAACTTCCAATTTAGTAAAGAATACAGAAAAAGTGAAATAAGCTCAAATAAGCAATGCTACAGTACTGGTTGACTTTGTTTGACTTTTCTTGACTTTTGGTTTTTCTTTCAAAATTAACACAGTTATAATCTAATACAAGTTTACAAAAAGCTATAATAAGCTTAAATAAGCTTATATGAAGTTTACTGAGACTTGGGAACAATGGACAACAACTAATAAGCTTAGTACGAATTAACTAGGAACTTGGGATTATATTAAACTTAAAAACTGATGGCACAACTGAATTGAAATAGAGCAATTAACTTGAAAGAAGCTTGAATTAAAACTGAAAAGTGGATTACAATAATTTAGACAACAGAAAGTAAAATGAATTTACACTACGAATGGTCTAAGACTGTGACAACTTTTCTTCTGTGTCTTCTCTTCTTTAAATAGCATTCCCAAAAGACTCTTATCTTTCTTCTGATCAAATCCCACCACTCCTTTTGCTAGAATCAATCATAATCGTCCATTTCACTTTTTGGCGGGAAAACTGGAGTGAGTGGGTAAAACCACTTTGACTGATAACTTGTGGGGGGAAGGGAAGCATTTAATGTTTTTTGTATTGTTAGGTGGAGTGGGATAGGTGGAAGGGTGAGGTGTGGTGGTATTGCAGGTGAGGTGGGGGGTGGTATGGTTTAGGCGGCAAGTGGTATTGAAGAAGAAGAAAAATTTGACTTTGGGTGTGTTGTTTGACCCCGATATTTAGCTAAGGGAAAAGTGGGCCGGGTCAAGGTTTTTATTGGGATTGGGCTGGGTTAAGGGTTAATGATGGGTTGGGTTTAATTATTGCTGGGTTTAGTTATTTTAGGATAGAAATTGGATTTGGTTAAAACCTTAGGGACCAAAGTTGTAGTTTCATGAAAATCAAAGGACCAATGCTGCCAAAATCCAAAACTATTTCCAAGGGTCATTCTTGCCAAGTTTCAATAGTACAAGGACCATAAAAGATAATTTTCCATTTTTTTGAAAACCGGGGGACTTGTTTTGCCATTTTTGAAACTTGAAGGACCAAAACTGCCATTTCTTTAAAACTTTCATCCAAGGACCAATATTGTAAAAGTTAAATAGCTTAGGGACCTTGAATGATATTTTTAACACCAGGGACTATTTTTGCCAATTTCTGAAAGTTAAAGGACTGAAATTGACAATTATGCAAACTATGTTCGTTTTTCAACTGTTTTTAATCCTTTTGCACATGAAACACATAAAAACACAATCAAATGATATTTTCTGTATTTTGAAGCATATCTGCATGTTTTTAAATGTTTTTGTAGTCTAAATGTGACAGAAATGATGAGTATTTAGACACTCATACATGATACCCAAAAATAATTCCACCTATTATTCTTGATTCAAACCTTACGTTTTGATTTAATGCCATAAAATGATATCCAAAAATAATTCCACCGATTCAATTCTTCTGTACGCTCCCATTTGAGTTACTTTTGTAAAGCCATTAATAGCATTCAGGATTTTCAAACGGTTTTGAATTGATGCTCCTAAAATCTCGAACAACAAGGTATGTCTTTTCAAATTGATTATGAGTTACTAATGGTTTATTGTGTGTTTTTAAAATTAGGTGTTCGAATTAGAGATTGAAATTAACTATGCGGCTTATTATCTGGTATACTTTTAATCCCCAGTTTTAATTTTTATACTTAGGGTATTGGTGGTGATTTTTTTTATCTTTGGATATGAGCTGTTTGGAATATAGTGGTTTGGTTGATTTTTGCCGGTTTTGATGGTGTTTTAGTGCTAAAAACGAGATTTGGCCATCGGTTTCTATTATGGTTGATTGGGTTTGTGTTTTTGGTTGTAATTCGAGATTTGAATGTCGGTAATGTGATATGTATAGTACTCATCATTGACTTTTGTTACTAGTGAATGCTATTATATCTCATATCATTATTAAGCCCGAAGAAGACAATATTTTGTTACTAGTGAATGCTATTATATCTCATATCATTATTAAGCCCGAAGAAGACAAGAAGAAAAAGCTTTTAAAGAAAAGTCACTATAGTTTGGTTCTTGCACCGAATGACTCCTAATCTACTCTTTGTGTACCAGTGTGACCACCTGTAAAGGGTATGAGGTACTTTGGTTTGATAGTCTTTGGTCCATGAGTATCTCATTATATGAATAGCATGAACTTTGAGATGATATTATTACTAATAATAGAAAGCCATAATTGATTATTGAATGTTTTTCCTTAAACACAGCCAACAAGCATGTCAATATATAAAAATACCACATTCTATGCTTCCATTAGTTTCATTGATTCTGTCCATTAAAGTTGTCTTTCTGATTTGTGTATTTTTCTTATGGAAAGTGCTCATATCATCATTTGAATGCGATGGTGGGTTAAATGTGTCAAATTCAGCTTTTATTAGTTGCATAGTATTCACTTAACAAGTGCTTAGTTAGGTGCTTATTGGGTTATCATTTATTTGACATGCAGATACACCCCGTTTGACCCGTTCCAAAAACAAATGTTTTTATTTGTACCTAAAAGCCTTTTCCTGCCAAAACTGGTGTGTGAATATTGAATAAGTTGTAGCAACCGGTAAAATTTCCCAGTACTTTGTAAATGTTAATCAAGTATTAATTACCATTACAGTTCATTTAACCATTTTTACGAGCAAAATTTAAAAATTTTGTTTATTACATTACAATTATTCAAACACATTGATACGTGATTCACAAATTGTTTGGAACGGGGTCATGAAAAACCCAAGAATGCTTCAAACATGATTTGGACACAAATTAACTAAGTGTTAACTTAAACCGAGAACAATTCAAGTCACTGAGAGAACAGCCTCTCAGTGAGTCATCTTCAGGATGCTTAAGGCGAATTCAAGAAGAAGGATTCACTACTCAGGAAGGCGGTACTCCCTGAGTAGGACTTAGGCCAAAGAAGAAGATGATGGTTCAGTGAGTGTTGGACAAGAACTCACTGAACCCCAGTCTCCTCAACCAACAAAGTGATTGAAGGACTGAGGAAACAACACCTGAAGAAAAGGCGGGGACAATAGAGAAAAGATCTGAGAAGATAATAGTGTCAGCCCAACACTCTTCTCTTGTCAGATCCAACCTTCCCTATTGCGGCTAAAAGTCATGGAGTGTCAGCCAACAACTCCCAAAGTCTTATTAGCCCTTTCCTATTGGTTCTTGGAAATAACAATTACTATTTGTAATTGTCAGACACGCAACCTCAACAACTTGTATTATATTTAATCACTTATACTTAGATTACTTGTGTATAAATAGATCAGATGGGAGAGAAGTTAAAGCGTGCTTTGTATATTTAAAGTCTTGAACTTTTACAAAGGAACTTCTCTCCTACAAAGAGTATACAACTCACTGAGATAGCTCAGTGGGTATATTGTTACCACTCAAGCAAAACTTGAGTTTCGATAGGAGACACCCCATACCCTTGTCTATTCAATCCCAAGTGTTTGTTCCGCAAAACACTTGGGTATAGATTCTTGGAATTATTTCTAATAAGAATTTAAACGTTAAAAAATATTGTTGTTTTTATACTCACGTTTTATAACTGTTAGAATTAATCCTAAACATTGTATTAGTCATAACACGAAATAGATTAACTTTCTAGTTAACTCTAATAGTGTAAAGGGACCAACAAGTGGTATCAAAGCCTCTGGTTTATAAAATCTTTTAAACAAACCAAGAGTGCTCTAGGTTTTTAAAACCAAGATCCTACTATGGCTGATATCAATGTACCCCAGCTAGTCGACAAAAAGGGTGGCAGCTACTCAGCTGTTGCACCCAGACTTGAAGCTGGGAAATTTAGCAAATGGAAGAAGCGTATGATTTGCTATCTTACTGGTATGGAACCCTACTACATCACCTGTATCAGGGATGGCCCATTTGTCCCAAAGACTGGCACAGGGCTAAACAAGCCTGAAGCCCAATGGACCATTGATGAGAGGAGGGTGTTCAATCAAGACCAACGCCTGAAAAGCATCCTTATATCATGTCTTCCTGACGATGTAATGGAATCAGTCATCAACTGTCTAACAGCCAAGCAAACTTGGGATGACTTGGTAAACAGCTTTGAGGGTCCCTCAGATACCAAGGAAAATAGGGTCATGGACCTTAAACTTGAGTATAATACTTTCAGGGCAAAAGACTCTGAAAGTCTCTCACAGACCTACACCAGATACAAGACTTTGATAAAAGAATTATCAAATGATGGTGTTGTACTGACCAAACATGAGACTAATGTTGGCTTTGTCAACAGTCTCCCTGAGAAGTGGCTCAACTTCTCACAAGGCCTGAGGAATGCTAACCACATTCAGACCCTTGAGCTCCCTGAAATTTATGGGAAGTTTGTCTATGAAGACAACTTGATCTCAAGGAGATACCTTGACTCAAAAGCTTTTGAGTTCAAAAAGGCCTTAACCTCCACACCCATATCAACTGCTTTCTATTCTAATGGTGTTGTGCAGGATATTCAAGAGGATTCTGAAGAAGAAGTTGATGAAAGGACTGACGAGGAATACCTGAATGACCTGAACTTGGAATTCCAAGAAAGGGCACTCCTTGCTAGTTCAAAACGTTTCATCAAAAGAAATCAGTCCAACTTTATAAAATCAAAAGCAAATGAGACCACTGAATGCTTTAAATGTGGTAAAAAGGGTCATTTTGCTAGGGACTGTTATTCTAAAACTATCTCAGAACCCTCTTACAAATTTTCAGGAACTAGCAAGTTTCAACCTAAAATGTTTCAGTCCACCCAACAATTCCAAAACAAGGGTCAAAAGGATTTTGAAACAAAATATAGGAATATCAAAGCTAAACTTGTACTTCTTGAAACTAACCCCATATTGTCTCAGGCTGCTCATACATCTAAACCTATTCAGACAAAGAACAAGGTTTTAATAGCTGAAGCATATGATTGGGATGATGAAGAGGTTTCCTCAGATGAGGAAATAAGAGTTAGTGCACTGATGGCACTTTCAGAAGAGGATCAGGTGGCTGTGGGAAAAGGCCATGCTAGAAATGGAGAGTGGGTCAACATCACCATGAAGAAGGTAAATACTTTACTTTCTATGGATGATGATTTTGATTGGCAGTCTTACATGAATTATATTTGTGTTGATTTAAAGTTTGTTGAAGAACAAAGGCTTAACTTGCTTTCAAAATATAACAATATTGTGTCAGAATTAAACAAATGTAGAGATGAAATGCTTGTACTTAAGCAAGCCAAACTAGAAACAATAACTCTACAAATTCAGAACACTGAGATTTTGAAACAAAACCAAGTTCTTCAAACTGAACTTAACAAAGAAAAGGCTATCATTCAAAGCTGGACCAAGAAGAACCCTAAGGTTTTTGACACTGTGGGATTAATCTCTCAGAAAACCATTGGCATTGACCCTCTTATGGTTGATCCAATTGTGTGTCAAAATGAAATAAACTTTGTTCCAGCTGGCATATCTTTTGAGCAAGAAATGCTTCCCAAGTCAAATGACTGGATTGTCAGGGACAACCCAGTCAGTAAGTTACCAAACTTTGAGACTGGAAAGATCTTGCTTCCTGAAAGTCAGGCTTTGAAAAATATGCTTGGACTCACTGAAAAACTCAGTAAGCTTGAACTCACTGAACCAATCACTGAGTCCTTGAATGAGTCTGAATCAGAATCATACCCTCCACTTCCTCCACTAAACACCCTTCAGGGTGCTGCACCTAACTTAGGCCTCCCACCTATGGTCTTCTCACCACACTCTCCAAAGGAGAGATCAGGAAGGGGAACAACCATTCTGAAGAGAGCAAACCTTGATGTCTCAGTAAATACTGATGACTCATCAACTTCAGTCCCTTCTGAAGAAACAACCCAAAGCCCTGACTCAAAATTTGATCAGTTGGCTGAAATGGTCAGGAAGCTAGGAGAGAAGATTGCATCTTCTGATAAATCTTCTCAATCCAAGAAGGAACAAAAACCAACTTCCTCAAAGACCAAACCCAAACCCACAAAACCCCTGAAAAGATGTGAGCTATGCAACTATACAAATCATCTCACTGATGATTGCTATAGAGTCCTTTATTGCATGATTTGCAAAAAGGAAGATCACAGGACCTCTGATCATAAACAATGCTCAGTCATGTCAAACTTTTCAGGACTTTTGGCTCAGTGCCTGAACTACCCTTCTTATTCTAAGCAGAAACAGAAGCAAAAGGCCAAGCCTTTTCCACCCTGCCCTTTGTGTGGATTCAATGACCACCACCTTGAGGATTGTCAATATGACAAACATTGTGAATCTAGTGGAAGTTCCACTCAGAAATCGTCAGGAAAAGAGAAGGTCATTCAGTCAAGAAGAGGAATGAAACAATCCTCTCAGACTACTGAGGCTACCCCTACAACCAAATGCAAAACATGTGGTAGCTCAGTCCACTCAACCTCTGACCATGAATCAATTAATACTTTCATAAAGACCTACAATACCAAACCCTCCATGAGATGGAGTCCTAGAAAGAACTGACCTAGTTTACTATTTGTGCAGAAGCATGCCAGGGATCCTGTTTGGCATCTAGATAGTGGATGTTCAAGGAGCATGACTGGTGTTAAGGAGTGTCTGCACAAATATGTGGAAGAACCAGGACCCAAAGTGATATTTGCTGATAATTCATCATGTCTCACTAAAGGTTATGGCTCAGTAAACTGCAATGGTATTGTCTTTACTAGGATAGCATATGTAAATGGTCTTAAGTATAATCTGATCAGTGTCAGTCAACTATGTGATGCAAAATACATAGTTCAGTTTGATAATAAACAAGGAACCATATTCAATGCAAATAAGGAAATTGTCCTCATTGCACCAAGAAGACAAGATGTTTATGTATTAGACATGTCCAGTCTAACTCAGGATGGAACTTGTCTCTTTGCTAAAAGGCACTGATACACTCAACTGGCTTTGGCATAAGAGACTTACCCACCTGAACTTTAAGAACATTAACAATCTTGTAAAGCAAAACAAGGTCCTTGGCTTACCATCTCTTGTGTTTTCTAAGGATAAACCATGCTCAGCTTGTGAAAAAGGTAAACATCACAGAGCATCCTTTAAAACCAAAACCAACTTTTCCATCAGGAACTGCCTACATCTTCTCCATATGGATCTATTTGGACCTGTCAGTCCAAGGTCTATTACCCATGAGAAGTATACTCTGGTCATAGTGGATGAATACTCTAGATACACCTGGGTATTCTTCCTGATCAAAAAGAGTCAGGCAGCTGAAACAATCATGTCCTTTGTCAGGAACATTGAAAATCAAAATGACATTAAGGTCAAACAAATTAGAACTGACAATTGGACTGAGTTCAAAAATAATGAACTTGAATGTTTCTGTGATGAGAAAGGCATTTCCCAAAACTTTTCCTCTCCATACACACCTGAACAAAATGGTGATGCTGAAAGGAAAAACAGAACACTCATTGAAGCTGCTAGGACAATGCTATGTGGATCAGTCCTTTCCAACCATTTTTGGACTGATGCAGTCAAAACTACCTGTTATACACAAAACAGATCCATAATTGTCAAGAGACATGGGAAAACCCCATATGAGTTATTCAAAGGAAGAATCCCTGACATCAGCTACTTTCATGTCTTTGGGTGTCCTGTGTTTATTCATAATCACAAGGATCACCTAGGTAAATTTGATGCAAAAGCTGATGATGGATACTTCCTGGGATACTCACTTGTCTCAAAAGCCTTCAAAGTGTTCAACACAAGGAGACAGCAGACTGAGGAAACATTTCATGTTACCTTTGATGAGAGCACTGATGCTATCAGGTTCTCAACTGCCTCAGTAGAAGAGATAGGAATTGATAATTCTTCAAGATATCCTCCTGATGAATATCTGTCTGAAAACAATCCTTCTACTCAGTATCAAGATGATGCTAATCTCTCCTATTACATAATCCCCCACAACCTACCTAACCCAACCATCACTAAGTTTATTGAGTCACATACACACACTGATGATATCAATCAGCCTGTTCAAAATACTCAAGATCCAAACAATCTCAGTGATCTGATAGACACTCAAGATCCAATCAATGATCATGTGTCTACTCCAGAACCAAACCCTCTACCCAATCAGGCCTCCACAAGTTCAAATCAGTATCCAGGACCTCAAGAAAGTTGGACTAGGTCTCAGGACATTGAACTTGTCAATATTATTGGAGAGCCTACTGAAGGCATGCTCACCAGGAGCATGGCTGCTAGTCTAAGAGCAGCCTCATCCAATGAATGCCTATTTGTGGACTTCATTTCCACAATTGAACCCAAAAATGTTAAAGAGGCACTTAAACATCCAAGTTGGGTTCAGGCCATGCATGATGAACTGGAACAATTTGACAGAAACAAGGTAATGACCTTGGTCAAATGTCTTGAGAATGTCTCAGTCATTGGCATGAAATGGGTATTCAAAAACAAAACTGATGAAAATGGCATAGTCATTAAAAATAAAGCCAGACATGTAGCCAAAGGCTATAATCAACAAGAAGGCATTGACTATGAGGAAACATTTGCACCAGTAGCAAGGATGGAAGCCATCAGGATCTTCCTTGCTTTTGCCACATACATGAACTTCAAGGTGTACCAAATGGATGTTAAAAGTGCATTCTTAAATGGTTCACTGAAAGAAGAAGTTTATGTTGAGCAACCTCCTGGATTTGAAAGCCATGAGTCTCCTGATCATGTATGTAAGCTTAACAAAGCCCTTTATGGACTGAAGCAAGCTCCCAGGGCAAGGTATGAGACTCTCTCAGCCTTCTTAATCCAAAACAAATTTTTCAGAGGCAAGATAGACAACACATTGTTTATCTATAAGACAAATAATGATGTCATACTAGTACAAGTGTATGTTGATGACATCATCTTTGGCTCAACAAGTTTCAAACTTTGCAAACAATTTGAAAAACTAATGGCAAAGAAGTTTGAAATGAGCATGAAGGAAGAACTGACATACTTTCTTGGTCTTCAGATCAAGCAGACTGATAGAGGAACCACTATCAGTCAAGAGAAGTATGTAAAGAATCTACTGAAGAAGTATGATCTCAGTGACTGTGCCTCAGTCAAAACTCCCATGGTTCCCCCAAACAACCTTGGTCCTGATCTAACTGGTAAACCAGTAAATAAAACTCTCTTTAGAGGAATGATAGGATCACTGATGTATCTACTTGCATCAAGGCCTGATATCCAATTCTCAGTATGTCTATGTGCCATATATCAATCTGACCCAAGAGAATCTCATGTCACTGCTGTGAAAAGGATATTCAGGTACCTAAAGGGCACTCCTAACCTTGGATTATACTATCCAAAGTGCTCAGGACTTGATCTCAAAGGATACTCAGACTCTGACTATGCTGGATGCAACATGGACAGAAAAAGCACCTCAGGCTCTTGCCAAATTCTTGGTGGGAAATTAGTCTGTTGGAGTGCTAAGAAGCAACAATCAGTTACCTTGTCCTCAGCTGAGGCTGAATATGTTGCAGCAGCTAGTTGTTGTGCAAATGTACTCTGGATGAAAAGTCAACTCAGTGACTATGGAATTCAGTACAAGATGGTACCCATCTTTTGTGATAACACAAGTGCAATTGCAATCTCTAACAACCCTGTTCTTCATCAGAGAACAAAACACATTGATATCAGATATCACTTCATCAGGGACCATGTCATGAATGGTGACATTGAATTACACTTCATTCCTACTGAATATCAGTTAGCTGATATCTTCACCAAACCTTTGGATGAACCAACTTTCACAAGACTGAAAGCTGAATTAGGAATGTTGGATATAGAGAATCAGTCCACTGATTGATTCTTACCAACTGATGTGTAAATTCTTAAAATCTCAGGTCCCTGACTCAATGTGTTCGTCAGTGAATTAATTCACTGAATCCTCAACCTCAGGAACTAAACCCAAGTTCCTGAATCCTTGCTTCTCAGGAATCTTTCCATATTCCTGAATCATCAGTGACTAATCCCAAGTCCCTGAAAAACCTATCACTGAATGAAGAGTCATTTAGGGCCCTGAAAAGGACATTAAATACTGACTTAAATGCTCTAAGTATCTAGTTAGTAAATGTCCGAGGTTGGTAACTGAACACATATTTAATTCAAGAATAATTGTTCTTTTTGCCTTTCTGGCTTCCACCTCTGGGCCACCACATTCCCACTTGGCATTAAATGCCTCTCCAATCACATTTCAAATATGTGATGACTCATCTCTGCAAGTTGCACTTTTGCAGAACTGCTCAACTTTTCACTTCGACTGTTGCGCCAAACCAGGAAAGTGGAGTGTTGGCATTAAATGCGGATCCCAAAACATATTATTCAAAACAATTTCCAAATAATTCTTTTTGAATAAATTAAGATTGCTCAAATGACCAAAACACCCCCATCTCCACTTTCCTATAAATACCCCAACCAGAAGAATACATACACATGTTTTTATAGAATCTTAAGCAAAACTCTGCCATTTTAAATTCTCAAAAACAAATTGTGTGTGCATTCTTAAGCTTTAGAATCCCTTTAACCTTAGTCAAACCCAGACTTACCCACAAATGGCTTCTTCTAAAGCTGTGAAATACGCTCCTAATGTGGATTTCACATTAGAGGGTGTAGACCTAACCAAAAACAATGTGGTGGGAAATTTCTCATATCCACAAATCTACCCAGCGTACAAGAACGTTATGAAATATCTTCGTAATTGTTTTCTTGCAAAGGCTTTCACCCACACCCCCTCAGTCATCTACCATGACTATTTGAGGGAATTCTGGTGTACGGCTGTGGCAACAAGCCCCAAAGAAACCAAAGAGTCAATCATCACCTTCACGGTGATGAATGGGAGTAGAACCCTCTCCTTTGACTACTCAGCATTCATCAAAGCCACAGGCCTTGAATTTGCTGAAGCCTTTTCACCCAACCCTACTGATCAAGACATAAAGAATGAACTGATCTTTCTTGCACCCCATGACCCCATACGTCCAACAACGTCTGCGGGAGGCTTACTGGAAAAGGCTCCAGTAGTCAAAACATGGTTCCACCCTATTTGGAGGATACTGATGACATTTGTCATTCAGGTCCTGGGTGGAAATAAATCCTCTACGGAGCAGTTGAACTCTTTACAACAATTGATGTTGTTCTCTCTCCTTGAGGGTACAAAAATAGACATCGGAGGAATAATCTTCCGAGACCTTGTTGCTAAGCTCTCAGGAAAACATAGGCAAAGACATATGTCCTATCCTAGATTTGTTTCCTGTGTGCTTCTGGACCTACTTGGTTCTGACTATGTGAGGATTGATGCAGAAGGTACGAAGCCTGACGTCCTGCACAAGTCAAACTTCACTAGTAGCATCAGTGAGGTTACACATATTGCCCTGACTGAATACATGCAATCAGTCATTCAGGGTAATGACGCTATCTCTTCAGTTCCTTCACCGACCAAAAAGGTGAAGAAGACAAAGAAGGGTCAGTCCAGCCAGGTGGTTAGACCCAAGCCACTCGCCACTGAGACTGATCCTCAAAACCAACTCAACCTTAAAAAGAGGTTGAAAAAAGCTGAGACCTCTGAGACACCCATTTCTGAGACCCTCTTGACCTCAAAACCAAAGGCCAATAGAAGTCACTGAGCAATCATCCTCAGTGACCTCGGGCGCACCCATTCCACATGGTTCAACTAACATACACAAGTCAGAGGAATCAGGAAGCATTCCCCCCTCACATCCCGATAAAGGTACTGATAAATCACAATCAGTACCCAAGGGAGAAAAGGGTCCTGAATCCTCGGTAGGGCAGCACCACCCTACTGGGAAGAGGACCCACACCCCCTCACATCCCGATGAAGGAACTGTCAAAAAACAATCAGTTCCCAAAGGAGGAAAGGGTTCAAAATCCTCGGTAAGGCAGCACTACCTTACTGAGAAGGGGACCCACAAACATTCACATCCCGCTAACGTTCCTGAGCAATCACCCTCAGGATCTCAGGGAGAAAAGGACCCTAAATCCCCTGAAGGACAGCACAATCCTGATGGGAAGGGGGTCCACAAACTTTCACAATCAGTACCTAGTGATACTACTGGAAAGCACCCATCAGTAGTTGAAGGTGCTAAGGGGGACAAAGACTCAGAGGGAAAGAAACAACCCGCTGATATGGAACCCATCAACCCCTCAGGCGGATCCAGTCTCTCAGGAACTGCCCCCAAAAGCCAGGCTGGTGTTACCCCAGTTATTATGGCTAGTCAGGCTGAGTAAACCCACTCAGTTATTATGACAACGGGGTCAGGACCTGACCAAACCGAAGGCAAGTCTTTTTATAAAGAGGAGCCGGTTGATTTTTTTGGGTATTGAGTCCATGGGGGACTTTCAGGCTTTTATGGAGTCTGATGAAGAGCTCAGGGAAGAGAGTGAAGAGGAAATATTTGAGGCAGGTGAGGATATGGAAACTGATACACAACTTGAACAACCTGAACAATTACATCAGTCATCTCCAAGCCAAAGTGAAAAGTCTGGTTCTCAGTCTTCTGATTCTTCTGGTACTGGGGACATCCTCCAAAAGTATGATAACTCTCTTCCCCTCACTGAAAGACCATTGTTCAAATTCCTACTAAAGACCAACATAGCTCTTTTCACTGGTCTCACTGATGAGATGTTTGATCATCACACTGAAGCTGCTGTTCACTATGCCAACCTGAAGGCAGATGTTGAAACTTTTCATGATGATGTGATCAAAATCCAATCAGACACCAAACACTCCCTGACAGCTATTGATCTTCATTTCCAGAAGTTCAATCTTACTCTTGAAGGCATCACCAACAGCCTTGGAACTATTCAGTCAGCTGTCAAGGATGACCCCGTACTCACTGAAAAGGTCCTTCAGGCTGCTGAGACTTATCAGAAGCAGTCAGCTGAAATCAGTGATCTTCTCAGCTTACTGAAGGATTCTAAGCTTCAGGGTCTTACTACTTCCTTGGACTCAATCAGGACTTCCATGGGTCTTCAGGAAAAACATCTTGGTACTTGGGCACAATCTTCAACATCCTTGGCATGGTCTCTTGGGTCAAGGATGTCAGGCATCGAAGCTTCTCAGGCTTCTCTGGCGGATCAGATCTCAAGTCTTCAGAAAGACACCTCGGACATCAAATCCATGATGACTAAGATCTATCAGGCCTTCAAAGGTCCTACTGCTCCAGTGACTCCAACTCTTGCTATCACCATGGCTCAAGCAACAGTTGAGGGGGAGAAAGACACTGGAGTCTCAAGCCAACAACCTCCTTCTCACACTGAGGGGGAGATTCCTGAAGCCTGATGCGTGGTTTTGCGACCTTACAACAGGTTTTACCTCTCAAGGGATCTTGAGAAGTTTGCAATCCCCACCAGGCAGTGTACCTGACCGATGTAGTATAGTGAAGTGGCAAGTACCGGGGGATTGATCGTTCAACTCAAAGAATAGTGTTCGTTAGGATTGAAATTTATCTACTAGGTCTAGAGGTGAGGGATGATTCTTTTTGTATTTTTATATTTTATGAAAAGCAAGTAAAATCTCTGGTTTTGGAAAAAGGGGCGGAATTAGTTGCTAATCAACTAACCCAAAAGCTACTAATTAAACTAATATGCAAGAAAAGTAAACTAGGGTTCTACAAGGGAAATGAAGCATGTCTACCTATGATATGTTACTCCTTGCTAGCTATCCAATTCTACCTATTGAATTGTCACACCTTGTTTTAATTGACGGGTTGTATTCCTTAATACCAATCGTGGGGTGGCGTACGTACTTCCCCAACTCTATAAGCTCCTACTTCACTCCTATGTCGAGCCGGCTAAGAAGCTCCTAACATGGGATCACTAGAATTCGCTCATGCATTAAATACAACCAAATAAACCTAGTACGCGTTGGTTCATGTTTCTTAAGACGTTCAAGCAAGTTACCGTATAGGAGGTTAGCCAGTTTTCTTAAGCCTAACATCGATATCACCCAATCAAACAAGAGACAATAGGAAACAAGAATCATAAACTAAACCAACTAGATCTATTGAAGTTGTCACGCCCTAATTGATGGAGATGGACACACACATCAACAAGAAATCAATAAGATCTAATTAGTTATACACAAGTTTCACACAATCATAAGTAGACACAAGGTGAATTAGCAACACATAATCAATGAAGAGCAATTGACAATAATGATAATTGAAGATATAGTATAGGATTGAATCAATAAACAAACCATTACAAGATGTTTATGAAATGATTGAAACCCTCTAAGTTGCTGGAAAAACACCTACCTAATCCCTAGAATCGGACTTAGGGTTTAGGGCCTACAAAAAGTGAAGTTATGATGTTGTATTTATAGGCAATATTTCTGTCGGCAAGGCTTGACGGCGTCAGCTCGTACAAGTGACGGCGTCAACTTCCCATTTTCACCAAATTGTAGATCTTTTCGTCCTCTTCGCGTGGCCTTTTGAATCACCCAAATCCGAGTTCGTATGAAGATTTTATGGCCAAAACAGTGACAGCTACTCCGCGCGTAAGTTGTGATTGTCTTGATCAGCATGTGACGGTTTTACTAGGGTTTCTTCTTGTGCAAGTTGTCATTCTGACGTCGTCACTCAATGGCTTTTGACGTCGTCAGGTTGAGTCCTGACGCCGTCACTTCGCCGCGGTTAGGGTTTCTTGATGGCCTTCTTGACGCCGTCCCCCTTTAATCTTCCAAAATCCTCTCTGGCTTATCAAGGATTGACGGCGTCACACTGGGGCTTGACGCCGTCACAGGTACTATTCCAACAGATTTAGAGACTTTGTCGTTTTCTTCACTTTTATGCTCCAAAAAGGTCCAAAATGCTTCCTTTTCCAAATTTCATCTCCAAAGTACCTAAAATGACAAAAGGAACGATTTAGGGCAATATTTGATCAAATAAATACGATTTAGGGCTTAAATGACCCTCGAAAAGCGGTACACTTTTCGCCTCATCAAATACCCTTACACTTGAGATTTGCTTGTCCTCAAGCAAATGCGCTTTTATTCTAATCAAAATACAAGTTAGGGGTCATTTAACGCTAATATAAAAGTAATTACAACAAATAGTCGTTCCCCTTTAATCATAATAAGCACGGAGATTACACACTAGCACCTCACAAGTAGTGTTTAGATACTCACATCTCTCAGGTGTCATAAAAGTATATCTCACAAATGAAAATGAATAATATCTCTCACTACCTGTCATAGCAAATAGATTACCATAGGCTTGGGAAAGGATCGAAAACCTTCTCCACTAGGTGTAAGCACCTAAGAGAAACTATCAAAGAGGGCTTTTACATGGGTTATAACGTGAGGTGTAGGGATATGATAAACACGGTTTTGTTGGATAAAGGATATTTTACTGGTGGCGAGTTAAAGATCTTGATTAATTACATGTACAATATGGCGTTGCTAAGCCAAGACTAGACTCGACTTAAGCTAATGAAAAAAAATAACAAAAAGATAAAATAAACATAAAATGAAAAGGGATGGTAGTCCGTATGTTTTTTCTACTTTTTTTTTTTTTTTTTTTTTTTTTTTTTACATACACTCTTGCCCTACCATCCAAAATAATACATCGTAGGGGCCTCGGTTCTCCCCTTACATTTGAACTTTTACATAACTTTACAATTAACTATTCTAATGACTCGAATTAAGATAATCAAAACACTTGGAGTACTTTTAAAATATTTAGCACATATGGGGGTAATAATGTTGTTCTTCCCCATTACTCCATTACACTAGTACTTTACCCATGAGTCCCAATCGTCCCAAAACAATATGTACAAGGATATGACTCGACTTAGCAACCATGTAATCAATTAGATAATTAACTTGGGGTTTAAACAAATGTTGTCACAATAATGCACTAAAAATGAGTGCATACAAGGTAGGCTAAGGCGATTTGGGTGTACATTTAAGTGGGGTGTAAACAAATTCTGCCTTTAAGTAAAATGCTTAAAGTTAGAAACGAAAAGATAGGCTCTGAGGGGTGTACTAGGGGTATCGTGTACTAAAAATGAGTACAACGCAAAGGGTGTGGGAGAATTACTTGACCAATGTAGCCAATGTAATTATAACAAAAACACAGGTGTAAAACAATGGGTTAATCCTAATGCCTCTTATCATGTAGTAAATCTAACTACACGAATGTAGTCTCACTTGTGGCCTCGGAATGGTCCTAACGCAAGTTCTAGAATCTAAGTGCTACCGGTACACACATCATAGCATAAATGCTTTTCCTACCAATTCTAGGGGCGAACCTCACATATTTGGGGGTGGAAAAAAAAAATTTAGTGGTACGGTTTTGTGCTAGTCATATAACTTCCTATCCATGAGACGCTCATTAAGACCAAAGTTTCACTCCTAAATGTTGTAAAAAATTTTAAATTTGGCACTAAAATTGCCCTAACAAGTATTTATCTCAGTTTTATTACACATCTACCATCAAACAAACAAAAATCAAGTGCAATTGTATTCTCTAAGGTATCATCATTTACCCTCCCCTTACACTTAAGCTGAACATTGTCCCCAATGTTCATTCAAAGGATGTAAAAGTAAATAAGGTAAAAGAATGAAAACAAATACTCCCCTGATTCGTTCGATGTGGATAATCCGGTAACATGGTTAAATCCTCCTCCAAGAAAATGAACGTTGAAAGCTTCCCTTCCGAAATATAAATCATCTTCTTGTCCAATATAACCTGTTAAACCTGAGAAAACAAACACAAAAAACCCAAAGCATCAACCTGAACAAAGAAAACTCACAACTAGATGTAATTCCAGACTTAGAAATAAAAACAAAACGATTAAAGATATAATGCTTGTAGAATGAATATTTGCAGATTTCCTGGAGTTTATAAAACTAAAGATTTAACAAAAACTTTATGACTCCGGTAGAAAAACAAAACTTGCAAAATTTCCAGAATTTTACACTTGACGCCGTCAGGTGTTAACCTTGACGCCGTCAGAAGTGACCTGCAGAAATTTTATGGTTAGTTTCCGGAAAATTTCTGGAAAAACTTATGCCTCACTTCCTGAAAATCCTGCAAAATATTCATTATGACTCGATACAAGCATTTGACTCTAACAATTACTAGTATGCATGCTCATTTAATATTGTTGTGATTCATGTTCAATCTTGTTCTTGTAAACAAATTTGGATTCCCTTACACTTATCTTTTGCAAAATACCTTTATATGTAGTTAAGACGAAGTTAAAAACAAAATAAAGCATTTTCACAATTTACTTTGAAACATGAGCACAAACAATAACAATTAAACTTGCATACGGAAACAAATAAAATCAAACAAACAAACAAACAAATAAAGCTTGGGTTGCCTCCCAAGAAGCGCTTGTTTTTGTTTGAGTCACGAGCCTGACTCTACCCTTATTTAACGGAAATAGGGGAGGTTTTCCCTACACTTAGGATTAAGTGCGGGTGGAAGTAGCGATACACACCCTTAGGGTGGAAATATGCCACGTGAGGTGAAGGGGGTAAGTGAATGGCTTCCTTCATCCTAAAACTACCCGGATAATATTGGTTTATGGGTGGGTCGGTTCCTCTTTTGTCTCCTAGATGTAAATCTAAGGATGAAAAGTTGTGTAAAGGTTGAGGTTCCGGCTCATCAACACTAGGAAATTCCCTAGAACTAAGAGTAAGGTCATCACTAAAAGTGTTCAAACCTATATCCTCTAGTTGTGCTTGGTCCAAGGGTTCTACCTCCATCGGGATTCCTAAAGTCTCTTCTACTTCTTCCGGGTAAGTCACGGGCGGTGTGGGTGCCTCAAATGATGGTTGAGTATTTTGTGGGCTTATGGTGTTTACCTCATCATTCCACGTGTCAAGATCACCTATATCCTCATCAATTGTTTTCTTAGGTAGTGATGATAACAAACCTAGCGCTTCATCCAACTTATGGTTTATTGCTTCGGCTCTATCCACAATTCCTTGGCAAACTAGGTCGCTTTTCCTATTGGCCTCACTAAGATGAGATCCTAAACATGGAGGTTGTTCATAAGAATCTATCCTAGGTGAAGGCTCATATGATTCATAGGTGTCTCTAAATGAGGTATTTTGAACTCCTTGGTGTTCTAGCCACTCAACCATATCTTGCAATCTTAGAAGTCTAAGTGAAAAGTCCATTTGAAGCAAATTACAAACAAAATCACAAAGAAAAGATAGACTACGAGAAAGCTACAAAATAAAAAGAAAAAATCTCACTTGATAGGAATCTTGTGAGTAGACCTAATAAAAATAAAATTTCAACCTAAGCAATAACTACTCCCCGGCAACGGCGCCAAAAACTTGATGCGTGGTTTTGCGACCTTACAACAGGTTTTACCTCTCAAGGGATCTTGAGAAGTTTGCAATCCCCACCAGGCAGTGTACCTGACCGATGTAGTATAGTGAAGTGGCAAGTACCGGGGGATTGATCGTTCAACTCAAAGAATAGTGTTCGTTAGGATTGAAATTTATCTACTAGGTCTAGAGGTGAGGGATGATTCTTTTTGTATTTTTATATTTTATGAAAAGCAAGTAAAATCTCTGGTTTTGGAAAAAGGGGCGGAATTAGTTGCTAATCAACTAACCCAAAAGCTACTAATTAAACTAATATGCAAGAAAAGTAAACTAGGGTTCTACAAGGGAAATGAAGCATGTCTACCTATGATATGTTACTCCTTGCTAGCTATCCAATTCTACCTATTGAATTGTCACACCTTGTTTTAATTGACGGGTTGTATTCCTTAATACCAATCGTGGGGTGGCGTACGTACTTCCCCAACTCTATAAGCTCCTACTTCACTCCTATGTCGAGCCGGCTAAGAAGCTCCTAACATGGGATCACTAGAATTCGCTCATGCATTAAATACAACCAAATAAACCTAGTACGCGTTGGTTCATGTTTCTTAAGACGTTCAAGCAAGTTACCGTATAGGAGGTTAGCCAGTTTTCTTAAGCCTAACATCGATATCACCCAATCAAACAAGAGACAATAGGAAACAAGAATCATAAACTAAACCAACTAGATCTATTGAAGTTGTCACGCCCTAATTGATGGAGATGGACACACACATCAACAAGAAATCAACAAGATCTAATTAGTTATATACAAGTTTCACACAATCATAAGTAGACACAAGGTGAATTAGCAACACATAATCAATGAAGAGCAATTGACAATAATGATAATTGAAGATATAGTATAGGATTGAATCAATAAACAAACCATTACAAGATGTTTATGAAATGATTGAAACCCTCTAAGTTGCTGGAAAAACACCTACCTAATCCCTAGAATCGGACTTAGGGTTTAGGGCCTACAAAAAGTGAAGTTATGATGTTGTATTTATAGGCAATATTTCTGTCGGCAAGGCTTGACGGCGTCAGCTCGTACAAGTGACGGCGTCAACTTCCCATTTTCACCAAATTGTAGATCTTTTCGTCCTCTTCGCGTGGCCTTTTGAATCACCCAAATCCGAGTTCGTATGAAGATTTTATGGCCAAAACAGTGACAGCTACTCCGCGCGTAAGTTGTGATTGTCTTGATCAGCATGTGACGGTTTTACTAGGGTTTCTTCTTGTGCAAGTTGTCATTCTGACGTCGTCACTCAATGGCTTCTGACGTCGTCAGGTTGAGTCCTGACGCCGTCACTTCGCCGCGGTTAGGGTTTCTTGATGGCCTTCTTGACGCCGTCCCCCTTTAATCTTCCAAAATCCTCTCTGGCTTATCAAGGATTGACGGCGTCACACTGGGGCTTGACGCCGTCACAGGTACTATTCCAACAGATTTAGAGACTTTGTCGTTTTCTTCACTTTTATGCTCCAAAAAGGTCCAAAATGCTTCCTTTTCCAAATTTCATCTCCAAAGTACCTAAAATGACAAAAGGAACGATTTAGGGCAATATTTGATCAAATAAATACGATTTAGGGCTTAAATGACCCTCGAAAAGCGGTACACTTTTCGCCTCATCAAAGCCTCTTCCTCCCATCAAGATAAAGGCAAAGGCATCCTCACTGAACCTGAGCCTCAACCAGCACCGATCACGGTTGCAAAGGATCCTGAATCACCACTCAGGATCCCATATGAAATTGATGGAGTTCTTCACCACTTCTCAGCTGATGAACTCAGTGCTTATCTTCAGGAAGAGGAAGCTAAGAAGAAGCTAAAGGAGGAAGAGAAGGCGAGCAAGTCTACCTTAATCAAGGTTGTTCATGAAGAGGCTGAGAAAATTGGTCTTGAGGCTAAGGATCTCTCAGGAAGAGAAGGTGGTATGACCTTTGTGAAAGCTCAGTCTGAGGAGATGACCACTCTCAGGCAGAAAAGGGAGGAAATAAATAAACGGGCTGAAGAGATCAGGCAGAATAGGATTAAGAAATATCAGTGGTATATGACTGAAAGGTTGAAGCCAGAACCAATCACTGATGTTCATATTCAAAGAAACACCAATCCTGTCGTTGTCACTGTCTACAGAGGTGCTGACATGAGAAACTTTGATGTTCATAAACCTTTCAGATTTGCTGACTTCGGGATCACTGAATTGGATGAGTTGGGTCCATTAATAGCAAAGAAATCAAATGTTGTGGTCCTTAATCTGATGAAGTCTTTGAGTCTGAGGTACGAAAGATTGGCAGCAGCATCTCAGGAACTTGGCATTCCATCTCTTCTTCCTGAATCTGCACAACCTGCTCCCTCTCAGTCTTCTTCAAGGAAAAGAAAGAAGATAGAAGCTGAGCCTGAGATCAAGATTCCTGGTCTTGACTGCAATAGGGCTCTCCCTGAAGGTGTTCCTTTCAGGAACAATATGGTCATTGAACAGCCTAAAAGAGGTTTGTTCTTCATTGATGAGTTTGGTGACAAAGCCTTCCAGAGGTGGAGTGATATAGATTTGTCAGGGATAAAAGCAATGCTTGGTTTTCTAATGATGGCCTCTCCACTCAAGAGTCCTGAAAATGTGAGGTTTTGTCAAGACCTGAAAAGAAAAATCAATGAACATCCTGACCAACATGAGCTGCAGTCAAAGAAGCCCAAGCTTGAAGCCCTTGGAATCAAGTTGAACTGATGACCTGCCTGAATACCCACCACTATCCCTTTTGTACTTAGTTTTGTTAGGACTTGTAAATGATATCAATAAGATGATGTTTTTATTATTTCAGTGTCCTTATTTACATTCTAGTACATTCAGTATGAGTAGAAGTCTTTAGCTCACTCATATCTGATCAAAACACTTAGGAATAATTTATATCCAAATAGGGGGGAGATTGTTGGGTCATGAAAAACCCAAGAATGCTTCAAACATGATTTGGACACAAATTAACTAAGTGTTAACTTAAACCGAGAACAATTTAAGTCACTGAGAGAACAGCCTCTCAGTGAGTCATCTTCAGGATGCTTAAGGCGAATTCAAGAAGAAGGATTCACTACTCAGGAAGGCGGTACTCCCTGAGTAGGACTTAGGCCAAAGAAGAAGATGATGGTTCAGTGAGTGTTGGACAAGAACTCACTGAACCCCAGTCTCCTCAACCAACAAAGTGATTGAAAGACTGAGGAACCAACGCCTGAAGAAAAGGCGGGAACAATAGGGAAAAGATCTGAGAAGATAATAGTGTCAGCCCAACACTCTTCTCTTGTCAGATCCAACCTTCCCTATTGCGGCTAAAAGTCATGGAGTGTCAGCCAACAACTCCCAAAGTCTTATTAGCCCTTTCCTATTGGTTCTTGGAAATGACAATTACTATTTGTAATTGTCAGACACGCAACCTCAACAACTTGTATTATATTTAATCACTTATACTTAGATTACTTGTGTATAAATAGATCAGATGGGAGAGAAGTTAAAGCGTGCTTTGTATATTTAAAGTCTTGAACTTTTACAAAGGAACTTCTCTCCTACAAAGAGTATACAACTCACTGAGATAGCTCAGTGGGTATATTGTTACCACTCAAGCAAAACTTGAGTTTCGATAGGAGACACCCCATACCCTTGTCTATTCAATCCCAAGTGTTTGTTCCGCAAGACACTTGGGTATAGATTCTTGGAATTATTTCTAATAAGAATTTAAACGTTGAAAAATATTGTTGTTTTTATACTCACGTTTTATAACTGTTAGAATTAATCATAAACATTGTATTAGTCATAACACGAAATAGATTAACTTTCTAGTTAACTCTAACAGTGTAAAGGGACCAACACAAATACTTTGGAACGAGCTCACACACGCACCACGATAATTCAAATTAGGAATAAAAACCAAACGGATCCTTATTACTATTCTCGGCCCAACAGACTATTTAAAGCCCACACTATTCAAGCCCAAATTCATATTTTTCTTTTATTTCACTCGAACTAATACTCGATTACTTGGCCTCTATATTTTGTGATTTCAAGACACAATCTATACTACATTTTACATAATTCGATTCTTCACATTCCAGGGATTCAAGAATGACAAGCTTCATTATCCAGTTCGAACGTTTGGTCTTAAAATGAACACAAAAGCTTAGCATCATTCGACACTTGTTAATTTTCATCCGAGTGTAACCAAATTCGACCAAGCATATTTTTCCTATGTGTTTTGCATTGTTCCTAGCCTATATAATTTCCACAAGCCTTATACACCTTTCCTAATCATTTTGGACACGTCTGAGGTCATTTGGACCTAATACATATCGAATGTGATATATAGCCATGCCACTTGACCTTAACCGAACTAACACACAAGCTCCCCCCTTATTTTCCATATCACTCGAGTGCTAGCTAGGGATTTATTCCCTCATCCTCTCGGCATCCCATCAAGTCCCAACTTGTGTCCTTAAAATACATTAAACTCTAGTATACATGTACATATATAGGATAAACATACACACCCTCATTCACACACAAAACTCATATCTCACATATTTTCTAAGTCATTTTCTCCCTAGCCGAGTCTCTCAAGAACAAGAAGCATTTTTCTAGGCGTTCCTCCCATTTTCCAAGTCATAAACAAGTGATCTCGATTCCTTGGTGATCATTCTAACGTGTTACATACAAGACATTCGATTTCTAGTTCATATCAAATGAGTTCTCACCACCATTTTTGGTGTAGTAAGTCCATCGAACCCATTTCAATACCATCTTGTGATTTTCATTGATTCATGCACGTATATAATTCATTTGAATTCATTTACAAGCTTTCCTTTATTTTTTTTCAAGTTCTCGTATTTAATTTTACGTATGCATATGACCTCCTATTTCGAAGGATGGCTAGAAATTAAGTTCTATATTCATTCGTATTTTATTTCATCATATAAGTGCTTAACGAGACTCATTTTGAGCTCATGTTACATATCAAACGTATATATGTCATTATTTCATTTTGGACCTTTTGATTTTGTCGAGTAGAAAACGCCCCATAAAATCAAATCTAATCGTATGACCTATCGAATAAATTACACGACTCATTTCTCTATAAGCTTAACTAATAAGAAGTTAAAATAAGCTCACTTGATAAGCTCTTAAAATACCTTTTCTAACCTAAAAGTATATCGCCCTCGAAAACAGTTGCAAAACAATAAGGTTTTACCGAGTGGGCCTTAAAGCCCACTAAGCTTAAAATAAGCATATCCGAATAAGCAGTCCAATACGCACTTTGATTATGTTAATAAGACCATGTTATAAGCCCAAAACCAAGCCCAAAATATTTTAAAACCCATTGGATCGAATTATCTTAATGGGCCTGTTTTAAATTCGTTAAGGCACATTAAGCTAATAATTAGCACTTTTTAAGTAATAAGCAGTTTTCTATACTCCAATAAGCTATTTGAGGCTTATGCAACTCTCGGAAAACTTAATCTATAAGTTTTGTGACTTTTGGACTTAAAATGCAAATAATTATGCTTATAGGGTGAAAAGTGTAACTTCCACATAATCTATTGTCAAACTGTCATTTTCATAACTCATGGGTAGAAATTGAATATACAGTAAACAGAAGCCATAAAATGTCATATTGGAACATTATGGACTAAAAGTGTAAATATTTTCTAACCAAGGACTAACGGTGCAAAAGTTTCACCGTTAGGTTTAAAAGTGTAAATTTCATATAACTTCAAGGACCATTCAGTAATTTATTTCTATATATATTTCCATAAAAGGTTTATTACATTTTTGTCATAAAAAGCCGTTTATACATTTCGTGGGATATATTTAAATTACGATACGTTTATATATATTTATATAACGGGAATTCTAATGAATAACATAACGTATCATTCAATAACTTTCGAGAAAACGATATTTACATATTCAAATAACATAAAAATAAGATAATATTATATATAATATTATTTTTGAACTTTAAGCATTTTAAGCATATCATCCATTCTCATCACGAACCAATTCGTTATCCGATACTAATTTCCACAATCATTATTCGTATTAAGCCAAAACTATCAAAATCTCAGACTTCCCTATTATTCAGGTCGTGTGTTGGAGCCGTTCCCATAATACATTTGATTTCACGATATCTTTGCCACTACATTCGAGGTGAGTTCATAGTCCCACTTTTATCTTTTACATACTTTCAAATACGTGGGGAGATACATGCTACAAAACATAACACAAGTATTTTTTGTATGCTATACCTGATTGATATTGCCTAAGTTACCACTACAATTGCCATTATTACAAGTCCCTCCCATCTCGAGCTATTAACCACTTGCGAGTGGACGCGAATATAGTGAACAAATCTGTTGGAGGCTGACTGCCTATTTGAACTATCAAGAAGATGGTCTTAGTTGCTAGTTGGATTAGTCAAATGCACTTTATTTAAAGGAAATAGGTAGACGGCAATCTCCTATTGAGGGCCATAACTCACACCATTAATTTGGTGTGTTCATGTCGTTTGTGCGGTACTGTTAAGGTTTGAGTGTCATGAGGCTTAGGGCAATATATCGAACTGCAATATTACTATTTAAAAATAATTGTATTTCTATGCAATTATAGACTTTTGTTCAAACTGATTACAATTACAAACACTATGATTTCACTCAACAATTTTGTTCACTTTTAGAATGTTTATCTCATGTAATTAACGGAGCATTCAAGGCATGGAGTGGGCAAATAAACTGATGGTTTTTGGTGTCAAATAAATCTTATCATTCATTTCAAACTATCATATCTTTTGTGGAATTTTTAACATTTGAAATCCTTTTGTACTTGAATTATTTAAATGAATGATAATAACTTTCAAAACGCATCTTTTGAGTCATTTTCTATGATTATGACTATGATCCTTCCAGTAATACCCCGATTAAGTCTTTCGCTGTTAACATGAAATTTAGAGGGTGTTACAGATTGGCATCAGGGATATGATTATAGAGAACCAAGTGTATTTTAAACATTGGAATATAACTATGCTTTCAAAATGGACCACTTTACACCATACCACTTTACGCCCTCCGTGCCTGCATATTTCACAAGATCGTGTTTAGAGTGTTGCTTAACAAGATTATTTCATATCAACTTTCATATACTTGATTTTATTGATGACTTACATTTACTAATTTCGGGGTTATTACAGTACCATGTCTTCAGTGACTCACATTAGCACCATACCATCTGACATGGAGTCCGAGGATACTCTATCGTCTATCTCCTCACCCGTAGTTCCTAGCACTTCGACTGCTACAGTGTCGAATATCGCATCAGACGAGACGGAGCCCTTCAAAGAGGGTGAAGTCGTTCCTACACCACCTATGACACCTGTTGCACCAGGTAACCCAAACTCACCCATATCAGAGGACCCGTACGTACAAGCTAGACGGGCATATATTTCACCACGTCACTCGGAGAACCGTCCAGTTTCTCCTACTTACACTCCACTATCAGATGATCAGTATATGCAGACGCAGCAGTGGCTACCTGCAGCTGAATCACAGATACCCTTACCTACACCACCACCCCCACCTGCACTGGTATTCCGGCGCTGACGAGTCAGGATCCTACAACCCTATGAGCCCGAACCGTTTATGACACAATTCCGGAGCCATCCAAATGGCCCTATCCGTATGCACACTCCTCGCAAGAAGGTGCGATTACCAGTAGTTCCGATTATACCACCATCACCACCTCTATCCCCTACATCACCATTGGATATGATCAGGATGACACCACCATTATCTCCTGAGCATACTTTACCACCACTACTATCATCACCCCCTCCACCGTCGGTCAGACCCGACTACTTGTTTAACCTACTCACCCTATCATACCCATTTGCACCTCACCAACGGGAGCCGACTCCTGAGGAGGATTTACCCTCTCAGAGCCGGGCCCGCATAGCAGGTCCTAGCGATTCGTCTTCCTCATCATTACTGTTCCCACCAGGTTTTACCCCTCCAGCCCGAGTCTTCGAGACTGGAGAGAGCTCCAGGGCAGCACTTCGGAACATCGTTGACAGAGCATAACTCGACCGCCCCGAGACGGTCGACGGCACTATACATGACCTCGTATCCGAGAGGATGGACCTACAGGATGGTCTGATGAGGATTCAGTCAGAGATGTTTGAGACGCGCTCCCATATGACAGTTTTACAGTGGGAGAGACAGAGGCAGATTGAAGAAGTTCTGCAAGCTCGCCGCAGGGCCGCTACATTAGAGAGCCTCATCGAGGACATGCAGGTCCAGCAACAGACCGATATACAGAGACTTATGGATCAGATTACAGATCTCACGGGGCACATGGATGAGACTTCCAGTAGTTAGACATATTGTACATCAGTTATAGTTTTGAGGCATCTTAGCCTGCCGCATGTGGCATTAATAAAGGACCTTGTATCATTTTGTTATGTAACACAACTGATCAAGTTATTAATATATATTGTTGGTTATAGATTTACTATATATTGATGTTGATTTATGTTGCCGTGGTTGTTCATGTGAATTGTGATTGTATTCAGACATGTCGTGATGTTACTTATGATTATAATGGTTCTTTGTATGTTATAACTGGACTATAATCACAGACTTCTAATAAGGAAAATTTTAGAAGAAACTTGATGAATGTAGAGAAAGTTGCTGAACTTCATCTTTTGTAGATGATGAATCAGTTTGTTCCTTAGCAACCCTATACCAAGAGTTGATCATTTATTTATGATAGTACCCAGACATGTCGTGATTTTATGATTCTCAGTTGGTTGTGATTTCACATTATGACAGTATTGTTAGGACTTGTATGCAATTACTTTGTTACTCGAATTATTCTAACATGGTCATTATGTGGATTCTAAATCTGTGTTTCTTATGGTATTAATAGACTTACGGCTCACAAAAGAAAGGAAACTACCACACCCGCACAAGCAATGACTCCAGCAGCTATCCAGAAACTAGTAGCCGATAGCGTTGCTGCAGCTCTCGAAACTCAAGCGGCTACCATAGCTCGCCCGAGTAGCAACAACAGGGCAACAGCTGAAAGCGAGGCATTTGCATCTCGCAAGTGTACCTATAAAGATTTCATGAGTTGCAAGCCAACTTACTTCAAGGGTTCAGAAAGAGTAACCGAACTTGCTCAGTGGTTTGAGCGTACAGAGACGGTATTCATGAGAAGCAACTGTCCAGACAACTGCAAAGTCACCTATGCTACAGGGACTCTTCTGGAAGATGCACTATCATGGTGGAACGCTACCACCCAGACCATGGGTATTGAGGAAGCGTATCAGATTACCTGGGCCGAATTGAAACTGAAAATGCTAAAGAAGTACTGCCCACGTACATAAATTAGGAAACTGGAGGAGAAATTCCATCAGTTGGTTGTGAAGGGAAACGATATAAGAACCTACAATAAAAGGTTCCAAGAACTGGCTACACTGTGCCCAACCATGGTGCCAGATCTTGAAAGGACATTGAAGAAGTACGTCGAGGGACTGCCTCGAAGCATCGAGGGAAATGTCACCTCATCAAAACCATCAACTCTGGAAGAAGCCATCACAATTGCACAGCGATTACTAGAATGGGAAATCAAACGAAGTTCTACCTCCGGAAACAATGATCATAAACGAAAGTTAGATGATCGTGGAACCACTACTCATAACAACAACTGGAACAACAACAACAAAAACAACAACAACCGTAACCGTAATTACCAAAAAAATCGCAACAACTACCACCACCAACAGAATAGCAGACAGGAAGCTGCCAGAGCTTATGTTGCTGTACCAACTGACAGAAGAGGTTATAACGGAACACTACCCCAGTGTAACCAATGTAGACTGCATCACACTGGGCCTTGTCCTGCCAAATGCGCAAAGTACCACAAAATAGGCCACAGAACTAATGACTGCAGAGCCACTGGCGTAAATTTACAACCAGTAGCAATAGTGTGCCACGGGTGTGGCGAGAAGGGGCACTACAGAAACCACTGCCCAAAACAAAATGCTAATCAGAACAATTCTGCTCGTGGGAGAGCGTATGTGCTCGGTGACGAGAATGCACCACAGGACCCTGGCGTAGTCAAGGATACATTCTTACTAATCCAACAAAGTGATAAAATATTATTTGATTTCAGAGCTAATAAGAGCTTTGTGTCTACTTCATTTGCTTCCCTACTTAACATAGCCCCAGTAGAACTAGACACTACGTACGAAATTGAAATAGCTAACGGAAACCTTATTGGCACCAATACGATAATCCAAGGTTGCACCCTAACATTACTAGATAAACCTTTTCCCATCGATCTCATGCTTATTCAACTCGGTAGCTTTGACGTCGTTATTGGCATGGATTGGTTATCTAAGCACCATGCTAGAATCATCTGTGACGAGAAAATCGTCCAAATTCCACTCAATGGTGAAACTCTTATTGTTCGTGGTGATCAAAGTAGAACCCGACTCAACATCATCTCGTATATCAAGACGATGAAGTATATGAACAAGGGATGTCACGTGTTTTTGGTTCAGGTGACGGAGAATGAATCAAAAGAGAAACAACTTGAAGAAGTACCAGTTGTCAAGGATTTTTCTGAAGTATTTCCGGAAGATTTTCTGGGTATTCCACTAGTCTGTCAAGTAGAATTTCATATTGATTTAGTGCCCGCCTTATAGGTTAGCACCTTCTGAAATTAAAGAGTTATCTGAGCAGTTGAAAGAGCTATCAGATAAAGGATTCATCCGACCAAGTTCATCACCTTAGGGAGCTCCGGTCTTATTCGTCAAGAAGAAAGACGGAACATTCCGAATGTGTATTGATTATAGAGAGTTGAACAAGCTCACCGTGAAGAATCGATATCCATTACCCAGGATCGATGATTTGTTTGATCAGTTGCAAGGATCGAGTTTCTACTCAAAAATTGATCTGAGGTCGGGATATCATCAGCTGAGAGTCCGAGAAGAAGACATTCTCAAAACAGCTTTCAGAACGCGGTACGGACATTACGAATTTCAAGTAATGCCATTTAGTCTCACCAATGCACCCACAATGTTCATGGATTTGATGAACCGAGTATGCAAACCATACTTAGACAAATTCGTGATCGTGTTCATAGATGATATTCTAATCTACTCCCGCAGCAAGGAAGAACATGCTGAACATTTGAGAACCATCTTAGAGTTACTCAAAGAGGAAAAGTTGTACGCTAAGTTCTCCAAATGTGATTTTTGGATTCCAACGGTACAATTTCTTGGTCATGTTATCAACAGTCAAGGTATCCACGTAGACCCTGCCAAGATTGAGGCGGTTAAAGATTGGGCATCTCCTACAAACCCAACAGAGATTCGTCAATTTTTAGGTCTCGCTGGTTACTACAGAAGATTTTTCACAGATCGCAAAACCTCTGACAGAACTGACCCAGAAGAACAAGAAGTATAACTGGGAAGAAAAACAAGAGTCAGCTTTCCAACTCTTGAAGCAAAAACTCTGTGAAGCACCAATCTTAGCACTACCCGAAGGAAGTGAAGACTTCGTAGTGTATTGTGATGCGTCACATCACGGTTTAGGCGCAATACTGATGCAAAGGAGCAAAGTAATAGCCTATGCTTCTCGACAGCTCAAGAAGAATGAAGAGAACTACACAACTCATGATCTAGAATTAGGAGCAGTGGTCTTTGCTCTTAAGATATGGAGACATTACTTGTACGGTACCAAGTGCACGGTTTTCACCGATCACAAAAGTATTCAACACATCCTGGATCAAAAGGAGTTAAACATGAGACAACGACGATGGTTAGAGTTACTCAACCACTATGATTGTGAAATTCGCTATCACCCAGGAAAAGCAAATGTTGTGGCTGATGCCTTGAGCAGAAAAGAACAAATTAAACCTATCAGATTCCGATCTCTGGGAATGACCATTTGTTCACCACTTCCATCACAAATCCTCATAGCTCAATCAGAAGCTCTCGGAGAAGAGAACAGGCCTAATGAAAGAATTCATGATATGCCAGAGAATGAGAATGGTTTCGTTAAAAGATCAGACGGAATGCTCTGTTTCAAAGAAAGAAGTTGGGCTCCTCTCTACGGAGGTATACGTGATCTCATCATGCATGAATCCCACAAATCCAAGTACTCCATTCACCCGGGTTCTGACAAGATGTATCAGGATCTCAAGAAGATCTATTGGTGGCTAAACATGAAGGCCGACATCGCCGAGTATGTTGGGAATGTTTAACCTGTTCAAGAGTCAAGGCAGAATGTCAAAAGCCGTCAGGATTACTTGTACAACCTGAACTTCCAGTGTGGAAATGGGAAAGAATTACTATGGACTTCATCACCAAATTACCAAAGACGTCAACTGGATTGGACACCATCTGGGTCATCATTGATCGTCTCACCAAGTCCGCTCATTTCCTACCAATCAAAGAAACTGACGAGATGAGCACTCTCGCACAGTTGTATCTGAAGGAAATAGTGTCCCGACATGGAGTTCCAATCTCCATTATCTCTGATAGAGATAGCCGATTTACTTCTAGATTTTGGCAGACTCTACAGAAAGCTCTCGGTACACGTTTAGACATGAGCACCGCTTATCACCCTTAGACCGATGGGCAGAATGAAAGAACAATCCAAACCTTAGAAGACATGCTTAGGGCATGTGTAATCAACTTCGGGAAAGGTTAGGATTAACACTTGCCGTTGGCCAAATTTTTCTACAACAACAGCTACCATGCCAGCATCAAAGCAGCACAATTTGAAGCACTTTATGGTCGAAAGTGCAGATCGCCTGTTTGTTGGGCTGAAGTGGGTGACGTACAACTCACAGGACCTGAACTGATTCCCGAGACAACGGAAAAGATATTTAAGATCAGGCAACGACAACAAGCCGCACGTGACAGACAAAAGAGCTACGCCGATGTGAGGCGAAAGCCAATGGAATTCCAGGTTGGAGACAGGGTTATGTTAAAAGTTTCTCCATGGAAAGGAATGGTACGCTTTAGAAAGCGTGGAATGTTAAATCCAAGGTACATTGGACCGTTCAAAATCTTGGAAAGGATTGGTCCAGTGGCTTATAAACTTGAGCTCCCAGAGGAACTCAGCAGAATACACAACACATTTCACGTGTATCGAACTTGAAGAAATGTCTGTCAGATGAAACTCTTGTCATCCCAATGAAAGAAATCCGACTTGACGACAAACTCAAATTTACGGAAGAACCGGTGGAAATAATGGATAAAGAGGTGAAACAACTAAAACAAAACCGTATCCCAATCGTCAAAGTCCGATGGAAATCTAAACGAGGACCAGAGTATACATGGGAACGTGAGGACCAAATTCACGACAAATACCCAAATTTATTTCCATAGACAACCCTAAGAACTACCTTAGACTTAAATTCCGGGACGGAATTTTGTTTGACGGGTAGGTACTGTAGCAACCCGTAAAATTCCCTAGTACTTTGTAAATGTTAATCAAGTATTAATTACCATTACAGTTCATTTAACCATTTTTACGAGAAATTTTTAAAAATTTTGTTTATTACATTACAATTATTCAAACACATTGATACGTGATTCACAAATACTTTGGAACGAGCTCACACACGCACCACGATAATTCAAATTAGGAATAAAAACCAAACGGATCCTTATTACTATTCTCGGCCCAACAGACTATTTAAAGCCCACACTATTCAAGCCGAAATTCATATTTCTCTTTTATTTCACTCGAACTAATACTCAATTACTTGGCCTCTATATTTTGTGATTTCGACACACAATCTATACTACATTTTACATAATTCGATTCTCCACATTCTAAGGATTCAGGAATGACAAGCTTCATTATCAAGTTCGAACGTTTGGTCTTAAAATGAACACAAAATCTTAGCACCATTCAACACTTGTTAATTTTCATCCGAGTGTAACCAAATTCGACCAAGCATATTTTTCCTATGTGTTCTGCATTGTTCCTAGCCTATATAATTTCCACAAGCCTTATACACCTTTCCTAATCATTTTGGACACATCTGAGGTCGTTAAGACCTAATACATATCGAATGTGATATATAGCCATGCCACTTGACCTTAACCGAACTAACACACAAGCTCCCCCCTTATTTTCCATATCACTCGAGTGCTAGCTAGGGATTTATTCCCTCATCCTCTCAGCATCCCATCAAGTCCCAACTTGTGTCCTTAAAATACATTAAACTCTAGTATACATGTACATATATACGGATAAACATACACACCCTCATTCACATACAAAACTCATATCTCACATATTTTCTAAGTCATTTTCTCCCTAGCCGAGTCTCTCACGAGCAAGAAGCATTTTTCTAGGCGTTCCTCCCTGATTGAACAAATATTCGTCAACCAAGCCTTCGATGGTGATCAAAGGAATAATGGGGTGTTGAGATTGAGCCAAGCTTGTTCTTAACCTGAAAATAAGAAATACAAAGACACTACGTTAAGTGATTGCGCAGGGGTTGGACCCTGCGAACCACCTCCGGTGTGAGAGTAAGTATGTGTAATGGTAATGTAGGTCGTAAATTGAGAGAGTGAGGTTAACTTGAAAATTTACTTACTTTGTTCTTGGCCCGACTATGCTATTTATAGGTGAGAAATAGGACATAGTGGGCGGTTGCACATAGTTCGGAGATCATGGGGGCGTCCCATGGAAAGTGGTAACCGCTAGGGCTTTGTAGCCCACGATCTCTGTTTTGGCGGGAAGCCAAAGGATAGAGGAGACGTGGGTTTGACCAGGTCTGGATGATCCTTCGTGTTAGTCCCTTCGTCAGGAATACCCCGAAGGGCTTAAGGCTTCGATTGGCGGATTCCCACATGGTAACCATTCGCAGGCGAATGGTTTTACGCCAATGAAACGTGTTAAGGAGATTAACCTGGGCCTCCGAAGAGAGGGCTTTCTACAGGCTCGAAGGGGAGTCCTTCGAACCGTTAGGAGGGTACATCATCAAGCCCCCCAGTCGAAGGCGATATATACGTACGAGTATAAATTGCTTTCGACTCAAAAAATCTTATACACTCTATCCCATTTATCACGAATTCGGACGAAATGAAGATAGGTGCTTTAATTAAATTCAAATGCAAGAAGCAGTATTCTATCCTTAAAAAATAAAAAGGGATACGTCTAACTGAATTCCGCATTAAATGCAAACCATCATTATCCGGCCACTTGCAAACCCTTAATTGCTACTTCTTTGGTAATCGCAAAACGTCATTTCAAATTTAGCATCCATTTGAAATCCGTTTAGATAGTAAAGAAAGTGTACACGTGTTCGGTTATGATCAAAGATTTCATGAGTATTTAATCTTCGACATGTTAAACCCTAGAATACTTTTACCTCCGCCCAAAATATACACAACTCTGTGTCATTGTGCTTCCATTGGAATCTAAAAGGTAAAATTCAGCCATTTTCTTTGCTCTCCTTACTTTATTTATGAGTATGGCTGCCAAACGAATAATTAAAGAACAAACTTGTACCTTGTCGAAACAAGCATTGTCTGATTTTCTGAATGATTATCCCATACCCTTGGAATATAAAATCATGCTTCCCAGTAAAAAGCAAAGTATTTTTGATGCTCCAAAAGGATTTGTAGGCTTATATGTGCATGCGTTTACGCAATCAAACTTTAGGATTCCCATCCACCCTCTTATTTTGGAGTTTTTGCAATATTACAAGGTGCACATTTCAAGGTTTAATCCATTTGGTTTAGCCAAGTTGACAACTTATATTGTGATGTGCAAAGCGTATGGTTTTGAGCCTTCATTGACTGTGTTTAGAGGCTTTGCCAATCTCTACCCTGGTGGAGATTGGGTAACTATTGCAAAAAGGAGTGAGTATGATGTCCCACACCTATTGACTAAACCTTTTTCGAATATTCGAAATTGGAAAGGTCAATTTTTCTATATTGAGAGTACCATCATACCCCCCGAATATCCTGAGCTGTTGGCCGAAGGGAATAGGTTTGATGAAAAACGATACAATGACCCATTACCTTATGAGGTGAGAAGTGAACCTTTGTATCAACGTCTTGCACGTCATCCAGTGGACGTACAAACGTTTCCTGAGCCCATCTTATTCATGGCTGGCATTGCTAGGAGTTGGGAAGGGTCTCCATTGCTTCCTGAAATTATTTGTGAAGGAGAAAGTATGTATAATTTCTTATTTCATAAATAAATAACTTACCTGCTGATATTCATCTCTTTCCTTTGTCTTGTGCAGAAATGGCTTTTCGAAACTTTGTCGTGGCTGGAGGTGCCAAAGAAGTTAGCTTTATGCCAAGGGACCCTCAAAATACAAGTTACGGAGCGGGATCTCCTTCCATTTCTGTTAATAACAATGATGTTGATATCTCTCCACCCAAACCCCTTGCTGTGCTTCCCCCCGTCAAAGCAGTTGGTACTGAGGAAGCCCCCCAGGTAGTGGAGGACATTGGTGATTCTGATGATACCCCTTCCGGAGGTGATCAGCTCAGGATTGTTGGGTCCTCCGGCATCGCTGATAGAGTTCGGACTAGAAAGGGTACTAGTGCCAAGGCTGCAAAGGCTGTCCCCAAGAGAAAATTGAACATTCCTACCCCAACTTCCCGAACCACCAAGCAAAAAACAGAGAAGTCTCGTGGGAAGACCATCATGTATGCTCCGGAAGGACTGGCCGATGAAGATGACATATCTGGTAAGTGGAAATTCTTCCAGCCTCCTTTTTTTTTTTTTTTTTTTTTTTTCGTAATATTGCGTGTTTGGCTTATATTGCTTTTGTATTTAAGGTTTGCCAGATACGAAGGAATTGCCCAACTCTCTCTCCTGCCGCTTGCTTGTTGAGAATGTTACTCCTGCCTCATGGAGGAAGAAAATGAATGAAATGTCCATTGAAGAACTATGTGATCTCAACGACAAGAGTTATATCCGACAAGCAATGCTGGATAGTCATCTGAGCTTTCGCACCAGGGGATTGCTTAATAGGGTCCAGGAAGCGAAGGAGGAGGTTGCTGCTGTTGTTGCCAGAGAAAAGGAGAGGGAGAAAAATTATGCTGAATTGGAGAAGAGATGCGATGAAGCCATGGAGAACTTTGAGAAACATCCAAGGTATGAGGCTCTTCAAGACAGGATTGATAGTCTTGAAAAACAGCTTAAGGAGTCACAGGCAGAATGCGGTAGGTTAATTCTTGAGGAGGCTAAGGTTGTAGGCTATGAGAACCAGGTGAGTGCCCTGGAATCCAAGTGTACTGGGTTGGAGGCTGAGAGAACTAGACTAGTGGAGCAGGATGCTAAACGTTGTCAGGAGGTTGATAGGTTGAAGGTTGAATGCCAAAGGTTGAGAAAAGATAGGGCTGAGGTCGTATCGAAGGTTGTTCCCTATATTGCTATGGAATTATATCATAGCGATGAGGTGGGAGTGGTTGTGGGTAAACTGGTGAATGCAGCCATATTTCATGGCAAATGCACAACTTTGGAAGAGATTGCCGAAACTAAGAAACCCGTTGTGCTTTCAGATGTGCCCTATTATCGCCCAAATTCCGTTCAGGAGTATGATGAAGCTGGTAATGCCTTCACCACTGCAGTTTACCCCTTTCTTGCCGAAGCAACCAAAGATCCTTCAGCCTCCATCGAAGATCTCCTTTCTAAAAAACCGAAAAGTATACAGCCTCCGTCTCCAACTAAAAGAACCTTTTCCGAGAAACCCAAGTCTGCGACTCATCAAGAAGACCCAAACTCTTCCATCAACAAATGAAGGCTGCCATGTTGGCAGTAATTTAGTCTGTAAGGGTGGCGTGTACCCTTTGAAACAATTTGTTTGTGCTTAAAGGCTGATGCCTTTCTTTAAGACAATTTAGTGTGCTTTTGTCAGGCTAGTGCCTGTTTGAATGGTTTGTCTGGGCTTCGTCCCATAACTTTGAACAACTGTCCTTTTTTGAAAATGGCTTCGCCTGTGCGTAGCCTTTATGACTCTTAATTTGGAGGAATATCCTCCTTTTTTTTATGCCATGCTTATCTTCTCTTACGCTCATTATTAGAACGTACACATACAACCTAAGGTTATAACCTTATTGTGTGTATTTTGGACCAAGATTTTATGCAATCGTATAATTTGACTGCGACAGAGGGTCGCGACCCACTCCGTCTTTATCCTTAAGTTACAGAGGGCTTCAAATACCCTAAGACTTCATAGGAAAGCTAATGTGAATTGTAATGGATGTTAATGTTATACAAGACATGTGTCTTGCTTCATCCTTCGACATTGAAACTTGTAAAGTACTTGGCTGGATAAATCTATGTTGTATAAAACGAAACAAGAGATTTTGAGGGAAACATGTTATATCATTAAGTGGGTAGGGAGGATTACATCATTTGAAAAAATGAACACTAGACATCTACCATTAATGCTTTTTCCCATGTGAGAAAATTACGTTACATGAAATTGAAAACAACTAAATGTTTTTAGAGGGAGGTAAGTTCTTATATGTAAGACTTACGAGAGCTTGTATCATGTCCAAACTTGTTCACGACATCTTTTGTTTTCCACCTTTCGAGCTTCCACGTCTTTGTTGTCACCGTAATTCTTCTTTGACGCTGGGCTCTTTCATTTTGGCTTTGTTTGCTTTTACTCGAAGGACAACTTCCTATATGCCCTCAAGGCTTTGGGAAGTTTGTCTGCCCATTTATGCTGATATTGCCCTAACTTCGCCTCAATTTCGGTGACAATATCCTTGTCAACACAAATGAATCTTTGCTTCACGTTCAGGCTTTTGCAGAAAGAAGGGAACATTCCTTCGGCAAAGTGTGGTCCTTCGTAAGAGGTGATAACTTGTGGAATTCCAAATCTGAATATTATGTGTTCCCATATGAACTCTTCCACATCTTTTCCTTTTGTTGATGCCAACGGCTTGGCCTCGACCCACTTGGTGAAATGGTCGATGGCTATGACCAAGAATTGTACCCCTCCGGGAGTTAATGGTAAGGGTCCAATTATGCTGACTCCCCACTGATCGAAGGGTCTTATAATCATGCTAGCTGTCGCATCGTACTCTAGCGGTTTATGGGCTTTGGAGTGTGTCTGACATACCGTGCATGTTCTGATTGCTTCCCTTGCATCTTCTAGCACGGTTGGCCAGTAATAACCCCATTTTGTTACCTTCGCGGCGATGGCTCTAGGGCTTGTGTGTCTTCCACAGAATTCTTCATGAGCATCGCAGAGGATGATCGAAGCCTGTTTTAACTCGATACAGCGGAGCCAAGGAGATGAAAGACGCCTTTTGTAGAGATTATCGCCTATGAGCCTGTACTGTGGACTTTTGGCTTTGATTTTTCGTGCCGATTTTGACTTATCGGGCAAAACGCCGCTTATCAAATACATTTTGATTGGTTCTATCCAGTTGGAGCCTTCATCAAATGTTTTACTTCTTGCAATTGACCTGGTGGCCAATTTTTCCACTAAAACCTCACGGGGCAAATGGGCGAAAGCAGTCGATGCTAATTTGATTAGGGCTTCCGCCTTCTTATTTTGGCTTCTGTGGATGTTTGTCACCTTGTATCTTTCGAAACCCCGAAGGACTTTTTTAACCTCGTTCAAGTACTCTTTGATTATTGGCTGCCTTGCTCTGCGAGAACCCTTGATTTGACCAGCGACTAAAAGCGAGCCTACGAAAATGGAGAGGTCCTGAACCTCAATACCCTTTGCAAGTCGAAGGCCAGCCAGCAAGGCTTCGTACTCTGCTTCATCTTTCGTTGCCTTGAATTCAAAACGTAGCGCGTAACTGTACTCCTTTCCCTCCGGACTTATTAGGATTAACCCTGTTCCGAAACCATTGAAGCTTGAGGCTCCGTCGGTAAATAACTTCCATTCTTTCGCCGCTGTTGGGAGAGTTTCTCCATTTGGGCTGTGCCCGGAAGGTGTTTCGTTGAGGACTTCTGCGAAAGTCGGCCTCTTGGTGGAGCTTGGATTATCACGCTTTTTCGATGATCCTGGAGCCGGCAGGTCAATAGCTGCTTTGAATTTCGAAGGATCGATTTTGACTTCTTGCTTTGTCGACTTAGTGGGCTTGAAACCCTTGAGTCGATACCCCTTGCCATAGAGCTTGTCATCAGTTCTCGGTGTCGGAGGAGTTCTGATGCTCCTAGGACGTATCCCCTCAAAGATCTTCCCTTCGGCTTTGTGTGGCTTCTCCAATTCTGCTGTGGAACTATTTGGATATTGCTTTTTGCTTATCACTCTTCGTTCTGCACGACACTTTTTTGTGACAATATCTTCTTCCCTATCCGTACTTCCAATAACATCATTCGGAGGCTTTTTATAGCCTTCTATCTTTTTCTTGCCGTCCTTCGGGCTGTGCTCAGAGAATATCGTCCCTATTCCGTTGGGTGTGTGAAACTTTACTGCTGCATGTATAGTGGAGACTACTATACCCATCTTTTGCATGGCGGTCCTCCCTATCAATAAGTTGTAAGGAGAGTTGGACCCTACGATAGTAAACATGAGGGTTTCTGTCCTTGCGATCCTGCCTTCTCCGATTGTTATTTCCAGCGGAACTTCCCCTAGGGGCCACGAGCGTTCGCCAGAAAACCCTACTAAAGGCCTCTTCGAATCGACCCTTTGAGACCTGACTGCCGACGAGAGCTTTCGAAAGCAATGTTCATATATGACTTCGCAAGGGCTTCCGCAGTCCATGTAGGCTCCCCTTATTTCTTGGCTAAAAATTAGGACTTTGATGACCACTGGATCGTTCGAAGGGATCCTGCCTGAGATAGGGGAAAACGTTACATCCCTTATCTTGTTTGCTTCCGACTCCGGTACCTTCCTTTTTGAAGTGGTTTCGTCCCTGCGTATCATTAGTATGGGGGCTTCGGTAGGGTTAGTATCCTTGGCCATTTGAGTGTCAGTCATCTTTTCTTTGCCTTTCTTGATTCCTTTTACCAGGTGTGCCAATTGCCCAGATCTTACGGCTTCTTCAATTTGTTTCTTTAATTCCCTGCAACTGTTCGTATCGTGACCATTGTCTTCGTGGAAGTGACAGTACTTGCTGGTATCCCTGTTTTTACCCTTACTCGTCATGCGTGGAGGTGCTTCGAAAGCTTTGGCCGCCCTCTCTGTAGCAAGTATTTCTTTTGGAGACTTCGTTAGATTGCTCAACAAACCATGGTTGGGGCCTTTGTTGTACGGAGAGAACCTATCTCTGTTTTTGTTCTTGTTCTTGGACCCTTCCCACGTGGAATGCTTCGAAAACTTGTTATTGCTATCCTTATCTATCGGAGCCCCATTAGTGGATACCTCTTTGGCTTCGATCCAAGTGTACGTCTTCTCGGTCAGGCCCTTGTAAGTTGTTGGAAGGTCGGTGGATAAGAATTCCACCAAACTCCGATTCCGAAGGCCATGTACGAAACCAGAAATACGCTGATCTTTATGAAGACCCAAAATTTGCAAAGTCTCATCGGTGTACCTAGTGACGAAGGCCCTGGTGCTTTCATTTTCTTTTTGTTTGATGTTGTGCACCGTTAAATGAGTCCTTGTGAATTTCTTTTGCTGACTGAAGTGTGACCGGAACTTAGCCTTGAGATCATCAAGATTGACAATGCTGCCGGGTTTTTGCCCATTCCACCAAATACGAGCAGAATCCCGAAGGGTGTATGTAAACATGTGACAGGCCACCGGCATAACCCACTTTTGCATTTTGATAGCCCCTTCGAACAAGTGTAAGAAATTGTCCGGATCCCCTTTCCCATCATAAGTCCCGACATGTGAAGGCATTTTCAAACCATCAGGCAGTGGGTAATCTTCTATCCACCTAACGAAGGGTGTAGCTGAACCCATGGGGTCTGAATATAGACAATTATAAGGTGGTGCGTACATGGGGACTGTATTGTATGGATTGCTGTTTGGGGGCATTCCCATAGGAGTTTGGCCTGGGTAGGACTGATAAGGTGTGCTCATGGCGAACGGGTAACTGTTTCCCATGGCGTATGGAGGGTACGCCATAGGGTGGCCGAAGGGCATGCTCCCATAGTTTTGAGGGAAGCTTGGGTTATTGGGCTGTCCATTTATAGGAGGATATAAATTTTGAGGATAAGACTGAGTTTGGAACGAGGGGTACATACCATTGGGAGGAAGATTTCCTCCCATATTGATTGTAGACGGATTGCCTTCTACGCCTGACGCGTGAGAAGGCTGCAACGGAACCCCAGCTTCAGTTCTTCCAAGATGAGCGGCTAGCAATGGAGGTAAAGTCACCCCCCTTTCTTCCCTAAGCTGACTCCTACCGTTGGAGCCTTCGGCAACCGCCCCTTCTCGTCTTGTCGGAGCCCTCTCGGGGACCCCTTCGAAACCAACAGACCTTTTGCTTAGCCTTCGGTCAACCGGAGAACCAATCCTTAAGGCAGATAGGGTTGGTCCTTGGGTCGGAGGCCTAGGTTCCATCTCCATTTCCTCATCATACTCTTCACTCGAGTATTCCAACTCCTTTCGTACCTCAGCATTCCTGACTTGCCTGTTGCGAGCCCTTAAAAGGGTTTCTAACACTTCATGGTTGGCTTCGACAAAGGCTGGGCTAATGACAGGTTCCGGGTTGGCTGATGTCGAAGCATGATTGTTGGTTGTGATTTCTGGGTGAGAACGTGTTGTGAAAGTGGAGGCGGTTATTGGGGGAAGGTTGTTAGGGTCGTCGACTGGTATCGGTGTTAAGGTAGAGAAGCCCGGTGGGGGAGTATCTTCTCTCCCTTGATCCATGCCGGAATAATAGTGAAATTGGTTGGTAGGTTAAAAGCTCGGAAATAACGAGACCAATTGTAGCGGTCCCACGGATGGCGCCACTGATTGAACAAATATTCGTCAACCAAGCCTTCGATGGTGATCAAAGGAATAATGGGGTGTTGAGATTGAGCCAAGCTTGTTCTTAACCTGAAAATAAGAAATACAAAGACACTACGTTAAGTGATTGCGCAGGGGTTGGACCCTGCGAACCACCTCCGGTGTGAGAGTAAGTATGTGTAATGGTAATGTAGGTCGTAAATTGAGAGAGTGAGGTTAACTTGAAAATTTACTTACTTTGTTCTTGGCCCGACTATGCTATTTATAGGTGAGAAATAGGACATAGTGGGCGGTTGCACATAGTTCGGAGATCATGGGGGCGTCCCATGGAAAGTGGTAACCGCTAGGGCTTTGTAGCCCACGATCTCTGTTTTGGCGGGAAGCCAAAGGATAGAGGAGACGTGGGTTTGACCAGGTCTGGATGATCCTTCGTGTTAGTCCCTTCGTCAGGAATACCCCGAAGGGCTTAAGGCTTCGATTGGCGGATTCCCACATGGTAACCATTCGCAGGCGAATGGTTTTACGCCAATGAAACGTGTTAAGGAGATTAACCTGGGCCTCCGAAGAGAGGGCTTTCTACAGGCTCGAAGGGGAGTCCTTCGACCCGTTAGGAGGGTACATCATCACTCCCATTTTCCAAGTCATAAACAAGTGATCTCGATTCCTTGGTGATCATTCTAACGTGTTACATACAAGACATTCGATATCTAGTTCATATCAAACGAGTTCTCACCACCATTTTTGGTGTAGTAAGTCCATCGAACCTATTTCAATACCATCTTGTGATTTTCATTGATTCATGCACGTATATAATCCATTCGAATTCATTTACAAGCTTTCCTTTATTTTTTTCGAGTTCTCGTATTTAATTTCACGTATGCATATGACCTCCTATTTCAAAGGATGGCTAGAAATTAAGTTCTAGATTCATTCGTATTTTATTTCATCATATAAGTGCTTAACGAGACTCATTTTGAGCTCATGTTACATATCGAACGTATATATGTCATTATTTCATTTTGGACCTTTTGATTTTGTCGAGTAGAAAACGCCCCATAAAATCAAATCTAATTGTATGACCTATCGAATAAATTACACAAATCATTTCTCTATAAGCTTAACTAATAAGCAGTTAAAATAAGCTCACTTGATAAGCTCTTAAAATACCTTTTCTAACCTAAAAGACAAAAGTATATCGCCCTCGAAAGCAGTTGCAAAACAATAAGGTTTTACCGAGTGGTTCTTAAAGCCCACTAAGCTTAAAATAAGCATATCCGAATAAGCAGTCCAATAAGCACTTTGATTATGTTAATAAGACCATGTTATAAGCCCAAAACCAAGCCCAAAAATTTTTAAAACCCATTGGATCGAATTATCTTAACGGGCTTGTTTTAAATTCGTTAAGGCCCATTAAGCTAATAATAAGCACTTTTTAAGTAATAAACAGTTTTCTAAACTCCAATAAGCTATTTGAGGCTTATGCAGCTCTCAAAAAACTTAATCTATAAGTTTTGTGACTTTTGGACTTAAAATACAAATAATTATGCTTATCGAGTGGAAAGTGTAACTTCCACATAATCTATTGTCAAACTGTTATTTTCATAACTTATGGGTAGAAATTTAATATACAGTAAACAGAAGCCATAAAATGTCATATTGGAACATTTTGGACTAAAAGTGTAAATATTTTCTAACCAAGGACTAACGGTGCAAAAGTTTCACCGTTAGGTTTAAAAGTGTAAATTTCATATAACTTCAAGGACCATTCAGTAATTTATTTCTATATATATTTCCATAAAAGGTTTATTACATTTTTGTCATAAAAAGCCGTTTATACATTTCGTGGGATATATTTAAATTACGATACGTTTATATATATTTATATAACGGGAATTCTAACGAATAACATAACGTATCATTCAATAACTTTCGAGGAAACGATATTTACAGATTCAAATAACATAAAAACAAAATAATATTATTTTTGAACTTTAAGCATTTTAAGCATATCATCCATTCTCATCACGAACCAATTCGTTATCCGATACTAATTTCCACAATCATTATTCGTATTAAGCCAAAACTATCAAAATCTCAGACTTCCCTATTATTCAGGTCGTGTGTTGGAGCCGTTCCCATAATACATTTGATTTCACAATATCTTTGCAACTACATTCGAGGTGAGCTCATAGTCCCACTTTTATCTTTTACATACTTTCAAATACGTGGGGAGATACATGCTACAAAACATAACACAAGTATTTTCTGTATGCTATACCTGATTGATATTGCCTAAGTTACCACTACTATTGCCATTATTACAAGTCCCTCCCATCATGAGCCATTAACCACTTGCGAGTGGACGCGAATATAGTGAACAGATCTGTTGGAGGCTGACTGCCTATTTGAACTATCCAGAAGATGGTCTTAGTTGCTAGTTGGATTAGTCAAATGCACTTTATTTGAAGGAAATGGGTAGACGACAATCTCCTATTGAGGGCCATAACTCACACCATTAATTTGGTTTGTTCATGCCGTTTGAGCGGTACTGTTAATGTTTGAGTGTCATGAGGCTTAGGGAAATATATCGAACTGCAATATTACTATTTCAAAATAATTGTATTTCTATGCAATTATAGACTTGTGTTCAAACTGATTACAATTACAAACACTAAGATTTCACTCAACAATTTTGTTGACTTTTAGCATGTTTATCTCAGGTAATTAACGGAGCATTCAAGGCACGGAGTGGGCAAATAAACTGATGGTTTTTGGTGTCAAATAAATCTTATCATTCATTTCAAACTATCATATCTTTTGTGGAATTTTTAACATTTGAAATCCTTTTGTACTTGAATTATTTAAATGAATGATAATAACTTTCAAAACGCCTCTTTTGATTCATTTTCTTTGATTATGACAATGATCCTTCCAGTAATACCCCGATTAAGTCTTCCGCTGTTAACTTGAAATTTAGGGGGTGTTACATAAGTAGATATAAGTAGTTTTGGAATCATCTACGGAGTATTGGTCCTTTTTTTATATTGTACTTTTAACGGGTCAAAGTTGCCAACAAATTGTATTCGATTAATTTACATTAATAGAAATATTTGCACTCTTGCAGAATTTTGAAGTTAAGGAATTTTTAAAAACCTACGAATAAGTATGAGGAGAAGGAAAGCCTTGGTCAAGCTTTACGAATAGGTCTTGCACAATACCTATCTATGGATCTCCGTGATCGATCTCAAGTGGGAAAATTTACTTTATAATTTTTCTAAATCATATTTGTATTTGTTTGCTTCAAGTAGATTAAATATCTTGCTCACTTTAGATTTACCCTTGCTAAGATGATTACCTGACTTCTTATGAGCCTGCTACAATAGAATGCAATAAATAAAAAGAAGCAGCAATTTTCCAGATGCTGCTTTGAAGTTTGTAGAACATTTTTATTAGAGCTTCCCAAAAAAAAATAGGTTTTGAGATTAAGTCATACTTATATAGAGTACGTTAAATGCAACTATAGAAAATGAAACTAATTTTGTTGGAACAAAAACTCGAACCAGCGTTTCCTTTGTCAAATGGGATACATTTTACCGCTATTCCCATTAAGCACATGTGTTTAATTTTATGGACAAAATATATTTATTAGCAAAATAAGCTTATCAACTTAATTGCAGTAAAATGAGGTAGTTAACTTCCGTAAATGTATATGTTATCCTTTTTTCCCTGCAAATTCAGAACTTTATTTATCCAATACAGATGGATATGTTACTCATATATTCAAAATTATGGACAAGAAATGAAAAACACACCTCTTAGGCGTAGGGGCAGGCCACCCTTACAAGACAGTGCTAATGATTAGTCATATATTTATGTTCTCTTTGTTGCTTCGTTATAATTACACATTGGAATCTGTTTTCCTGTATACTCTGGGTTGATATTTTGCGAATCCTCAGTTCCTCAAAAAGCACAAAGAAGCTGTAAATTTCAATCTTTTCCAGCCTTTGATGATTGCGTCTGTCCCTAATATCATTGACTGGCTTTGTATACCATTTGTCAAATTGTCGAAGTAAGCTCTTCTTAAGCCATTTTGGCATTGCTTTTATTTCATGTCTGTAGTATTTACAAGTGTAAATTCATAACCAAATTGGACGTATTAGTAACAGGATGCTCCGTTTTCTTTCATATAGAGTTAGTTGTAAGAGTTTGGTGTAGGGACTATATATTTTAAACGGTAACTTCAATTCACCTAAATTTTATCAGAAATAATAAATTGGTTCTCTACCTCATACTCCCCAGTGCCACCAGATCTCTTTTGCACTTGGAGGTGAAAGAATTGGCAGGTTGCATAGCAACTTAGGATAAATCATAAATGCGATGGATAACGTTTCTAAATAAAGTTATTAGGAACAATTGAAAATGCACATTCGCAAGTTGAGTCTTCTTTCAACCACATGGTTTTTGATATATCAACTTACCATAGCACGTTCAGAACAAGATATTCTGAATGTTTATGCTACATATTTCTGGGGGTAGGAACACTTGAAGTAAATTGCTTAAAACAAGCAATAAGCTCATCGGAGCTGAAAAAAGTAAGCTTACCCAAACACCCCGTTTATATTGCTCGAGTTCATAGATGATTCTTTTTTTATGCTAATGTGATAGTATATGAGTTGATGATGTTGTGCCATGTGTGATTTTTTTCCCTTCTGCTTATGCTTTTGCTTACAAGGACAAGCAGACAAGTGTTTGGATTTGCTTATGCCATAGGAAATGTAAAAGGACACATTTTTTCTTCATAAATTATTCCTTTTATGTTAATGTGATAGTATATGAGTTAGCTGGTGTATGCCGTGTGTGATTTTTTTCCTACTGAATTTTATTTAGTGTTTTTTCAGTTACATAATAACATTTATTTTCAATTTTTTATTTCAGATAACCAGAAAGTTGTTGTTGGTGTAGTCCCCGCTATTGAGAAAGCAAGATTGTATCGTGGAAAAGGTGGTGAGATAATTTGCTGCTATTTCTCGGTTCATTGAGTGTAGTTCAATTGTAAACATAACTTTGACAGAGAAAAATAAAGAGAAATCTGCTTGATAATCTTAATGAGAATTTGAGGCAGCCGAATGGTCAAATACAGGTGAGTGATATGAATGGTGTTCTCGTGGGTTTGTTTCTTCACTTATTACCCGTTTTGAAAGAGCACTATACATGCTAAGAGTTGCTGACACCCTATTTATTGTTTAATAAGGTCAAACTCATTTGTTTATACTTTGTATCATCCTGTATGTAAATTTGCTAATCTCGGTTGGGTTGATTGGATGCATATTTTGAAAGAAATTATCGTGTTACCATAGGTTGATTGAAACACTTTGAAACTGTAAAATGAAGAGTAGTTACGGTTTAATTATTTGTACTTATTTTTTATTACATTTTTCTTGCAGATATTCATTCGTACATTTTGTGATGTAAGGGAGCTCAGACATGTACAAGTTAAAGGAGTTCAGGCCTTACCTGTTGGTCAAAGGTGAGTAAGGGTATGAATGGTGTTCTCATAGTTTTGCAATAGGGAAAGAATAAACAAGCAGACTCTCTTTTCTTTACTTATTACATGTTTTGAACGAGTTCTATACAATATAAGATTACCAAGGGACACCCAAACAAGGTAGACTTTTTTTCAATATTGAATTTGCGTTCAATAAGGTAAACTTTTTTCATATATATTCTAAATGCTTTCAATATCTTCAAGAAGGTCAGAAGCTTTCCAGTTAAGCTATCAAGTTATTTTGAATCTTATATGGTGCATCTTCAAGAAGGTCAGAAGGCTCATGAAGTTCGATTCGAGACTCTTCTTGCATAAACATATATGGTGCATCTCTTTTGTCGGGTGGAGTCTTAATTATTTTGAGTTAACTTACTAATAAGTTTTTTCATATAAAGTTTGTTTCAAGCTTTTTTATATTTCTATAGTTTCAAGGTTAGTATACAATTAAGTTTATTTGATCCTTTGGTTGAGCAAATAACCTCTTAATTTGTGGAAATTTAATTGATCACGTTTTAAAAGTTATCGTTTTACATTATTGAAAATTGATAAAGACTGAAGAAAAGCGTACGATAAAAAATATTAAGACAATTGTTGTGGATAAATAAGATGTCTGTAATTTCAAAGTTAACATTTCTATATTTGCATGTCAAATGGATAGAAAATACGCAAGGATGTTATAGTATCATTATGTTGCTAACTTCAAACTTCTAACGCATCTATTGATGTAGTTCAGCTCCGCTTTGTTGACTATTGGGTCAACTGGGTTAAGCAGGCGAGTCGATGAATGTATTATATGAAGTTTAATATCAATATTAGAACATGCAATTACTATGTAGTTAAGTATTGTCTGTGTCAAGGTTGTGGTTTTAATATTGATATTGGAGCATGCAATTATTATATAGTCGATAAATGTGTTATATGAAGTTTAATATTTGATAATGTGTTATATAGTCGATAAATGAATTTATTTTCTCTCCAAAATTCATTAATGGATTAAAATTCTATGGTGTTTCAAACCGTAAATTATAATATATACTAACAATGAAAAATGAACGGGGCAATTAGGAAATTCTTAGGGTGTCCATTATTTCTTAATCTTGCATCTAATTGGGCCGCGTGTTGTGATTAGCCAAAAGAATAGGGCCAACAGTGTTTTGTTTGAGGTCTTGGCATTCTCTCATTGGCCAAGAGTAGTTTCTACTGTAACTATTCATTCACGTTTTCCCGTCATGACTTCTGTAACACACCACTTAGGTTTAACAGCTCCTAGAAAAATCCAGAGCCTCTCATTCTTCTTCTTATCGCAAACTAATAACACCTCCCAGAAAATTCGTCACTCATTCTTCTTCTCCAATATCTTCACTAAAACACACAAACACTAACTTCATCATGAAAAGCGAAAAACGAAACGACGACAACACAAATCCAAACACCTGCGCATCAAGTGAAATCTCCGTCATCAATAGCTTCACAACAGATCTAAAAACCTTTATAAAATCAAAGAGTTGATTAACAGCAAACGCAAAAAATCAGCGGGTATTCAGTTAGTTGGTGTGTTTTATTGTATGTTAAAGATGGTCGATTTATGGCCTTCTAAGGAAGGTATTTAATATTAACCCTAACACCTGTGTGGATGAACGTAGGTGAAGAGAAGGAGATCGGGAATCAAGGTTAAAAGAAGAAATTGTTGAAAGAAGGTAGTGGGTGGGATACACTTGAATCTGTTGATGAAGTTGAAGGTATAATAAATTGTTAAAATTAATTAGTTAGTTGAGTATATAGTTAATTAATTGTAGTGATTTTGATAGTGATTTCTGTTTGTTGTTTTTGGTAGTTCAGTATACTAGAACGTTGTTAGACGGGGCTCAATTTGATTCAACCTGCGATAGGAGAAAAACGAGGTTGTTTAAGATCACTTTTCACGACTTATGAGGTTGTTTGGTTGAGCTTATGGCTTATTCATTTACTCTTCCGACTTAGTCTTTATTTTCATCTATAAGTTTACGGAAACTTTTTATTGATGTTCTGAGCAGGTGTGTATGTGGCGGCAAGAAAAAAAATCAAAAGATCACAAATATGGAAATCGGGCCAAAAAGTAGCCCAACAGGACCTAAGTTCATCCACACAGGAATTTGCAGCGTTCCATTAGCGGAGGATTAAGAATTGAAGGTATGTTCTTTTTGGTATTTTTTTTTTCATAGACCATTTTTTGTGACACTCACATTTGTTGAGTTTATCGCCTTATTGAGATTTGGAAAATCAGTAACCTTACTTTTTCCAGCTTATGAACTTATTAGTATAGGCTTATTAATTTTGTTAGGCTATAAACTGAAGTTGACAAGCTTATAAGCTAATTGAAGTGGCTTAAAAAAATTTCATTACACCGGTAAGCGAACAAATAAGCTGTTCTAACAGCCCCTTAGCGTGTGTGGAAATTAGTATTTAGATCACTATTGTTTTGATTTTTGTTATGTTCAGGTTAGTTGGTTCCAAAAAATGGTAGATTTTTGCTTTTGTTTCAACTCTAAAGTCAAAACTAATCTTATAACTTGGTGATTTTAGTAATAGTTCTAAATATAGTTTATTTTTTTATTTTATTTTTTTGTTGTTGCTGATATGGTTTTGATCGTAGGAAGAATGTGAAGGTGAAGGTGAAAACAAGAGACACACCACTATTACACTCACGCTCATTTGTCATTTAAGATTCAAATGTTAAGAGATGGTGTAGCTAATCGAGAATAGGCGAGGTGAGTTTTTAAACACCTAGAGTGGGTTAACAAAAGTGAAAGCCAAATATGAGTGTTCACAATAGTACCACCAAAGGCAAGTGTCGTATGTTTTTACAAACATAAAGATAAAGTAAACGACCTTACAAGATTCATATCTATATGACAGGCACACAGTTGCTGACAAACGAAAACGACAGCTGTGAAGTGGTACCCATGAAAATACCAGTCAAACATATTCAACAACTCATGGCAAGTGAGTTTCATATTTCTTATACAATTGGTTTGTTGCACTTACCGTTATAGTTTTACCAAATATTTGAAAGCATATGCTATTTTTTTTCCTTCTTTTTTTAATGTGCAGAACCACCTCTCAGGTTGAGTAATGAGTGAAGATGAGGCTTATCGAGGGGCTTGGGGTTACATAGCAATGTGTATTGGGATGAGTAATGGGTGAAGATTAGGTTAAGATGAGGCTTATCGAGGGGCTTGGACTTTAGATTCAATATAAATATGGATTTCAACTTAGTATGTGCTATTGAGTTTATATTGCTGTTTACGGCTAGATTATTGTTAGTATATGATAGGAGTGAATATTTAGGTTACACCATTCGTTCCTCTGGTGTCGTTTATTTTAGTTAGAAACTGATTTTTGGGGTTGGCAGGTCAGGTGAGAATAATGAGGAAGGGGAAGAGAAGTTAGTGGCGGAAGTTGTGCAATGTGTGACGAGGGTTCCAAGGAAGAGAAGTAGGAATGCCATTGCTATGGCTGTTATCGAGGTTAGTCAAGATGAGTTGATGAAAAATCGACCACGTGAGGATCAGGTTATTCACGTGGTCATAATTATTGCACACAATCGTCGGTTACAGACAAGAGAATGCGCAACTTAAATTTCCACATACTTAGTACATGTTTGATATTGTCTTTTGTTTTAAGAAAAACAGGTACTAATAGTTATTGTCATTACAGGGCTCATAAACTTTCTCGCGTATAATCGACTTTATAGGTGAGTAACATGGCTGTAGACACATTTTGGTTTTATCAAACGTGATTCATTATCACACGTTCAATATATGCAGGTAAAAAAATTACAAGAAACAGGTCCACGAAGCCTACAATGGATGGCTCTGGTGCTGCTGAACGGTAGCACTAATCAAGTTTTTGAAAAGGTAAATATGACCCTCTAAACCTTTGTTTTTGTGTTTTATGATTTACATTTTTGGCTTTAGCGTTACTTTTAAAGTCAGTTATACGCAAGAAAGTTGGCGAGCCCTGTATAGTACTCTTTTTTGCTGGATTCATTTCAGTATTTGTATATAAAGGCACATCACATTTTTTGGTCATAATGACCAAAATGAAACCGATAACAGAATACAAATGACCCTCTCAGAAAAAAAGGTAAGCAGCAATGACCAATACGCAGGAAATTTTTTTTACATTGTTGTTTTGTACAATTTTCCCATTTGTTCCGAATGCTTTTGTCAACTAATTTTCATTATTCTTTAATTCCGTAGAATGCTTATACTGCTTATCTGCTTATTCTGGGGTGAAATAAGCAGTTTTCAAAAACTATTTTTGATATCTGCTTATTATGATGTGTATGTTTAAGGAATGTTTAGAATTGCTTTTCTACTATCGTTTCGGCGTAAAAGTGAGTACTTAAAAATAAGCACTTTTAGACCTTCGTCTGAAACCTGATTACCTTTGAAAAATAGTAAGTTGCTTATGTGCTTCTTTTAATAAGCATAGTAAAACGGGTTAATTGGCCAAAGCTAGAATTATAGGTTATTTATACTTGAACATATAAGAATATAGTTTTTGTTATCTCTGAAAAAAAAATATGGACATTGCAATACAGCGCTTTAACCTGTTTAGGCCTACACCCAACCCACATATTATACCACCTGTATTTCTAACGTATCAAAATACTTTCATGTTTAGAGAAGTACAAGGCAGCTGGGTGGTCGTGAACGATGCACCATTGACCTTCCAAGCAACATTAGTGAGATCCGAGCAGGCCAAGATGTCAAAGTCAAAACCGACACTTTAAAATCATTCACATGTACTACCTGCTTTGATACTCAGGTACTTTTTACTTCAACTGTTTCATTTTAAGTTCAGTTTATTCAAGATAGATAGAGTTGCCCAGCACTTATGAAGTTATGAATATGTTAAAAATTCATACAGCTACATACTTAACTATGTTTAGTAATGATACTCAGCCCTTTGTATCTGTAGGGAACCAAAAAGCCTTGGAGTGCTTACACCACTTCAAAATCAATATATATACGGTTAGACCAAGCTGGCACTAATTCACGGGTTTCGGTTTCCTACAAATAATCTGAAACTGCTACTATTTTTTTTTTTTTTTTTTTTCTTTTTTTTTTTTTTTTTTTTTTTTTTTTTTTTTTTTTTTGTTATAATTCTTACTTTTGACTCATGTGTTCACTCTTTGTTCCTATTAATAAAATGCTTGCTTAAAAAATAACATAATTGCTTACTCCAAAAAATGTTAACATAATTGTGATAAACACAAACACGGCCGCCCCGCAGCAACGCGCGTGCAAACCCGCTCGTTTATACTAAAAGTTGGTGTTCCGATAATGTTGTTGAGAAATGTTGATCACTCCAACTGAATATGTAATGAAACAAGACTTCAATTTGTTAGATTAGTAAAAACTTCGTGAAGCAAAGATAAAAAAACAGTACTTTGGAAAGACGGTGAACATACTTCGATTGAGGATGAAGATTACTTTGTCTGATAAACGTATTCCGCTAAAGATAAAATGAAACAATATGTAATACCCCGTAATTTTCCAGACGTATTTTTATAAGAGGTTATCCCTGTTTTTCATTTACGAACCTTTTCGAGCTTATTTGACCCTAAAACGTGAAGTTATCCCGCGAAACGTGGAATTTACACACAACGCGTACTGGCACAACCAACGATTTGATTTGATTATTTTATTATTTGTGAGAAACGAGGCTTATGAATAGTCATTTTTATTGGAAAGATTATTTTGAGCACAATGGCATAATTATCGTGTCTAAACGAGCCCCGAGCCTCATTTTGTGAAAGATATGATAAATTACAGTTATGGTCCTTAGAGTTAATTATACCCCGCCTACCCTGAACTTTCATGTTGGCAAGAATGGCCCCTGCGATTTGTATAAAAGAACCCATTTAGGGTTTCTCTTATCATAACATCCCACCTCCACTTCTCCCTTTCTAGGGTTTCCAGCCGCCACCTAATCCGGCCACCACCTTCCTGCCATCCGGCCACCACCACACGGCTACCATCACCTACCACCTCTCCCACCCTTATAACATCACCCTTGTCTTGAATCGGTGGTGTACGCGCCCTGAAACACCCAAACGCTCCACAAACAGCCTCACCGCCACCATCAAACCACCACCACCACGAACACATCCGTGTGTAGATCTAGTTGTTTTGAAGGTTTTAGAGTTAGATCGAGAGTTGTTGTGTTTTATCTTGTAGCCGCCGCACCTCTTCGTTGTGTTTTTGATTGAATCCGTTTGTAAGTGGGTAAAATACGTTTGAAGTAAAAGGGTTGATTAAAGTCACGATTCACACCCATGGTGTGAATCGGTTTTGGTATAAAACTAATGTTGTGAAAAAGGGTTTCGATATATATAACGATTCACACTCAATTATGTGAATCAAAAACGTGATTGAAATGGTTTTAAAGATGATTGGTATCATCAAATTTGCGTGTCTTCATTTTATTCCATTCCGGATCTATGAGTTTGAGTCATAAGCTCACGTTTGAGCTTGGGTACGAGCGTATAGAACCTTGACTTGTCTTCATTCTTGCGTTTAGTTTAGTTTTCTTTTAGATCCGTTTTGGTTTGTGTTAAATTTGGATGGTTATTGCGATTTGTTAGGAATATAAATATTCATGTGAAGACTCGGTCACCCCGAGTATCTATTTAGCATTTAAGTAGCTCGTAGGCTTATTATTATTATTAGTATTATTAGTATTATTAGTGTAGTTATATTTATATTTGTGGAGTGGGTCGGGTCTTTACCCACAGTCAGCTCACTCCACAGCCCACTAGGGGCACCATATGTTAGCTACTATATAAGCCCCTTCCCACACAAGGGAAGGGTTGGAACTCTTGTAACTCATTTTCTCATTCAATCTAATCTTACAAGCTTTCTCTCAAGTTCCCAACTCTCTCTCTAGTCTCTCTCTCTAACTCAACAATGAAGATAAACTTCCACAATCCAAGACCACCCGATCCACACAATCAATATGTTTAGATCTTACAATTGGTATCAAGAGCCATGGTTAGGTTCGGTTGATTGTGTATCCTTGGTCTTGGATTCGCGGTTTTTCATTGTCCTTGCGTTCATTTTTTTGGATCCGTATATTATTTGCTCAACTATGTTAACTGTTTGTTGATTTTAATATTTTGGGCTTTAACTATTTTGGGCTCTTACAAATTCGTGGTGTTGGAATGTTTGCTCTCGGCGTTAACAGCTTGTGGTTTTGGTGTGTTTGCTTACTTTTGAGCATTAAGAGTGTGGTAATAGTTTTTGGCTTGCCTTCTTACTTTATTTTTCTTGCTTTTTAGTCTTGTTGGGTCGTACATCATTTCTGGTATTCACTTGTGGTTCGATCACCACTTTGGTGGACAAGTTCAGTTTGTGTTTTGTATTTTGGGCTATTACTAGTTAACTGTCTTGACAAAAACATGTGCGATTCATGTGTGCTATTCATTCCATTACAAGTTCTGTTTTGGCTGCGTTGTGGTGAAAATCTTGGTCTTCATCTCTTTGTTAACTCAAGATTTTAAAAGATTGTTCTTAGTTGTGATTTGCCAAAAAATTGTGAATGTGTTTTGGAATTTAGCCAAAACCGGGTATAGAGCCAAAACCAGGAAAGTGACATTGGTACTTTATTGAAAGTGACCTGGTGGTGTTGCGACTTGACTTGCTATTGCGATTTGGTGATACAAGTTGCGATTTGGTGATATATTTGGCTGAGCTATTGGCAAGTACTTGCTGTTCAGTTTGGAAGTTTGCCAAAACTGGAAAAAGTCAAACTCTGTGAAGGTGACCACTTTGTCTGTTGTTGTTTGTCTCATTGTTCTTGAGACTTGCCATAACCAAGTCTGCAATTTGATTGTGGTGTTGCAATTTGGTTTGGAATTGCGATTTGGTTTGCTAGTTGCGATTTGACGAGCTTGAAAAGTTGCGATTTGGGGTTGAGTCTGATTTGATCCACAGTCTCATATGGGATTGAGATTACTGCTAGTTAAGATCTCTGGGTCTAATCAACTTATAATCAAACGACTAAACCAACAACAAAACAAGCAACACATCCATTCAAATTACAACAAAGTACAACAACATCGAATCCATTCGAGTTCAACAACAAATTACAACAAATCCACAGTCTCAAATAACAACCGGCTCAAAACAAAATCTATTTCCTTGTGAAGATTCAACAAAAACAAATCCAAATCCATTCGAAACTACCACAACTAATTACAACACAATTCATTCGGTTTATACAACCGAGTTTTGATTCGCAGCCTATCCTAACCGCCTATTCTAACAAAAACAACCGAGGTCTCATTCTCACTCTTCATTCGGTTTATACAACGACGAGCAAACCTCAGATTTTTTTTCTTTTCTTTATCGTATGGAACAATAGCTCTTAGATTCATAAAAGATCTAAACACGAAAAGGAAAAATCATCATTGATCCTGTACTCAATATCCGAAACACAAAGAACGAAATATAACATGTATGTTATACCGTTTCTTCAGTTCGTTCAAACAAAAGTACAACCTTACCCGAGACCCAAAGAATGGATCTTGAAGACTCATCTCTTGATCCGGTTTGAGCATCAAAAGAAGCTATAGGGTGTGTATGGCTATGTTTATGTTTGTGTGGTTCGATTAGATGGACTTGTTAATCGGACTTACATTGTGATAATGAGATCAGATGAATGTTGTTGTTCGGTTCTTGAAGGTGACTTGATAAGATTAGATCTGGATTTTAGTGGTTGGAAGAAAGAGGTTGGAAGGGGGCGGTTAGTTTAAGAAAATTGTGTTTAGGGTTTGTGAACTAATGAGAGTGAATATTAAGGAACTACTGTAAGGGTAATTTTGTGTTTACTGGTGTTGTATTGGGCCTAAACCGACTTTCTCATTGGGCCTAATTAGCTTTGGCCGATATCACATGGACGATTGGGTTTAAGAGCTTATCCGTGGGTTGAATGGTGGACTGTGATCACAAGGACGATTTTATTTGTCTTATTTGGGCTGGATTTGGATGTCTTAAATCATCATTTGTTTGTGGTCGGTAAATTTGGTATTTTTGTTGAATATCCTTGGGTATATGAATGTCAACATGATTACGGAGTTGTGGATTTGATAGCATTATCCTATTGGTGCCTGCGAGTTGAGTGAGCCTGCGATTTGATCTTTGCGATTCGAGTTATAGTTGATCAATTGCTATTTGGTTAATTGCGAATTGACAAGTTGCTATTTGACTTGTTGCGACTTGACTGATTGCGATGGTACCAGTTGCGATTTGACGTTGACACTTGCGATTTAACTTATTGCGATTTGGTTGATTGCGATTTGTCTTGTTGCAAATTGACAAACTGTGACTTGACTTGTTGCGATTTGATCAAGTTGAGATTTGACTTCTGTGACTTGAATTTCGAAGATTAGTATTGCACTTCACTCTAGGCTATTCTTGTTGATTTCACGGTTTCTCTTGGAGATTTTAGAAAATCCCGCGAAAGATTCGATTTCTCGGTTTAAATCTCAAGAGTAGTAAAATCCCGTCAAATCAATTTTGGACAAGTAGGCTGGAATTGGAGTTAGACAGAATAATACTTACTGGGTATGACAATTTTTTTTGGGATAAGTTTGTGCTACTAGATCGGTAGGAATTGGGAAACTATGGTAGCTTGGTTGGTTTGTTAATTCACGGGTTTGTATACTTAGGATCTCAAATATCTCGGGGCTGGATGGATGCACGATGTTTGATGATCCTTGCTCGAGCGTATTTATGGTGATTAGACTTGGATGTTCAAGAGGTGGATATATACAATAAAGGATGGAAGGTTGGGTATATACCACTACCTATATTTAAAGGAGTTACGTTGTTGTGCTCAATATAGGTTCTAAATCACAAATTTAGTGCAAGTATAAGTCGCGGATCTGTCATTTATCAAGCTTCATCAAGAGATCGTTGTTTCTCAGGTTTCTAATGGGATTGTAGTACAAGATATTCTCAAGAGGTGGTCAGACTTGAAGAAGACGAGGTGGATTGTTCAGAGACGTGTTTTAACCTTTTACTCATTCTAAAGTTAAACACATTTCATCAAGCGGTTTTGGCATATTACGAGCTTCAGTGAATCTATAATCTGCTAAACCATTGATGAGGAGACAAACGAAGGGTATCTACAAGAGTGTCCTAATCACCATCCTCTTTGCAGTAGTTTTATTTGGCTCTTTCCATGTATCTATGTTGTGCCTGAAAATTTCACAACCATCACGGACTCTCAGCTATGGCAAAAAGGTCATTGCATGCCCTTTTGAGGGGGAGAATTAGCGCGTGTTTCTTAGCGGTTCCGTCTCCAGCGGGTTGAAGCTTAGCGGTTCCGGTTACAGCGGTTTAGCTTTCAACGGGTCAGATCGTAGCGGTTCAGGATTCAGTGGTTCAGTCTCCAGCAGTTTGAATCTTAGCGGTTCCAGTTTCAGTGGTTTAGTTTTCAGCGGTTTGGGTCTTAGCAATTTGCCTAAGGTTTCAGCGGTTTGATACTTACTGTTGTGCAGTTTGTTCTTGAATTTATTTCTCGGTCAAAACTCAAGAACTGTAAAATCCTGTATACAGTATAACAACTATACCAGGCACTGCATCTGATGACATCCAAGCAGCTGGGTCAGACAGCTATGCTTGATAGGACTGACAATGAGTCATGGGCACTGCTAAGAATTAGCGCATGTTTCTTCTCTTTTTGGCTAGTCAACAGCACAAGATGATCACGAAGTTCATTTGGTATTCCTCATTTGAGTTTGAAGTTGAATTTCACGAAGGCGTCTACTTATTTTATCTTGAAGTCGGGGTTGGTTGGATGCATGACCTTCAATGATAACTTGCTCGTGCTTAAAATTTTAAGTTGAAGACTTAGGTTATCTAGTTACCAGCAGTCGGGGTAACTATCACTTAAGAGTTACGTTGGAGTACTCAGTGTCACACGTCAATGACGTTGTCGATAATCGCAAGAGGTGTTAATGTCTCATACTTTGGTTGGGTATTGAGCACTTAGAGATTTGCTTGGAGCATTAATTCTCTACACCGTTCTTCCAACATTAGTGCAAGCTTAAGTAACGAATTTGATGACTTCTACTTCAGTTTTCAATATTGGTATATCGGGTTTCCTTCATCAAGTGGTCACAAATTGTTGTCTGAGTACGAGGTTGGTTAGTTGGCCAAAGGTTTTAAAAGTGGTGATGTGATAAGTAATTCTCACGGGATATTCTTAACCCAAACTGATATTCACCAAAATCAAATCAGTCATGCCACATTCAACTTGTTACTGTCTCACGGTTTCTTCTTGGTTTTGTAAAATCCCGCGAAAGAACTTATTTCTCGGTTTAAATCATAGATTTGTAAAATCCCGTGATGATGGGTTATGCGCTCTTGACTGTGATCGGGTTAAAACCATTATCAACGTTTATTTAAAATATCATAAAGAGCTAGATCTGGACATTAACCACAAGATGTGACTACGGCGTTAATTCATTATTATTTATTTGAGGTTGAAGTGAAATTTCATGGGTGCGTGTACTTAGTATTTGAAGATATCGGGGTGGTTGGATGAAGATTCTTCGAGATCCTTGTTCGAGAATTTAACCTTTACAATGACGAAGACTTGGATATCTAGTTATTTTTTCTTCCTCTCTATTGCAAAATAACTATCACTTTAAGGAGTTACGTTGTGGTGCTCAGTGTCACACGAAGTTGTAGATATCCAAGAGGTGATGTACGTCTTATACTTGATGGTTGGTTGGTTAAAGAGTATAGGGTACTTAGGGATTCAATGTTGCACGAAGTCTCTACTCCGCTCTTAGTCACACATTAGTGCAAGTTTAAGTCACAAGTTCGGGTTATGTTACTTCAGTCTCAAGTTCATCATATTGGGTTTTCTCCATCAGTAGTCACGACATCAAGCCGACAGTATGATAATGGGGTTGGTATTGAGTTAGATGAGAAAAGTACAAAAGAGAGAAATGATGTCTGTTCATATCAGTTCAGGCCTCGTTCTTCATCATTGTAAAGGTTAAATTCTCGAAATAGAAGAAACCCTAGGATGAATTCAGTCGAAGTAGCAGCACAAGACACACCTTGAACGAAGATACAAGAGCTGTAAGAAGGTCCTGCATGTATTTAATTCATTAAGTAGTTTTGTTTTATTGTGTTAGTAAACTTTAATTCATCAGGATTGGTGGCTTGTGTAATGTGACAACGGAAAGGTTGCACTCCCTTAAAACTGCTTTCCCATTAATTAAAGTTTATAAGTTGATGTCTTTGGTGACTTTTATTAGTGCATTGATAACCTCTGTGTCTAGCTGAGCGTTGATCGGGTCGCCATGCCTCTGCCCTCGCCTATTTATTAGATCGCCTATGCATTCTATCATCTGTAGAAAAGTAGGAAGAAAGATAAATAGGATAGTCATAAGTAATCATTAAGGGTTTACTCGCCGATAAGATTAGAACCAACGAGAAAGGACTTAATCTCGGTGCGTTGCATCGAACTATACACTTCATATAAAACTAGCAATAAAACAAGTGACAAGCTACTTAACTATCAGGACAGGTCTTCTTATTATCTCGAGTATTTATCTGTGTACGTGTGTGCTATTCACTGATTCGTGCCTATTAGTTTAGTTTATTATTTAATTGCAACCAAACCGTGCCAGTCTCTCAGGCTGAACCCCCTTGCGTTAGAATAGGTTGTATAGCTAACTTAAGATATTAAAATACTGATTAGGATAACTAGATAATACGTTCCACTCTTAGTGATCGACACTCTACTTACCATTATATTCATACTGACGGGTACACTGCTCGTTAAAGTGTGTGTGTTATTGATAAGTCGGCTAAATATAAATTTAAAACTTGAATACTGCTAAAACCACAACGACATACCGTGGGTATAAATTAGAGCATACGCACACGACACATCAAGTTTTTGGCGCCGTTGCCGGGGAGTGAATTGTTATTATCTGTTAATTTGATTAGTATTTTAATTAGGTTTTTCTTTTTAATTTTTAATCTAACTGCTAACTCTGTTGTATATTAGGTTAATTTGCATTCATTGTATTATTTTGCATATTTTCTGTTTTCGTGTGTTTTTATTTTCTTTTATTTGAGTTTATTTTGGTTTGTTTTTATTTGTTTTTATTTTTCGTATTTTCTGTATTCTGCTATCGTTGTACTGAGCTTATTCAAACGATACGGCGCATCTGATTTCTCAGATATGGCGTATTGCGTTTAATTTTTATAAAATACAACGCGTTTAATTAATTCGATACGACGCATCTTTTCCCCAAGACACGGCGTATCTGTTTTTAATAAGAAAATTTTTCTAAGCGATAACGCCATACGACGCATCTGCTTTTGCAGATACGGTGCATGTATTATTTTAATTAAAAACAGTTTTCGAATTATTAAACAGATACGACGCATCGATCTATGTCGATACGGCGCATCCTTCTGAATCAAAAATCTTGTATTTTGAAACGTAACGAAAATACGGCGCATTGACTTTTGTTAATACGACGCATTTAATTTTAAAAAGTATATCGATTTTTGATAATTAAAACTAATACGGCGCATTCTAAATTTATAAGCGGCGTATCTATTTTTCTGAATAAAGTCTGATTAAATTTTAACGATCATAAGGTACGGCGTATCCAACTTTTTGGATACGGCGCATCGTCTGCAGATATCAGTAACTTTTATTTTTCGTATTACGTTTTCGTTGTTAATTTTCTGATATATTACTTTCTTGAGCATACCCTACTGATGTTTTTGTGTTGATTTCAGGAAGTGCATGACCAGGAGTTCAACTAAGAACTTGATTCAACCCTTCGAAGATCCTGAACGAGCCTTTCATTCGCTTAAAAGGCTTTTCAACACAAAAAGCTTTGATATTTCAAGTTCATTCGAGCTTGATTATTTTTCTGAAGAGAAAGAGGAAGAAGAAACAGAAGCAATGGGCGAAAACACAACTATGGAGGAATACATGAACAAAACCCGTGCTGATTACACTTTAGGAGTTGCTAGACCAAAGTTTGATGATAAGTCAAAGTTTGAATTGAAGGGTCAGTTTCTCAAGGAGCTAAGAGAAAATGCTTTCAGTGGATCGGAACATGAGGATGCTAATGAGCATGTTGAAAAGGTCCTCGAGATTGCGGATTTGTTTACTTCAGAAGGAGTCACTGACGATCAACTCATGCTAAGAATCTTTCCAATCTCGCTAAATGGAGCTGCTAACAAGTGGCTAAGGAATGAACCTGCTAGTTCAATCACTACATGGGAAGATTTGAAGAGCAAATTCCTGAAGAGATATTGTCCACCTGCTAAAACCGCTAAAAAGATGGAGGCTATCAACAGTTTCAAGCAAGAGCCTGATGAAACTCTTTATCAAGCTTGGGAACGATTTAAAGATTTACTGGTAAAATGTCCTCAACACTATCTAACCCCTATGCAGGAGATAATATTGTTTTATCAAGGATTGGACGTGCCTACTAGACAAATCTTGGACGATAAGGGAGCTGTGCCTTAAATGAGTGCAGCCAATGCTAGAAAAGCCATCCAAGAAGCTGCTGATCATTCTCAAAAATGGCACGAGGGGACCTCTACTAGATCTAAGAGCAGCACTAATTTTGACGGGTTTGCTGCTATTCAAGCTCAATTGGATAAAATTAGTAGAGAGATGAAGAAGCGTGATGAAAAAGTGTATGCTGCCCAAGTTGGATGTGAAAAATGCGAAGGACCTCACTACACTAAAGATTGCCCGAATAAGAATGAAAGTGAGACGTTTGAAGAAGCATATTACACCCAATTTGGACAACCATTCCGACCTTCAGGAAGATTTAGGGAAGCCACCCAGGGATTCTATCAAAAGAACAACTTTAATCCCGCTTATCAGGAAAGGAGGCAGACTTTAGATGACACATTAAAGCAAATTATGGCCGATGCTGCTAAAAGACATGAAGATAATACTGCTATGATCAAAGAAATCCGAGCTTCAACAGACATTATTACAAGAAATCAAGGAGCTTCGATCAAAGCATTGGAACAACAAATTGGTCAAATGAGCAAAGTTCTTCAAGAAAGGGGATATGGAAGTTTACCTAGCTCAACTGAAACCAACCCAAGAGATCATGTCAAGGCCATAAGCACCACTGAAGAAGTCACTCCTAACATTCCTTTTCCTAGAAGACTGATGAATGGTAATGATGGTGCAAGACCCGAATTTTTCTTTAATTCTTCAATCAGTTTAAGGAGACTACTCAAAGAGAAGACAAAGATTGAAGAAGAGATCAAGGCTACAATGAAAGAAGAGAGCTCTGCAACCGACTTAAATGCCTTGCCTCATAAAGAAAAGGACCCAGGAAGTTTTACATTACCTTGTTCAATTAATGATATATCTTTCAATAATGTGTTAGCTGACTTAGGAGCTAGCGTTAGTGTAATGCCCCTTAAGACATTCACTACCCTAGGACTAGGAAAATTAGCACCAACTAAGTTGCTTATTGAATTGGCTGATAAAACGGTTAAAACGACCTGAAGGGATTGCTATTAATGTGCTAGTTAAGATTGAGAAGTTTATTTTCCCTGTAGACTTTGTTATATTAGATATGCCCGAGGATGTTAAGATTCCTTTAATCCTTGGAAGACCTTTCTTGTCTACTGCCCGTGCTAAGATTGATGTGTTTAAAAGAAAAATCTCATTAAGGGTAGGGAATAATAAACTTGTCTATAAGTGCCAAGATCTTGTTAAAAGCATAATTAGAGGCGTCTATGTGCTAGGATTGAGAGAACGTATGGACCTCGATCTTGAAGCTAGGCTTATGGGAGAAACATTGATTCAAAACAACTCAACTAATCCTAATCATGAGAACTTTGAGGAATTTATTGACCTTAATATACCCACCGAACTTAGACGCGATATTGTTAATGATTCTGATGACGAGTGGTATGATTGCGTAGTAATTAACAAACGTAGGAGAATAGTTGAGGATACGAATTTGAATAATGATTTGTTTATTGAACTACCACCTCACCTTGCATATTTGTGCCTATTTAATAATAAGAATTTCCCGTCTATCATTTTGTCATCTTTGCCCGAAAGGGACAGAACTTTATTTATACAGATATTAAAGAAGAACGGCATGGAAATTAAGGACGAGAAAGGAGTGTTCAATATTACTGAATTGGCGATGAGGGAGCGCGATGTTTCCGACTCCGTCAATGATCGATATTAAGAGCTGAACGTGAGTCTAACTTGAAGACTCTGGAATAAAGACAAGTGCTGACCGGGAGACAACCCGGAAAATTTTTACTATTCTGTTCTGTGTCGAGTCAGTCAGGCCCGCAGCAGATACGGCGCATCTCAATCCTTAGATGCGACGCATCTCCTGCACTGGTCATATCTTACTTTATTTTTCTGCATTTTTACTTTTGACTTTAAAACTTTTTGTCAGTTTATTTTAATGCGGCGCATCCCTGGTTAAGGATGCGACGCATCTTCTATTCTGATTCGTAATTATTCCAGGCTCGATACGGCGTATCTTCTTCCATAAGATACGGCGCATCGACTGACCTGATGATTTTCAGTTTTAATTTTTAAGTTTTATTTCTACTAACTACTAATGTATTATGCAAGTTTGAACCTTTCTTAACTCAGGTGTGTTAAAGTCTTGGTGGTATTATAGATTCCTGCATTTCCTGTGGATACATCAAATATGAAGCTTAAACGTTCTCATCCACAAAAAGATGATTTTTGCTCTTATACAAATAATGGAGGATCATACCGAGCAAATCTCAGGGGAATTTTTCTGTTCTAATTCTTTTATTTTCCAGTTTTTAACCTTTGATACAAACAACGAGGACGTTGTTTAACTTAAGTGGGGGGATTGGAGAATTAGAACACTTACTTGTCCTAAACTTTTCAAAATATGCTTAAAATGTGCTTAATATATCAAAATTATAAAATTTTTAGCATGTTTTTGTTTAAAGTCTAAGTTGCATAGCTGCACACATGACGTTATTTTCAAAAATTGTGATTTTTCAAAATTCACAAATCTATGAGTGTGCCGGTGACTTGTAAACTTTAGAACTTGGTTTGTATACTATTCGAGACCACCATAATAAGTATTATTTTATATAATTGGAATGACTTGTCTAAATTGGTAAAATTCTAGGATTACACCCAAATAGCCTATTATATGTTATGTGATATTAACTAACTACACTGGTTAGTTAACCCCCGTATAAACCCTTTTGTTACTCTCACTTTTAGAGTAAGATACCCCTAGAAAAACACTCAGAGCCATTCCTTTCGTTTCTTACACCTTTGTTATAATGTATCGTTACACCCTTACACCTTAGCCTACCCTGTAGATTAAAATCCGTGGTTGGTTAATTGCTTTAGGCAAAGTGTGTTTCCTTACATTACCTGTGTTCGCGTGCGTAATTCATTATCTTTGGTTAGGTCGGGAAATTGCACAATGCAATTGGAGTGAAAGTAAATATTGTATATCTTTGAGTTTATTTTTCGTGTGTTTACTACTTTCACTATTACCGTTATTTCTGAAGTCATGAAAAGTATGGAAAAATTATCCAGAGTTATCATTATAGTGATGTGGTGAAATTTTACACATCTATGTTTATGTTAAAAAAAAAAAAAAAAAAAAAAAAAAAAAAAGTTGGAAGTTTGTTTTTACCAACTTATGTAAAGTTTTGTATTAAGTGGTCGATATCACCACTATTTGTTGTATATTATATCTATGGATTGAATGGGAGTTGAACGTTATGGGAACGCCAACTAAAGGTTATTCTTTGATTGAGATCTTGTTGAGTATAATTCGTGTCTACCTAAAGCGTGTGTTTCAAGTGTTAAAGCGTGAGTTATTCTATGATATGAGTCTTATTCATGGGATGGTTGGGATAGTGATTAACCACACTTAGGATTTTAATTTATCTGTTTTGTTTATTTTTCATTTTACACCAATTTGTATCCCAAATATTATCCATACCCTATATTATTCTTTATCCAAACCTTTGATTTATTGAGATTAAGGATTTGAGCAATCTTAAGTATCGTAGTCGTGGATTCAGCTATGTATTTATGATTTTGTCGCCCTTTTTGATATAATATTATTTGTGAAGATTACTTGGTCCTATCTTTAGCCTATTCGAGTTAAGGATTTGAGCAATTGCAAGTATCGTGTTCGTGGATTCGATCATGTATTTGTGATTTTTTTCGCCTTTTTTGGAATTTGAGATCGATAGAGATTAAGGAGAATGATTAACCCTTAACCAACAAACCCTTTTTACCGCTTTAGACTTGTTATTCCTTGGCTTTAGTGGGGGAGATGTGTATACTTGCCAAGCTTATGATAGAATATTCGTCATGACTGGACAGTTAAACGATTAGATTTGCTTTTATCAAAATATTTTATTTTACTTCTAATTCGTTAAGTGTTTGGTTGTGTGATTATGACAAAAATGAATACATGCTTAAATATAAAAATAAATCCTAATATCTTTTAGGATACATTTTCATAAGATTAATTCTAAGGTTTACTTGGGGACAAGTAAAGTTCAAGTGGGGGAATATTTGATGAACTCAAATAAGTACATTTTATTACCGTCATTTATCCTATTTATTTAACTTGTTTTATTTTATTATGTATGAGAATTGATACTTAATTGTTTACTTTTGTAATTCTCAGGTAAAAACAAGTATTATGTGAAACTTGGCGATTTTGGACTAATTATGGAGCAAAACAAGCATGAAGTTAAGAGTCTACCGAAATGTACAAGATCAAGACTATTCTGCTCTAGATACGCCGCATCTTGCTTATTACATACGGCGCATCACTATCAAGATTTCACAAGATACGATCCAAGATACAAGAGGACATGCGCCGCATCTATAAATGGAGTTACGCCGCATCTTCTGGCGGTGCACGAATATTCCTGAATATATTAATCTTGGACCCCACGCGAAGTTAAGTCAATGCGCCGCATCTACTTATTAGATGCGCCGCATCTTACCCTCAGACAGAAACTATAAATACCCCAAGACCAGACGAATTTCGAGAGCATATAATATATACAAAGGACGAAACAGAAGAAACCCTAGGACGAATTCAGTCGAAGTAGCAGCACAAGACACACCTTGAACGAAGATACAAGAGCTGTAAGAAGGTCCTGCATGTATTTAATTCATTAAGTAGTTTTGTTTTATTGTGTTAGTAAACTTTAATTCATCAGGATTGGTGGCTTGTGTAATGTGACAACGGAAAGGTTGCACTCCCTTAAAACTGCTTTCCCATTAATTAAAGTTTATATGTTGATGTCTTTAGTGACTTTTATTAGTGCATTGATAACCTCTGTGTCTAGCTGAGCGTTGATCGGGTCGCCATGCCTCTGCCATCGCCTATTTATTAGATCGCCTATGCATTCTATCGTCTGTAGAAAAGTAGGAAGAAAGATAAATAGGATAGTCATAAGTAATCATTAAGGGTTTACTCGCCGATAAGATTAGAACCAACGAGAAAGGACTTAATCTCGGTGCGTTGCATCGAACTATACACTTCATATAAAACTAGCAATAAAACAAGTGACAAGCTACTTAACTATCAGGACAGGTCTTCTTATTGTCTCGAGTATTTATTTGTGTACGTGTGTGCTATTCGCTGATTCGTGCCTATTAGTTTAGTTTATTATTTAATTGCAACCAAACCGTGCCAGTCTCTCAGGCTGAACCCCCTTGCGTCAGTGATGAAGCGAAAAGTGTACCGCTTTTAGGGGGTCATTTAAGCCCTAAATCGTATTTATTTGATCAAATATTGCCCTAAATCGTTCCTTTTGTTATTTTAGGTACTTTGGAGAAGAAATCTGGAAAAGGAAGCATTTTGGACGTTTTTGGAGCATAAAAGTGAAGAAAACGACAAAGTCTCTAAATCTGCTGGAATAGTACCTGTGACGGCGTCAAGCCCCAGTGTGACGCCGTCAACCCTTGATAAGCCAGAGAGGATTTTGGAGGATTAAAAGGGGACGGCGTCAAGAAGGCCATCAAGAAACCCTAACCGCGGTGAGGTGACAGCGTCAGCTCTATAACGTGATGCCGTCAGATCTGTTTTCCTATATATATTTTCATAATTTTTAGTCATTAGTGTGCAACTTTGTGAGGAGAAACCCTAAGACGATTTTTCTGCCATTTTTAAGGGTTTTATACCCTTGGATCTCCCATGTTCAATTGAAGATAAGTAATCAATTAATCATTCAATATGTCTATGTGTTGTTTGATTATATCTTGTTCTTGTCTTTTATTTAACATGTTAGGCTAGATTTATCTTGTGTTTGCTTAGATCTAATGAAACCTAACTATTGACTATTGGTTGTTGGTGTGTTATTAATTGTATTGGATGATTGTTTATCGATGTTAGGCTTAAGAAAACTGGCTAACCTCCTATACGGTAACTTGCTTGAACGTCTTAAGAAACATGAACCAATGCGTACTAAGGTTATTATGGTTGTATTTAATGCATGAGCGAATTCTAGTGATCCCATGTTAGGAGCTTCTTAGCCGGCTCGACATAGGAGTGAAGTAGGAGCTTATAGAGTTGGGGAAGTACGTACGCCACCCCACGATTGGTATTAAGGAATACACCCGTCATCCACGCAATTAATACACACTAATCAACCGGTAAAAGATAGTTAGGGAGTAAGGAAATCTAAGTAAACACATTTCTCTCCATATAAGTTCCACAACCTTTTTATTTTCAGTTATTTTATTTTATTTGCAATTGTAGTTATTTGGGTTAGTTGACTAGCAACTAATTCCGCCCACTCCTTCAAACCCGAGATTTTACTTGCTTTTATAAAAATATAAAAAATACAAAAAGAATCTTCCCTCACCCTTAGACCTATTAGAGTAGTTTTTCAATCCTAACGACACTATTCCCTAGAGAACGATCAATCCCCTGGTACTTGCCACTACACTATACTACATCGGTCAGGTACACTGCCTGGTGGGGATTGCAAGCCTCTTGAGATCCCTCGAGAGGTAAAACCTGTTGTAAGGTCGCAAAACCACACATCAAGTTTTTGGCGCCGTTGCCGGGGAATAGTTATTGTTTAGGTTGAATTTTTATTTTATTAGGTCTACTCACTAGATTCCTTTCTAGTGAGATTTTTATTTTATTTTTCTAGGTTTTTCTTTAGTCTATCTTATTTCTTTGTACTTTTGTTTGTGACACCTTCCACCTACCTCATGAGTAATAGTGATCGCTGTATCCCTGTTATTCATATTTTCCGCCGTGCAAACTTCCAACTACCCATTCCCGCCCCCATCGTAGAAAACAACAACCTTTCACCCGACCACCACTTTGGTAACAATTCTGAGATGGAGGAGTCTGACCATGAGAATGACTATGCAGTTAGTCCATTTTACGACTCAGACTCCGATGAGGATGCTGGTAATGGAGAAGTAGTTAACGAGGAATGGAGAAAAGAGGAAATTGATCCCTTTAAGTATGTTGACCCTAGGACTAAGCTCGAAAAGGATAGCCTCTTTAACATGCAATTTCCATGTAAGATTGGTTATCATAGTTTTCATGCTTATCTTAACTCATCTTTGCCTATGAACCTTATCTCTCGCACTAATTATAATAAAATCATGGTAGATGAGCTAGAATATCAAGGAGATAACATTGTTGCTAGGATTAAGCCACTACACGTATTCGTAGGAAGTTTTGTGTATTTGGTGGATTTTATGGTTATGGAGAACTCAGGAGAATTTATTGATAACAAATTAACCCAAGTCATTTTTGGAGAACCCTTCAAAAGGTTGACCAACCTTGACGAAAAACTTGTGGACGGGTTAATTACATTCTCGGATGGGGATGAAGATTTTGTTTACCAAATGCCCCGATCACATCCTAGGTTTAAGAACTTCTCCATTGAATCTTGCAATAGACTTGTGCCTATTGACTTGTTAAGTGAGAATGATAAGAAAAAGGGGCTCAAATATCCACATGAGAAAAATAAGAGATATTATCATGGATGTCTGGAGCTGAATGATGAATACAAGAAAGATGAGGCAACAATTAGATGGCTCACACTCGGATACGTGAGCATAAGCGACACTAGATAAGCCTGACTTTGAGTCTAGCTACAAGACTCGTTAATAAAGAAAAGCGCTTCTTGGGAGGCAACCCAAGCTTTATTTGCTTTGTGTGTTTATTTATTTGTTTGTTTGATTTTATTTGCTTCCGTATGTATGTTTGATTTTTATTATTATTGATTCATGTTCGAAACTAAATTGTGAAAATGCTTTATCTTGTTTTTAACTTCGTCTTAACTACATATAAAGGTATTTTGCAAAAGATAAGTGTAATGGAAATCCAAATCGGTTTATTAGAACAAATGAACATGAATCATAACAATATTAAATTAACATACATATTAGTAATTGTTTGAGTCAAATGCTTGTATCGAGTCATAATGATATTTTGCAGGATTTCCAGGAAATAAGGATTGAGTTTTTCCAGAAATTTTCCGGAAACTTAACATGAGAATTCTGTCATATCATTTCTGACGGCGTCAGGCCTTACAACCTGACGGCGTCAGGTTTTAATTTTCTGAAATTTTTGAAAGTTTTGTTTTTCTACCAGAATCATAAAAAGTTTTTATTAAATCTCTAAATTATAAACTCCAGGAATCTGCAAAATAATCATTCCACAAGCATTATATCCTTATACAGATTTATCCCGCCGATGTTATGCAGGTTTTCGTGTTTGTATTCTCAGGTTTAACAGGTTATTTTGGACAAGGAGATGTATGTGGAATCTAGCTTTTGGCACTGCTTTAATCTTGAAGCTTCAACATTACCTTGGAAGAAGATCTAACCATGTTACCCCTTTATCCACCGAGCGAATCAGGGGAGTATTTGATTTCATTCTTTTACCTTATTTACTTTTACATCTTGTTATTTGAACATTGGGGACAATGTTCATCTTAAGTGTAAGGGGGGTAAATTACGATACTTTAGAGAATGCTATTACGCTTGATTTTTCGTTTGTTTAATGGTAGATGTGTAATAAAACTGAGAGAAATACCTGTTAAGGCAATTTTAGTGCAAAATTTAAAATTTTTTACAACATATAGGAGTGAAACTTTGGTCTTAATGAGCGTCTCATGGATAGGAGTTATATGACTAGCACAAAACCGTACCACTAAAAAATTTTCCACCCCCAAATATGTGAGGTTCGCCCCTAGAATTGGTAGAAAAGCATTTATGCTATGATGTGTGTACCGGTAGCACTTAGATTCTAGAACTTGCGTTAGGACCACTCCGAGGCCACAAGTGAGACTACATTCGTGTAGTTAGATTTACTACATTATAAGAGGCATTAGGATTAACCCATTGTTTTACACCTGTGTTTTTGTTATAATTACATTGGCTACATTGGTCAAGTAATTCTCCCACACCCTTTGCGTTGTACTCATTTTTAGTACACGATACCCCTAGTACACCCCTCAGAGCCTATCTTTTCATTTCTAACTTTAAGCATTTTACTTAAAGTAAGAATTTGTTTACACCCCACTTAAATGTACACCCAAATCGCCTTAGCCTACCTTGTATGCACTCATTTTTAGTGCATTATTGTGACAACATTTGTTTAAACCCCAAGTTAATTATCTAATTGATTACATGGTTGCTAAGTCGAGTCATATCCTTGTACATATTGTTTTGGGACGATTGGGACTCATGGGTAAAGTACTAGTGTAATGGAGTAATGGGGAAGAACAACATTATTACCCCCATATGTGCTAAATATTTTAAAAGTACTTCAAGTATTTCGATTATCTTAATTCGAGTCATTAGAATAGTTAATTGTAAAGTTATGTAAAAGTTCAAGTGTAAGGGGGATACAACCCCCCCTGCAATGTATTATTTTGGATGGTAGGGCAAGAGTGTATGCAATAAAAAAAAAAAAAAAAAAAAAAAAAAAAAAAAAAAAAAAAAAAAAAAAAAACATACGGACTACCATCCCGTTTCATTTTATGTTTATTTTATCTTTTTGTTATTTTTTTCATTAGCTTAAGTCGGGTCTAGTCTTGGCTTAGCAACGCCATATTGTACATGTAATTAATCAAGATCTTTAACTCGCCACCAGTAAAATATCCTTTATCCAACAAAACCGTGTTTATCATATCCCTACACCTAACGTTATAACCCGTTTAAAAGCCCTCTTTGATAGTTTATCTTAGGTGCTTACACCCAGTGGAGGAGGTTTTTGATCCTTTCCCATGCCTATGGTAATCTATTTGCTATGACAGGTAGTGAGAGATATTATCCATTTTCATTTATGAGATATACTTTTATGACACCTGAGAGATGTGAGTATCTAAACACTACTTGTGAGGTGCTAGTCTGTAATCTCCGTGCTTATTATGATTAAAGTGGAACGACTATTTGTTGTAATTACTTTTATATTAGCGTTAAATGACCCCTAACTTGTATTTTGATTAGAATAAAAGCGCATTTGCTTGAGGACAAGCAAATCTCAAGTGTAAGGGTATTTGATGAAGCGAAAAGTGTACCGCTTTTAGGGGGTCATTTAAGCCCTAAATCGTATTTATTTGATCAAATATTGCCCTAAATCGTTCCTTTTGTCATTTTAGGTACTTTGGAGAAGAAATCTGGAAAAGGAAGCATTTTGGACGTTTTTGGAGCATAAAAGTGAAGAAAACGACAAAGTCTCTAAATCTGCTGGAATGGTACCTGTGACGGCGTCAAGCCCCAGTGTGACGCCGTCAACCCTTGATAAGCCAGAGAGGATTTTGGATGATTAAAAGGGGACGGCGTCAAGAAGGCCATCAAGAAACCCTAACCGCGGTGAGGTGACGGCGTCAGCTCTATAACGTGATGCCGTCAGATCTGTTTTCCTATATATATTTTCATAATTTTTAGTCATTAGTGTGCAACTTTGTGAGGAGAAACCCTAAGACGATTTTTCTGCCATTTTTAAGGGTTTTATACCCTTGGATCTCCCATATTCAATTGAAGATAAGTAATCAATTAATCATTCAATATGTCTATGTGTTGTTTGATTATATCTTGTTCTTGTCTTTTATTTAACATGTTAGGCTAGATTTATCTTGTGTTTGCTTAGATCTAATGAAACCTAACTATTGACTATTGGTTGTTGGTGTGTTATTAATTGTATTGGATGATTGTTTATCGATGTTAGGCTTAAGAAAACTGGCTAACCTCCTATACGGTAACTTGCTTGAACGTCTTAAGAAACATGAACCAATGCGTACTAAGGTTATTATGGTTGTATTTAATGCATGAGCGAATTCTAGTGATCCCATGTTAGGAGCTTCTTAGCCGGCTCGACATAGGAGTGAAGTAGGAGCTTATAGAGTTGGGGAAGTACGTACGCCACCCCACGATTGGTATTAAGGAATACACCCGTCATCCACGCAATTAATACACACTAATCAACCGGTAAAAGATAGTTAGGGAGTAAGGAAATCTAAGTAAACACATTTCTCTCCATATAAGTTCCACAACCTTTTTATTTTCAGTTATTTTATTTTATTTGCAATTGTAGTTATTTGGGTTAGTTGACTAGCAACTAATTCCGCCCACTCCTTCAAACCCGAGATTTTACTTGCTTTTATAAAAAATATAAAAAATACAAAAAGAATCTTCCCTCACCCTTAGACCTATTAGAGTAGTTTTTCAATCCTAACGACACTATTCCCCTAGAGAACGATCAATCCCCCGGTACTTGCCACTACACTATACTACATCGGTCAGGTACACTGCCTGGTGGGGATTGCAAGCCTCTTGAGATCCCTCGAGAGGTAAAACCTGTTGTAAGGTCGCAAAACCACGCATCAGTTAGATTAGGTTGTATAGCTAACTTAAGATATTAAAATACTGATTAGAATAACTAGATAATACGTTCCACTCTTAGTGATCGACACTATACTTACCATTATATTCATACTGACCGGGTACACTGCTCGTTAAAGTGTGTGTGTTATTGATAAGTCGGCTAAATATAAATTTAAAACTTGAATATTGCTAAAACCACAACAACATACCGTGGGTATAAATTAGAGCATACGCACACGACACATCAGGGGGAAAGGGTGAATAACCTACATGTTGATTGATGATTGAAAAATGGTCATACGACTCCTGAATACGTCAGTTCAGGAGTCGTGCAAACCATGCTTCTTCAACACTACATCTTCCTCCATTCACCAAGGTGTTGAAGAACATGGTCATGGAATGCTAATCGACATCTTCTCACGGGCTGGTACAATCAGTGTCAAAGGGTTTCTAGTCAATGCTTCATGTACACGTCATTATGCTTCATGTACACATCATTATGATGATTCCGATTAATCGTAACCATCAGGGGAGAGAAATGTGTACACCAAGGACACACAACAGGTTCACGTGATCGGGCTTAATATCACACGATACAAATTATAGATGATCAGTGGTTCAACTTGTTACCTTGGTATTATCATTTCACTTGTACATCATGGGCTGATTAATCGTAACCATCAGGGGAGAGAGAATGTGTACATCAAGGACGCACAACAGGTTCACGTGATCGGGTTTAATATCTCAGGATACATATTATTGATGATCAGTGGTTCAACTTGTTACTTTGGTGTTATCATCTCATGTGTACGTTGCGGACTGATGGGTTATATGAAAGGTTACTGGAAGGCATTTGGTGAGATGAAGATGATTGGTATTATGTTCCCCCAAATGGACAATCTTGAAGAAGGTCGAGTCTTCAGTCTATTCTACATTCTCCGCTGTGGGTTAGAAGACTAAAGACGATATGCATTTGGTTATCAAAAGACTTCTTCATATTATGGGCGTTCATCCAAAGTCTTCTTCCTATTATGGGCGTTCATCAGAAAGGTGGTCAGGATTGGGGGAGAGCACTAATTAGGGGAGAGTGAAAAGCCAGAATTAATCCCTAATTAAATGTGCTCACATTGCTCTTCAGCAAGTAAAGTAATGGCAGCGGAGAAGATTCAGGAAGCTGAGGAGTAATGGTTTTTGCTTCGTATCCTTGTATATATTTCCTTCATATATTTTTGTTCATATCTTACACCATTTTGTAAATAGATATATATAAAACCTGCAAAGTGTAAATAGAGAATCGTAAAACCAGAAAAACCATAAAAATTGAAAAATAGAAAATATCAAAAATAGTTTCACCTAGGCATGTCTTCTGTTTATCGATAACATTTACGGACTTAGAAATGTCATTCAATAATGGCACGAGTCTTTAAATGAAGCTCGAGCAGAAGTTAAAATGGTTTGTTAAAACATGTCTAAATGGCTTGCTATTACTTCAGATAGCAACCCGCGCTTCAAAATGGGGAAAGCACGTCGCCAAAAAGACGGTTGTTCCTCCAACTGGGTGATGTTCACCTGGGCATGGATTACTTTATATCCATCTTTCTTCGATCTGATGTATGTTTCAGTGCATCATTTCTTGAAAAAGAAGAGAAATCTTCTTTGTATGCAAATAGTTTTCATTCTATGATTCTTCTGAAAATTATTTGTGAGACACTTAGTGATTATGTGTTGCTTGAAATTCTTTTAGACTTGGATTGTGCATAAAATTTGTCACTCAATCAACGACTACAAATCTCTAACTAGAATACGGGTCATTGATTGAGGGGGAGAGTGAATTCAAATTTTATATCATCAAACGGGTTTCTTGATTAATTCATAATTCTTAGAAAAGGTTTTGTAGTTAATGGGGTATTAGTTGAAGAGAAAATTGCTAAAACTTTATATCAAATAGCCAAATGTGTTAGTTGTTAGAAAGAATAGGACATTATGTGCAACTTGCGTATAGTTTTCTAGCTTTATGTAACTAGAAGGCTCATTTGTGTCACTTTGGAATCCTCGCTTAATCCCCTAAATACTTTAAAACTCAAAATCTAAAAGAAGTTAGAAAACCCAATGTGTTTGATGTTCTTGAATACTCCTATGGCATGTGTATGATCTGAATTAATGAATTTCAATTGTTGTTTGACTGTCGTTAGTCAATTGTTGATTAATTGTTGTTGATTTTGTGCATGTGCACTCAGGATATGCTTAGGTATATTGCTATCATGTTAGAATCATGTTCCTAAGATCCTGAGTTGAATATTGAAATGTGTGTGAATTGCCATGATCATGATTGCTGATTGCTCTTCATGCTAGATAGCAGTTTGATGTATTACCTGACTGTGGTTTGACTATGAGATGAACTTGGTATTATGATGTGGGAAGCTGCTATGCGGTAGCAAATAATGAAAAGCGAATCTGTACGTATGCATATCTATGTTGATAATCTTATGCAGATTCCATGGCCAATATGAATGTGCCAGTTCCCGCTCTAACCACTTGATCAGAGGTTCAAACTCTATTGACTGGCTCTGTATTCACCACAACAGCAACGTCGGCAACAACAACAGCAACACTGTCATCACCACCACCACCTTCATTTCAACAAAGCAATACTTATTCTGGTCTCGCCAAGTGGGGATCTTCAATATTTGAGAAGTTTTGTTGGTGAATGGATAATTGATGTTGACTACTGACTCCCTCAGAGAAGCGGATGATCACATCATCTGCGCAAAAAGGTCAATATCATCTGTGTCATAACGATTATCTTTGTACATCATAAGCAGTGAAAAATTGTGGTTGTTATGTGTCAGTGTATGATATTTTTTTTAAATTTAAAATTTTCCAAACTTATCATACCTGACACTAACATTCTCCCTCATTGATTGAGGGGGAGCTGTTGAATGTTCCATTATCAGAAAATATTAAATCGGACACATTTTCTCCCACATTTTTCTAACTTATTTAAATCAATTGGGATCACAAATCTCAAATGGTTTGAAATTTTTGATCGGGGGAGAGAATGTGATTTAAATATGAAATCTGATAAAATGTGATGTTTTAGACATAAAAGCAAGCTCTCCTATATGTGCTGAACTCTTTTGTATATCAATGCACATATTGAGGGGGAGCAAATGGTTTGTTGAAACAAAAAGGATTTGGCATCTCATTTGAGCGTGACTCAGACTTCACCAAAGAATTGACGAAACAAAACTGTCATTAATCGAAAGGACATATCCTGGCCGGGTAATAATTTCAAGCTGGTCTAACCAGTGATGTAAGCGTGTCTCGAAAAGGACGTGTCTGAGTAGAGTGTACCGTTTCGAGAAACTTTCTGTGAACTTGACCAGGCCGGGTAATAATTTCAAGCTAGTCTAACTAGTGATGTAAGCGTGTCTCGAATCGGTCATGTTCACTGAAAGTATAAAACTCTTAAAGTGTTAGTAAAACACTTAAAGGTTGAGGGGGAGCATTTGAAAATATAAAACTCTTAAAGTGTTAGTAAAATGTGTTTCATAATCATAAACACTTTGAGAGATTTTTCAAGGATTTAGTTAATGGCAATTGTGGAAGAACACCAAAGACCGACCATTTTATTTAATGTATTGGAGTTATAAGGATGGTAAGGTTAGGTATAAGTTCCCACGATCCCGCCAGAACCGGAGGGATCTACCCAGGGACAATCCACTAGTTAGTGTAGAAGTCCTTAGAAATGATTAAAAAAGGAGAAAAGTGGAATAAGGGAAGAGTGCCGACTGAGATGGAGCTAGTACTGGAACAAACCCAACAAGGAACTAGTAATGAGGTCTCGGTAAGCGCTGAAGGGGTTGAAGAATGAAAAAGAAATGTAAAGATAAAGGGTGAAAAGAAAGAAGCCCTCCTTACACTTTAGGCAGAAACCGGGTCATTACATATGCTGTCAGAATCACTAAGTTGATTGCTGACATTGAAGACAAAGTATCATGGACCCAGTGATACGCCGCAAAACCCTCCCCAGCCACTTAAGGTCCCTCAAAGGACTCTTGTTTCATTTGCCACGGAGATCAATACATGTCTATCGTCTCTCTCACTCCGAGTTAGATGATATTGAAAAGGTGGCAGTCCTCTCCAGCCTCCGATCACTAAATCAAAACGCACAATTGAGTCTAGAGCCACGAGATGCATAATAAGATCTCATAGGAACACGTGCTACTTCTACACTGGTTGTTCAACATTAAGGACACCAGTTGTAAACTTATGAGTCCTACGCAGATCTTAGCAATCGGCCAGAACATTTATGAGAGAATTTACGAATGTAATTCTCAATGATTGAATGGAAATTCCTGCCAGGGTCAACATCAAACAGCCCTGAAAGTAGGTCACTTCGGTAATTCCTTGTGGATTACGCTTAGTGGTCACGGCGGTTTCAAACGGTCTACAGTCGTGGAGTGATCTCCAGCGACTCACCTAATCGTTGATTTGCTACGGTAAATCTTTAAAACCCTCTGTGGGTTTCCGATTTTGGAACGGTCTTGGTAAGGTTTAGAGAGAGTTTTCACACTATGCTGTTAACAATCTCGAAGTCCGAACCTGTAAGTACCGGACGTTTTATTGCTAACTATCGTATGCAGGAACATCTGGGGATTGTAGCTGATTGCTGTTGCAGCTGTTTGCGGTTGTAGCTGATTGATGTTGCAGCTGATTGCGGTTGTAGCTGATTGCAGAAAAGATGCCAATCCATAACCACATGCTCACACTGCATCATCATCATATTCAAAGAGGTCGTGATAACCTAAAAGACCATCAACACTGCTTCTGCTAACTATGATGTTGAAAATCATGACCCAGAACAGTGTGAGCATGTCGACTCAAAGAATACCACATCACATGGAGACATACTGCTGAAAGATGACTTGGAGACAAATGTTGGATGATAAAATCGAAGAATTCTCAAAGATCATCCAAGACAATCGATCAGTCATCAAAAGATTACTGCTGAAGGCACAAAGACTAATGACTTTGAAGAATCAAAGACTACGAGCTATGAAGACAAGTTCAGAAGATAAAATGCTAGAATTCGAAATATTGTTTCTGGGGTGACCTCCCTTAGGGGGAGATTGTTAGGAATATAAATATTCATGTGAAGACTCGGTCACCCCGAGTATCTATTTAGCATTTAAGTAGCTCGTAGGCTTATTATTATTATTATTAGTATTATTAGTATTATTAGTGTAGTTATATTTATATTTGTGGAGTGGGTCGGGTCTTTACCCACTGTCAGCTCACTCCACAGCCCACTAGGGGCACCATATGTTAGCTACTATATAATCCCCTTCCCACATAAGGGAAGGGTTGGAACTCTTGTAACTCATTTTCTCATTCAATCTAATCTTACAAGCTTTCTCTCAAGTTCCCAACTCTCTCTCTAGTCTCTCTCACTAACTCAACAATGAAGATAATCGTCCACAATCCAAGACCACCCGATCCACACAATCAATATGTTTAGATCTTACACGATTACGGGCTCGGGTCTGGTTTTGATTCTTGTTTTGTCTCCGTTTGGTCTAGTCGGAACTGGTTACATTTTGTGTCCGAGGGATATTAGCCGAGACCCTAGGTCTCCGTGGTGATGGTTCAGCTTATTATTCAGCTTATTCAGTTGCTTATATTATTTGTGAGGATTATTTGACCTAACAATATGAGAGAGGGCTATTATGACCTATCATATTGTTACTGGATTGTTTGTGATTATTGATATATGTAGAAATTGTGATTTATATTTAACTTAGTCCAGTGTAGCAAATCTCCTATCTTGGTCCACTATTGTTACTTGTTTAACTAAAACCTTATGGTTCAACCATATTGTTTTAAACTAAAACCTATGAACTCACCAACCTCGTGTTGACATTTTTAGCATGTATTTTCAGGTTAAGGCGATAGCTTATTTTTGGAGGCGCTTGGCAAGGGGCACAGTCATAGACGACTCTGATATATATTTGGGACCGCTTAAACCCATTTATGGGCCTTCTTTCCGCACAATTTTTGGATAATGTAAATTTCATGCTTTTTGATAATGAATTTTATTCTAAATGATTGAGGTAAAAACCGTTCTTTGTACTTGTGTTGTGATACCAATTGAGTAGCACCCCAGTGACATGTATGCTTGCGCTGGACCCTATTTTGGGGGTGTTACAGATTGGTATCAGAGCCTAAGTTATAGAGAACTGGGTATATTTTCTAAAACCTGGACTATAATCACTTTTTTGAAAATTTAACCCTATGACCGCCACGTGCCTGCCTGCCAAGCTGATACCTCGCGTATTATTTTGTTTGAGGATATAAGTGATGAAATGAATAATGATATATTAGATAAGATGTTCATGATATATTTGACGAGTTGTTTGATGAGATGCTTAATGATATATTTGTTGAGATGTGTGCCTGACTATTGGATATTTTAGATCTGCCTATTTTAGCTATTCACTATAAGCATTTCCATATGCTTATGCACACACCAAACCTGTCACAGATTTACGCTATTTCCTTGCGTAATCTCACTATTTGATTTCGAGTTTGTACACTCGTCGTGGTTTTTCGGAATGATTTTGGATGTAAGGGACATATTGCTAGTATTACTAGGCTGAGTATTTTAGAATTCATTAAACCTAGGGTGAGTATAGACTGATCACCTATATTCAACCAGGGACAGTGGGACATTGCCTGATCACCTATGTCCGACTCAGAGGTGAATTTTGCGATACTGGGAGTAGTTATAATGGAGTTATGTTCGGGTGACTTTTGATTTTGGAAATGGTACAGTTTTGTGTGTGTACACGGGCATTAGATATTACTCCCACACATACCTGACACACTAGAATCACAACACCGCATGAACTGTAATACTCCTGGCACCGCTATACTTCTCCATTTATATGAAATTCCTGTTTGTCATCGTCTGATCATGTTTTGCATCAGGACGGGCTAGACCCAATTGTCACCGTTTGAATCCGAGTTGCTTATTTGTAACTCCTTGAAATTGTAATAAGCCCATTTGAGCTTATTGGAGTGTTTGGAGTTGATTTTGGCTACGTTTGGATTTGATTTGGCTATGTTTGGATTTGGTTTTGGTTATGTTAGATTTGGTTTTGGCTATGTCTGAATTTGGATCGCTGGATTTTGTGATTTTTGGAATTGTTATTCGTCCTTGTTTTGTTGTGGTCTTGTTACAGTCGCCTCTACCCTAAGCCTTGTGCTTAATCGATGTTGTTCAATCGAAGTTGTTCAATCAATGTTGTACCTCCCGCTTTAAGTACTATGTACATTACTGATCCAACCGACTGATTGCTAGTAGCAATCAACATCTTCCCTCAGTGTTGTACTCTGAACTCGCTAAACTCTCCATTTGGCAGAGATTCCACGCCCAACAGAAATCTTAAGACCTTAAGGAGTAACCTGAACCGCGTTCCTTGGGACAATCACCTAATTCTCCTCTCGTCCCTCGGGAATACAGTTATCTTTGCTAACCTCTTATAGGATAATAAACTGTTTTGCCATTAATTTACAAACTACCTTTGATTTTTCTACCGGCCATTTGCGGTCATTCTACAAAATGCTTTACTGCTATTTCACAAAAATCAAAATTTTGATCTTACTACCATTTTATAAATGGCGAACTGCTTTCCTGTTACCCCGTAAACTGTTCTACAAATCGTTTAGCAAAACGATTTCATAAAACGTTTTGCTGCCTTGCTACGATGTTATGAATCAAACTGAAAATCAAAGTTTTGACTTTGCTACAATTTTATAAATGATGAATTGTTTTCCTATTATCCTATAAGCCGTTTCGCAAATCATTTCACAAATCATTTTGTAAGTCAATTTGCTGTTTTTGCTACTATATCAGAAGCTAGACCTCAAGAGCGAATCCCGCACCTCTACCTGAGTAATTGAGTGTGGCAATGGTTGGGATAGACACCTCCTATTGGCCAAATCCTCTTATAACAATACCTACGACTCCAGTATTTCAACGGCATCGTACGAGGCACCTTATGGTCGCAAGTGCCGATCGCCGACTTGATGGGTAGAAGTTGGGCATACCCAACTTACTGACCCTGAACTTGTTCATGAGACTACCGAGAAGATCGTTCAGATCAGAACCGAGTTGCAAGCTGCTTATGAATCGTCAGAAGAGTTATGCTGACAAATGACGTAAACCTCTTGAATTCCCAGTTAAAGCCTAGATTATTCTTAAAGATTCACCATGAGAAGGTGTGATACGTTTAGTAAACGTGGGAAAGCTTAATCCTTGCTATATTGATCCTTTTGAAATCATTGCTAGAGTTGGACCGGTAGCTCACAGACTCGAGCTACTGTCAGGACTCAGCAGTATTCGCAACATTTTTATGTGCAATGTGAAGAAATGACTTGCCGATGAGACAATTGTTTTTCCTCCGGGAGAGATCCAGATTGATGAATGTTAAACCTTGTTAATGTGGGAACGTATGGATGAGATCAAGCGTAAGTATTATCATCTCTTTTCAACTATAACGGGTAACTTGAATTGAATCGCGAGGACGCGATTCCCTTTTAAGGAGGTGAGACTGTAATACCCCGTAATTTTCTAGACGTATTTTTATATGAGGTTATCCCTGTTTTTCATTTACGAACCTTTCCGAGCTTATTTGACCCTAAAACGTGAAGTTATCTCGCGAAACGTGGAATTTGCACACAACGCATACTGGTACAACCAACGATTTGATTTGATTATTTTCTTTTTTGTGAGAAACGAGGCGTATGAATAGTCGTTTTTATTGGAAAAATTATTCTGAGCACGATGGCGTAATTCTCGTGTCTTGAATCAACCGTTTACTAGTCTAAAGGAGCACCGAACCTCATTTTGTGAAAGATATGATAAATTACAGTTATAGTCCCTGGAGTTAATTATAACCCGCCTACCCTGAACTTTCATGTTGGCAAGAATGGCCCCTGCGATTTGTATAAAAGAACCCATTTAGGGTTTCTCCTATCATAACATCCCACTTCCCACCTCCACTTCTCCCTTTCTAGGGTTTCCAGTTGCCACCTAATCCGGCCACCACCTTCCTGCCATCCGGCCACTACCTTCCTGCCATCCGGCCACCACCACACGGCCACCATCACCATAGCACCACCTCTCCCACCCTTATAACATCACCCTTGTCTTGAATCGGTGGTGTACGTACCCTGAAACACCCAAGCGCGCCACAAAAAACCTCACCGCCACCATCAAACCACCACCACGACCACATTCGTGTGTAGATCTAGTTGTTTTGAAGGTTTTAGAGTTAAATCGAGAGTTGTTGTGTTTTATCTTGTAGCCACCGCACCTCTTCGTTGTGTTTTTGTTTGAATCCGTTGGTAAGTGGGTAAAATACGTTTGAAGTAAAAGGGTTGATTAAAGTTACGATTCACACCCATGGTGTAAATTGGTTTTGCTATAAAACTAATGTTGTGAAAAAGGGTTTCGACATGTATAACAATTCACACTCAATTGTGTGAATCAAAAACGTGATTGAAATGGATTTAAAAATGATTGGTATCATCAAATTTGCGTGTCTTCATTTTACTCCATTCCGGATCTACGAGTTTGAGTCAAAAGCTCACGTTTGAGCTTGGGTACGAGTTTATAGAACCTTGACTTGTCTTTATTCTTGCATTTAGTTTAGTTTTCTTTTAGATCCATTTTGGTTTGTGTTAGATTTGGATGGTTATTGCAATTACGGGCTCGGGTCTGGTTTTGATTATTGTTTTGTCTCCGTTTGGTCTAGTCGAAACCGGTTACGTTTTGTGGTCGAGGGATATTAGCCGAGACCCTAGGTCTCCGTGGTGATGGTTCAGCTTATTATTCAGCTTATTCAGTTGCTTATATTATTTGTGAGGATTATTTGACCTTGTGAGAATATTGATTTGGTTTGCGTTATGGTTTGGTCCGTATAAGGTGTAGTTGGGAACCAAGATATTTTAGTCCGATTAGTTTAGTTGTGATCCGTAAATATGGTTATACCATATTGCTTGTTTTGATGTGGATTGGAAGGTGATGTTTTGGCCGAGACAAGAGTTAATCGAGACCTTGTGGTCTCGGGTGACCTTGGAAATGCCCATATTTGGTTTGTTAGTAGTGATGTGAAATTGGACTAACGGATTGTTGACTTTTAATTTTGACCCGTGAATGATATTTGACGTGACTCGAAATGGGAAAATGACCCGTGTGACTTAATAAGGTTAATTACCAAAAGCTAATTTGCTAGTAAAATTTATTGTAACATGAAGTGATTTGGATAAAAATAAATGCGGAGTGATTTTTAATAAAAATGAGACACACGTGGGATTATTGGACTTTTCGAGACACGATAACCGAGATTACTAGTATTGCACTTGTTGGATTATTTGATTGGTTATTGATTGGTAGTCGGTATACTTTGGGATTTTTGCAACACCGGAAATTGAAATATATATTGAAACATGGACTATTGTTGGATTTGGAATATTATCGGACTTTGGACATATTAGACTATTGGGACACGAAACGACTATAACACATTAGACTCGAAATGAATTTAATGTATTTGAGCCGTAACGAACAAACAATATGAAAATGTCTAACGAACAAAAATATTTATAATCCCTTGTTAACTAAAACGTATTTTGAAACTAATAAAGTCACTTGACTTGGAACGTTCTACGAACGACAAGTCATGATGATTTTTTGTTAAATATATAAAACATGCATGTTTTATTAAACTTATTGGGATTATACCGGCGACTACCAACCCTTTCAGTGAATTGGTGTGTTTGAATATGTGTGATTACTTTGGGTTACCTCCGTCATCTCTTCTTGACTTGAGTTCTTGTCAACCCTCTCCGCGTCAAGTCCGCTGTTTTGTTTCCTTCCTGCATGAGTACTCTTGAGTCAGCGTCTTCCTCCCGTTACACGAATGATGATACCAAACTCTGTTTAAAAGGTTAAGACATGATTATTTTTTGGAACGGAATTAGAATACTTTTGGGAAATGGAATTGGATTATTTTTGGAAATGGAACTGGATTATTTTTGGAAATAGAACTTGATTATTGGGAATGGGAATAGTTAACTTTTGGAAACTTTTACGCTTTTGGGAATATACGTTAAGACAAGTTTTATATTATTAGGTTGTGCCGAGTCCGTTGTGCCGTGCTGTCATAGTTGTTGTTGTGTTATACTACCCTTAAGCCGTTGTGCCTGTCTCTTGGATACCGTTGTGATTAGCTCTAGATTCCAGTTGTGTCAGTTGTGATCTTTGCATTGTTGTGGCTAAGGTGAGTTCATGGCCCCTATTTTTACCGGTTTTATAACTATTTTGGGGGAGAATACATGCTCGTTTTAAATAAATTCAATGACTGTTTATTTGGAATATGCGAACTGTTTACTCAAGATTTGACTGTTTGGCTAAAATATTTGATTTGATTATTTGAAGGCGTTATGTGAATAACTGATATGCATGTGAGTTTCACAGCCCCACTTTTACTCGTGAATTGTTTATTGAAACCTTGAGGTGAGGAAACATGCAAAACCGTTTTGAATGAACCTAACTATTGTTTTAAGATTTGTTATAACGTATTGACTGGCTAAGGTTTGATATTCACAACAGATATTTGTCTTAGACCAGGGTAGCAAATAACCCAGATACCTTGCTATAACGTGTTGCCTGGCTAAGGTCAAATATATCCTAGGGCCCTACTGTGACTGACAATATGAGAGAGGGCTATTGTGACCTATCATATTGTTACTGGATTGTTTGTGATTATTGATATATGTGGAAATTGTGATTTATATTTAACTTTGTCCAGTGTAGCAAATCTCCTATCTTGGTCCACTATTGTTACTTGTTTAACTAAAACCTTATGGTTCAACCATATTGTTTTAAACTAAAACCTATGAACTCACCAACCTCGTGTTGACACTTTTAGCATGTATTTTTAGGTTAAGGCGATAGCTTATTTTTTTAGGCGCTTGACAAGGGGCACGGTCATAGACGACTCTGATATATATTTGGGACCGCTTAACCCCTTTTATGGGCTTTCTTTCCGCACTATTTTTGGATAATGTAAATTTAATGCTTTTTAATAATGAATTTTATTCTAAATGATTGAGGTAAAAACCGATCTTTGTACTTGTGTTGTGATACCAATTGAGTAGCACCCCAGTGACATGTATGCTTCCGCTGGACCCGATTTTAGGGGTGTTACACAATATCCCGTGTTTGTTTCATTTGTTATGACAATAAACAAGAGCCATGATTAATCACTTTTAAAGATTAGTCTGTATCTGCCACGCCCAGTTTTCACACATGGACAAATATACGTTGTCGTTTCTAGGGTCAAAAACAAAAGATGTTGGGAGGTTGTCATTTATGATGAATAGAGCAATATCTAAAAAAGTAATGCAAACGTTTTTTACAAAAAAGTACTTCAATGTCCATGATTAATGCTCAATAGTTATGTACAACTCTATAAATGATACCATTTTTTTACTTTACATATACTTTTATCAACAACTTTTTTTTTTTTCACAATTTTTTTTTTTTTTTTTTTTTTCAACAACCTTTTTTTTTTTCACAATTTGGTGTTCACGGAATGAACATGAACTACTCAAGTGTTTGACGTTAATTGCATACCTTTGCTCTCCAAGACTATCTACTCGTTGGAGAAGACAATACATACACATTTATTTTCTTAGTAGTTACAAAACAAATTGTTTAACATAATTGACAGATTACTTGCTCTTTTATTAAAAAAATAATAGAACATATTCACACGTTTGTTGTTGTTTGTTAATTTATTCACATACATATCTCCTTAATGAAAAAATTTATTTAAAAATTCCCTTGATTCCACAGGCCAACACGGTTGAATGTTAGTTTGTTTTTGCGATGACATGTTGGTCTACTGTTTACCGCTTGAGATTTTCAGTAAACAATTTTCTCTGAC